>CM032454.1:152075699-152300699 GCA_019049505.1 Pachyrhynchus sulphureomaculatus | reverse complement strand
TAAAGAAATATCTTTACTTTAAATTAAAAGTATTTAAAATTTTTTAGTTCGAATTACAAGTTATCGTCGTTTTAGCCCTAATAATTAATAAAAATTATTTCGATAAATTAAAATATGTCCTTTATGATATTGTATTAATGCGCAGTCTATATTCTGTTTAGAAGTGTGTGTTATTATGGCCTTCTTAAGCAACGGTCAACAGGAGAATGCCTAACATGTGTACGTTGCGGTTATGTTTGAAGTATTTGCCGTGTTTGGCATGGCGGATTATTAGCTAAGCTGCAATCTTATGCGTTATGATTTTTTGCAAGAAGCATTTGATTAAGTTCTTTCCGGTGCCACCACTATCAACGCTGATGTTTTCCACACTCTTTTTCCTTTAAATTAACGATCTGCTAAAAAGATCAAAAATCCAATCTACGGCTCAGTAAACTTTGCTGTATAAAATCCACTTTATACAGCTTGACAATAACCTGGAGGAAATTCTATTTTCAAGTATAATAAAGTAGATTTTAAAACATGAACCAAGGAAGCAACTTTAAAAAAAAATATACATATCACACTCTACATGGTTCTTTAGGACATTCTATTATAATAAAACAGTGACTAAACTTGTTAGCGATTAACTTAGGAGCAAATTTAGTGTTCTACGGTCATGTAACATGTTGTAGCAAAGAAAGCCTTACTCCTGTACAAAGCTCAACTATCGATGGAATACTGCTCCCATGTTTAGGGTTCTGCTCCCAAATGTACTGTGCATTTGTTAAATTTTATCCAGAAGACGCTATCCGCCTGATTGGAAAACTGGAACACATCAGAAACCTTGGTTCTTTGAAATGAAAATCTGAGGATTTATTTTACCTTCGCCAGATATGATAATCTTGCTGTAATCGCGTCAGGTAGAATCTAATGGGCATCTTCTATATATTTCCGTAAGCTCCTCAAAGTAACCTTGCTCTTCTAATCTTTTTAATTTTACTTTTTGCAAATGATCTAAAATTATTCAAAGAAATTTTTTATATAAATGACTATAATTCTGTTCAGAGTAATCTAAAGAATATAACTTAGTTACCTTTAATTGTTATTAAACGTTCCATTATGACATAGCGATTTGGAGAAAGACCCCTTTCTTTTCCTTTTCACATTAATAGCACCTGTAGTAATTCTTTTAAGGTACTCAAGTTTTTCATGACAAATTCTGGTGGTTATACCGATATTCAAATAAAGTTAAAAAACGCTATATTTTAGCGTTGTGTGATCTAAGCTAAACTATGGTAAAGTTGAATGGAACCCTACTTTTATTAAATATATTTTTAAATAAAAATTATCCAAAGAAGGATGTTTAAAATTTATGAATTTAAGAGGGAACCCCTCTTGAGAATGAGGTGTTTCTTCCTAGAGGTATGGAACAAAATATCCTTCTGGAGAGATTTCAGATAGCTTTGCTACTTAATCGTAGAATCGTAGAATTCTTGTTTAAGGTAGGTAGTGTAAAACACTAAAATAATCTTCTATATATAGTACATAATTGGGTGTAGTTGAATTACCAGATATAATGAGTTGCCAGAGTGGTAGGGTTGTTCATAGTGACCATATACTCCACATATTTATAAAGAACCTGCTTAGTTATGATTGATTACAAAAAAGTGAAAACAGTATAAGTACATGTACATAATATATGTCTGAAAATTCTTCCACTTTATAAAAAATACAGCTCTTTTACGGACTGCTCTAAACTATTATCACTCATGGACCAAGAGCTACTGGAAAAAAAGTGGCATTGGCAGTAGCAACTTGCCCATTTGATAGGTTCATCTGGCACAAAAACTGTTCACTTTCAGATATTTTGGCGTGAATGATTTATAAAAGTGGATATTGGCCCGAGGCACAGTGTGTCGACTAGTACAAGTTAGCTGGACAGAATTATTTTTTCACTTATTTCAATTGTTTATGTATATTCTAGGCATAGTAAGTTATTTTAAGAAAAAATTCATCGCGTTGGTTTTTTTTATGGGCGTGGCTAATTTTTTCCCCTAAATTAGTCAGCTACGCAGACATATTTAACGATAACTCGGGAACAACTTGTCAGATTTTTATAAATAAAACATTAAAAAATGCGTAACAAAATTTTATTAAAGTTGATTGAATATTATTTTATTCTATCTTTTATCGTTTTGGAGTTATTTAGAAATTAATGGAGAGAAAAAATTTTTTTTGTGTAAAATTCATTATTTTTTTCGGTAAAAAAGCGAAATAACAAAAGAAAAACAAAATATTATACATTTTTCTGACAGCTGCGTATCTGGAAAATAAAATAAGGTATTAATCATGAAAATCGGTTAATAAATGTGGGTTTTATTCACAATTTACCGCAGGTACTCAATATCCATAAAATTTGTGTAATACAGCCACCCTTGCATATCGCAGTAGGATTGCATCAGCTTAGCAGGTAGATAACGGAACTAAAGGGCAAGGGTATTTTGTATGGTTATTAGAATTAAAAATTATAATACAGTGTCTTTCATTTAGCTGCATTTCGTTTACCTGTATTTTTTGTCCAGCTGCACAAAACATTGTATAACAAAAACAAAATATTCTGCGTATGTGCACGAATTTTTCTGCAAACTTGAATGTGCAACTAAATGAAAGACACTGTATTATTATTTTTAATAATAACCAGATGACAAATCATTTATTGCATTTGTCAATTAAAAATAAAACAATTAATCCATATTACTTAGTTTTATTGACACAAAAAGGATAAACTCAAATAATACCTGCCTTTCAGGTAGGTAACTTGTGCATTATACATACATAAGTAGTTGGTATTTTAAAATGTTTTTGATTTTTTCAAGGTACATTTCTTGCTGTTCGGTTCAAAAAAAAATTCCAGTCAAAAATTGTTTTTGTTTAATTTTAAAATAAATGTTATAAATGCTCTGTAATAAATTTAGCATAATGACACTGACTGTAATTATATGTAAAATAAAAATACTCATTTATTGATAAAGAAAAATTTACAAGTCAAGGTTTACATGCTTAGTACAAGCACTACATAACTAAAAATAGTAGCTTAAAACGACGATTCCTCGAAATCTTTGCGAGGTCTTCCTGCAGGAGTCACATTCTCACTTGATGTTGAAGGTTGTGGCGCAAAAGAACTCGCAGTAAACTGTATGTCTGCTTCATCCAACCAATTCTTATTTTTAATTAAAAAATGCTCCTTCGACTTTCCTGAAGCCAACCATTTGGCACCAAACTTATTAGACAAGTTGGATATCTTCAACTTTATTTCTTTTTGGCTGCTTTCAGTAATGTCACCAAAGTGAAATTTTAAAGAAAGAAAGTCATATACACGCGAGTTTTTTTTCATTCTTCGTGTGTTTCAACCACTCCTCAAAAAAGGCTACCCTTGAAATAGAGTAAACGTGTTCTGGAAAAAAAGAAAAAAAAACATGTTGTACTGAAGTGTGCTAAACAATATGTGTATTTTTACGAAGAATAAAGTTATTTCTGTGTAATATCTAAAAAACTAGCCCGGATAGAGGTGAATGTCTGTATATTCTGAACTTTCAAAGTTTTTTTTTTTTTTAAAAAACACGCTAAAATATATATAGGCTATTTAAAAAAAATACTAAAAATTCAACTTAATAGATTTTGATTAAAAAAATACATTAAAAAATAGTACTTACCCTCAGTATTAATATTCATCACAAAAACTTTCACAATATTACAATATGTCACTATAAGATGTGCGCGAAAGTGTCGCTTAATTGCAACTGATTGATTGAAAGAGCTGCATTAAACTCATTACCTGACTTCTGACGCTTACGACTCGCCACTTGCAAATTTGATAAACAACCTTTTCTCGGAATTCGGGGTTTGGTGGTGTTGTTTACGTTTTGCAAATAAAATTTCCTGGAAATCATAACATGAATTTTGTCCACCTAGCATGTTCTACGCGACACACTGTGCGAGGGCCCGAGGAGCCCTTTTTCTTGAGTCAACAAAAAAGGGCCCCTCGGCCCCTGGGCCAACATCGACTTCTGCCGATCATTGAGCGCAAGTCCTACTGAACTGGCTAATGATACTGTACCACGCCTACGGTGCTATCGTTCAAGCTAAAAATGGCATATTCGAATTGGGCCTTATTGGATAATAGGCCAGTAGCAACGGCCTAAAATATCTGGAAGGTGAACAGTTTCTGTGCCAGATCAACCTGTCAAAGAGGCAAGTTGCTACTGCTCATCCCACTTTTTTCCCGTGGCTCTTGGTCTGTCAATCATCAATATATCAAACAGTTCTTATAAAATTTACAAATAGACATTTCCTTCGTAATTTTTTTGTAATTTTTATTTCAAACATTTTATTATATTTTCTCATAAAAGATTTGTGTTAAACAAAAAACATTATTATTATAAATATTACAACCTTCAAAATATTGCAAGTTATTTAATATGAGCTACAACTTTATTGGATAAGTGCGTCAATATATTAATAATTTCAACTATTCGCAATATACTATATTCGTGTTAGCATTTATGCATTCGTTATCTTTTTTATAAAAATTTTAAAACTTCCAAAACTAAAAGTTTTGTCGAAAGTTGAAGTGCTACTTGCCTCATTTATTGTTTAATATTATTTTTGTGTTTTTGTATACGAAGATAGAAAAATTTTCCTGTGAGTAATATGGAAAAGTATAACAGGACTTTCAGGCTAAAATTTATTGTCTCGTCGTACAGTATACCGACTAGTTTTTTTTACAATACAAGATTTGTCAAGTAAAATAAAATTTGGTAAGTTGACCTTTGAAAACTTCTAAAATCCTAATTATCTTGCACAAAAAACTGATTTATATTTCTTTATAAATAGCTAAATGTTTTTGAAGAAAATGTAGCATAGTGTCTACAGGAGTTTAAGGTCGTAAAATTGATGAATTTGAAAATAAAATGCCACCTCAGTGTCTGGGAAAAACTCACAAAATGTTTAATTTATATCAATATCCATATAAGTATTTATTAATATTTCAAGAAATTTTATTTTTTAATTAATTTCTTTCACTTACCAACAGATATCAGTCTACATATGTAAAATCTATCTTACTCTTTGTAAAAAAGTAATACTGTTTCGTCTTCCTGCTACAAAATTTCATTATAATCATTTATTAGCAAGCGCTGTTACTTAATCTGCTCTCTAAAAAATTCAACACAACATCCCTTGATTAAAGAAACTATCGGAAAAGATTCTCTCATCTGTGATAAGAGAAAAAACAGTTTATGAGACGTTCAAAGCCTTTGCCATATTAGCTACATTTTGTTTCGAAAATATTCTAACTATTCTCTACTAATTAACTTTATTAATCAGCTAGTCTGTAGCATTTTTATAAGAGCTGATCGACAAAAATGATTTAACAAAAGATGAACCGGTATATTCAGTTATATTTAGAAAGAATTATTATTATTTTCTCCGATTTGTCAATGCAAGGTAGGGCTTCTTTTTGCTCACAGGGTAACCGTAATAAAGATATTAATATTTTATGCCACAATATATTTTAAAATGAAGATACAATGTATAAAGGAAGTTACATTATTTTAAGGATTTATGTTATATTTGTGGTTCTATGCAAAAACTATTTTACAATGTCCTTTGTCTGCGCCTATATTTTCTATTTTATATGACACTATAATGACAACATGGTTCGTAGATGTTAGTTATGAAAATTTAAGAAAAATATGTATTGATTTTCCACACAAAAAAAATCAAAGTTGCATTATATACATATACATATATATATATATATATATATATATATATATATATATATATATATATATATATATATATATATATATATATATATATATATATATATATATATATATATATATATATATATATATATATATATATATATATATATATATATATATATATATATATATATATATATATATATATATATATATATATATATATATATATATATATATATATATATATATATATATATATATATATATATATATATATATATATATATATATATATATATATATATATATATATATATATATATATATATATATATATATATATATATATACATATATATATATATATATATATATATACATATATATATATATATATATATATATATATATATATATATATATATAATGTTCCAATAGAGGTTTTCACGGTTGGTGGAATGAAATACATTAAAATTCCGGGTTTCAATCCGTTCTCATTTGGCATTTTTAAGTGCTCAATGAGTTAGCTTCGAGCGGCAGCAGCAGCAGGATCACAGTATCGAGTAGCAGCAGCAGCAAGAGCACTTGAAAATGCCAAATGAGATTTTGGCGAAACGTCGTGCAAATTTATTGTTAAACGAACGGCTTGAAATCTGAAATTTTAATGTGTTACATGTATATATATATATATATATATATATATATATATATATATATATATATATGTGTTATCTTAAAATCAAATACAATATATATATATATATATATATATATATATATATATATATATATATATATATATATATGTTATCTTAAAATCAAATAAAATATATATATATATATATATATATATATATATATATATATATATATATATATATATATACATACATATATATATGTTGTATGTTGTCTTAAAATCAAATAAAATCATGAAAATCTGTGAAATAGTATAGTATGGGGATCCTTTTTTCACCTATGTTATCTCAGCTGGATTGAACCTACGGTTTAGCGTAGGATCTAAGTAAGATGATCATCAGGCCTAGCTCTCAACTCTCTCAACACTCATTTTTATACTGTTCGTTATGGCTTTTATCTTCGCTACGGTTTCTTTATTAAAAATTCTAAAATTTAAATATTGCGTTTTTTTTATTTTGATTATCTCCAATAGAGGTTAACACTTCCTATATCATAAGTGGATAAGGCTATAAGAGTTCGGCCGCAAAATCTCATGGTACCAAGCTCCTGCATTTTTGGTGCTATTTTCCTTCTCATGTTACCAAAAATTAATATATTTGAAGTAAAAACATTCAAATTTTAATTTGAAATGAAACTCACTTATATATATATATATATATATATATATATATATATATATATATATATATATATATATATATATATTATATATATATATATATATATATATATATATATATATATATATATATATATATATATATATTAGTGGCGTTAAAATAATTTTATATAAAGTAAACACAACATAATGAGTAGTAACTATATATATTATAAACCAATAAACTTCACGGCAACGTATCAACAGTATTTGCCAATATTCTTAGTTTGGTTGATAGTATATAGCTGATGCCATTATTTGTATTTTAAGAGCTAGATTTTTCCAGAGTTGGTTTAAATAAAACATTCTACGTAGTCTTTAACTGTAATTCAATTTTTTATAACCGACTTCTTAATTTTTTTAATCTTTTTTTTGTCACATACGTTTGATATGCTTCTCTCAATTTCTTCACTTTCGTTATCATCTTTTTCCAATTTTATCTTTTTAAAATCGAGCTCCTCGTATATATAAAGAACTTTAGTAGCATACGTTTTTGATCGAAGTTCAGCAAAATGTGTTATTTGGCCTTTTATTATACCTTGAACTTTCTTGTTGACTCTTGGAATATTATAAATACTATCAAGACTATAGTCAGATGTCTCGAAGTACGAATAACAGTCTTTCTTTACGAATAGATAAATATCATCATGTTTAATTTCCTAAATCAGTGAATCAGTATCTGTATATAAAATATTACAGTTAGAAAATTTCTTTTTAATATAGTTACAATGAAAGTCATAGATAGCATATGTTGGTTTATTGAAATAAATATTGGTATTATTAAGCTGAATTGTTATCAAGTTTTGGTCGATGCTTGTAGCACTCTTGAACTCAGGACTAAGTAATTCAGCATACCTTTTCGAAAATTGACTTAAGCCTCCTCGTATACCATTTTCAATAAATGAAACCATGTCCACATCAGTGAGCAATTTCAATTCTATTGATTATTGTGTATCTATATAATAGTTTGTGTAAGTCATACCGGGAAGGTATAGCGGAACTTTCAAGCTGAAATATACACTTTCGTTTTACATTATACCATGGACGAGTAAACTGGTAGCAAATCTTGAAAAATGTGACTGCTCCTTTACATTTAAACACGATCCAAGATTAACAATGAACTCAAAGAAGAGCGACTAAAAATGACAAGATACCATTTGGTGGAATGTAAGTGTTGTCAGATTTATAAAATTTAAAACAATCAATGTTTTACCGGCTTTCACAATATTATTAAAAGTCTCATCTAATGAAGGAAAATTATCGTGCATAGTTTTAGGTAATAAAGGGCTGAATATTTTCTAGATTTGTACTGTAATAAGCTACAATAATCACATATAATGTGATATTAAAAAGAAAAAATATAAATGACATCATCGGTACACATTTCCAACAAGTTTTACAACCAAGCTACGTGCAATCATTTATGTTTTTAGCGGCGCTATACACACGCACGATACGGTAATATTTTTGCATAAGACAGCATTAAAATTTTGTCCAGTACTACTACTTATCTTCATTGCAGTTTCAAATTGATCATTGATTGTTAGGACTAGGTAAGAATCCCCAGAAGGCCTAACAGATTCAAATGTCATTATTTTATTAGCATAGTTTTTGACGAAATCTACATACTGTTGAAGTATGGACTACCACCTCGAGTCCACGTCGTCTCATATATATATATATATATATATATATATATATATATATATATATATATATATATATATATATATATATATATATATATGTATATATATGTATATATATATATATATATATATATATATATATATATATATATATATATATATATATATATATATATATATATATATATATATATATATATATATATATATATATATATATATATATATATATGTATATAATAACTATTTTTTTAACAAAATAATGATCTTGGTTTTTTTAATCTAAAATATCTTTTTTCTACAAACAAAAGAATTATCCAATTAAAAGGCATCTGGTGGTAGGTGAACTGTTTTGCAGAAACTTGTAAACTCGTAAATGTCTGGTACAAAGAGCTGATGTATGTTTCTATGTTGCTTTACAAATATCTAAACGTTTTGAAGAAAGTTGGGCATAATGTCTAGACAAGTTTGAAGTAATAAATAAGGTGAAATTGGAAAATAAAATAAAAGCCGAGTCTCTGGGGAAAACTCATAAAGTGTGTAATTTGAAACAATACCTATCCAGGTACGTGTTACTAAAAGTAATTTTATTTCTGAATCATTTTTTTTTGTTATTGATTAATCCACCTTTATAAAAGCTGAAAGAGACTTCAGAATTTTTACTTTTATAAATAAATAATTTTCTTTCGTCTTCTTGCTTCTGAGTTTCTTTATTAGTATTTATTGACAACAGCTGTTTACTAGTCTGTGTTAACACAAATTCGGCACAAAACCCCTTAATTAAATGATCTATAAGTTAAGGTACACTTATCCATAATAACAGATAAAGTAGTTTATGGGATGTTCAAAACTGTTGTCACATTGGCCAGACTTTTTAGTTATTTATATTAATTTATTACCTAGTCTGTAGCTTCAGTTTCGCCTGCAAAAATATATATATATATATATATATATATATATATATATATATATATATATATATATATATGTATATATATATATATATATATATATATATATATATATATATATATATATATATATGTATATATATTAGGGTGACCGCAAAAAATCGATGTCGGAATTTTGTTCGTCTGGACCCCACAAAACGATTCCCCTTTCCAGATATTGAGATAGCCGAAATTTGAGCTCGATTAAACGACGTTAACCCGTGCCGCTCGTCGCTCAAAGTTTGAAAAAATCCAAATTTTTGGCCAAAAAGCCATAACTCGAGAACTGTAAATAATAGAAACACGCTTAATATCTCAAAAGAAAGCTAATGTTGTTCTTCAAAATTTATATTCTATACATAATTGTTGTTATTTTAAGTCAAACCGAGTTACAACAGCCTTTAGCCCCAAAAACGTGACCTGGTACCAGTAGGATCCAGTTTGGAAGTATTCTAAGAATTTTACGGGTTTTTACATAATGTGTCTCGGAATTAACATTTTTTTGTTAAAAAGTATTTTGGAACTCCATTTTCAAACATAAAGAGCCTTTTGTTCAAATTTAATCTTTTATTATATGGGGATTACCTGACTAGTTTACCAAAGAAAGACCCGTTTGACAGGTAAAAAGGAGGGTGAATCTAATTTCTATTTTAGGGATGATGATTTTACTTCAGCGTACAACCGACCTTTTATTTATTCAGTTTAGTTTCTAAAGTGCCTTTGAGCTGGTTAGATTGAACAATTATCTAGCGAAGATATTTTAACGTTTTTTTTTTTTTAATTTTTCAAGTGTGTGTGTTATTGTTTTTATAACTATTATAGTATTATTTTAAAAGACATTTGAAAACATTTTATTGAAATTAAAGTTTGCAATATATTTTGTTTCATTTTCCAAGTTAACTGTTATTTACCTATTGGCCTCTGAAATGGCATCCACATCAGGTGTATAAAGCCGGACCAAGGATAAAATATTTCTTGTGGGCTATCCCATTCACCAGATCACCGGTTGTAAACTACCCTCAAATCGTCAAGTTTTGTGTGCTTTATTTTATAATTTACGTACTGTGAAACTAACTGTAAGAGAATCAGCAAAACTTACAATACGAGAAGTGTTCATTTTTTGGGAGAAAGCTCGAATCCCGACTAAACATGAGCAAGATGCAATTACTAAGTTGGAAAAACTTCACGCCGAGTGGAGAACTCTTCAAAAAGACCGGAAGAAAACATCGAAAACAGCCAAGAACAAATTTAAACAGTTTGTTGAAAAGTTGGATAATCTCTTTGATATTGCTCAACAAGATGCCTTGGCTCTGATGAAATCGGAAGAAGATAAGGCGTTTCTCGTGAAACAGAGGCAGAAGGGCCGCCCAGGTTCCATGACTGGAGTGGATCTCAAGTTGTCTCGAGCTGCAAAAATGAACCGACAAATCCAAGAAGCAACTTTTGATATTGGTGAGTTTTTTTTTTATTATTAGTATTCTAAAAAATAGATAAACAAATAAGTAAATAGTTTCATTATAATTGAAAGAAAATTGTACATGAGAGCATGATTTGGCATCTTTATGATTGAGTTTATATTTTTTAAATAATACCTTTTGATAATTAGAAGTAGGTAATTTAGTACCTATGTATTATTACTATTCTGCTAAAACGAGAAGGTTTTATAGTCTTTTTTTTTCTCTTTCTTTTGTTGCTTCTTAGAGACGGATGATGAAGACAAGTTCGAAGAAGGAGAAGAAGACACTGAAGAGGACAGCATCTACTAGGAACTTGAGAGCTTGGAGGAAATGGACATCCCTGAAGAAGCTGCAGAAGATCCAGGACCATCTGAGAGCAAGAGGATGAAAATTTTATTTGCAAGGGGCGTTAAAGAGATTTTAAACATGAAATTGTCCATTTTATTAGATCGATGTAAGGTATCCGACAGAAATGCCACGAGAATTTTAATAGCTACTCTAGAAGCACTAAACCTTGACCCTCTTGAGTACAAAGTCTCGAAAACTTTATTACATGATAGAAGGCAAATGTTCAGAGAACAATATAATAAAAAAATTTTTGATAAAGTAAACATTCCTGAAAAAGAGCCCGTGGTTGTCCATTGGGACGGTAAACTTTTACCGGGTGTTTTAAAAAATGAACAATGTGAGCGAATAGCTATAGCTATTTCATATGGCGAAAAGGAACAGCTGCTGGGAGTTCCTGTAACAGCAAACAGCTCTGGAGAGGAGCAAGCCGTAGCCGTATATGAATGCCTACATGAATGGGGTCTTCTCAACACCGTCAAGGCGATGTGCTTCGACACTACAGCATCCAACACGGGAAGACTCAAAGGAGCATGCGTCATATTGGAGCAAATGTTAGGAAGAGAATTGTTATACCTAGCTTGCCGTCACCATATCTTGGAAATTCTGTTAAGAGGCGTATTCGACACAAAAATGGAATCAACCACTGGACCTCATCCAGACATTTTTAAGAGATTCCTCACTGCGTGGCCCAAGATAGACAAAGGAAAATACGACACAGGTATCAGTGACAATCTAATACAAAAGCAGCTAACTCCAGAAGTAATTGCAAATGTTACTGCTGAATTCGAGACCAAATTAACTGAGAGCCACCCCAGAGATGACTACAAGGAGCTATTGCAGTTGGTTCTCGTATTTGTTGAATCACTAGACGGCAATGTTGTGGGTTTTAGAACTCCAGGAGCCATTCATCACGTTAGGTGGATGGCAAAGGCTATTTACTGCTTAAAAATGTTCATTTTTCGTCGTCAATTTAAGATGTCTAAAGAAGAAGAAAGTTCTGTGCGTGCCATTTCTGTTTTCCTAGTTAAAATTTATTGTAAAGCTTGGTTCAATGCTCCAAAAGCTCATCTTGCACCAAAGCAAGATTTAGGTATTTTGCAGAGTCTGTTAGACTATAAAGAATGTGACAACGACATTGCAGAAATAGCCCTGACCAAATTTTCGAACCATTTGTGGTATTTGAATGCAAAGTTGGTGGGATTATCGTTTTTTGATCCCACCATTACAGACGATGAAAAGTTGTTAATGGCTAATAAATTGCTCAGTAGCACAGATGAACCATCACAGCACGCTAGGGTTGTAAATCCAAAAGTTAGGAAAGAAAACATAAAAGAGGTAGTTGATGGAGGATTGGTAAATTTACTTACCAAAGAAACGTTTACATTCTTTGACCAATTTAATATAAAAACAGATTTCCTAAGACAACATCCAAACACCTGGCCTCAAAATAATGACTTCCAAGAAGGATTGAAAATTGTCAAAACATTAAAAGTAGTTAATGATATGGCTGAGCGTGGTGTTAAATTAATAACCGACTTTAACGACCTTCTGACAAAAGATGAAGACCAAAAGCAATATGTCCTGCAAGTTGTAAGTAAATGCCGAGCATTATATCCTGACGTTTCAAAAACTACTTTAACAAAAGCTCTAGAATAGATTAGATAACTATGTAAAATTATCAACTCATGTAGGTACTACGTCTATATCTTTTCTGTGTCTGTTTTGTTTGTATTATATACCTAATTTTTATATTTTAAAATAAAAAATGTCATTAGACTTATCAGTATTACTTGTTTTTTTATTATATTTCTACTTTAAACTCAAAAATATACCAAAAAAAGCAAAATTTATCACTTAATAACAAAATATACGAAGTATGCTCCTAGTGGTACCAGGTCACGTTTTTGGGGCTAAAGGCTGTTGTTTGACTTAAAATAACAACAATTATGTATAGAATATAAATTTTGAAGGACAACATTAGCTTTCTTTTGAGATATTAAGCGTGTTTCTATTATTTACCGTTCTGGAGTTATGGCTCCATATGTCAGCTTTTTGGCCAAAAATTTGGATTTTTTCAAACTTTGAGCGACGAGCGGCACGGGTTAACGTCGTTTAATCGAGCTCAAATTTCGGCTATCTCAATATCTGGAAAGGGGAATCGTTTTGTGGGGTCCAGACGAACAAGATTCCGACATTTTTTTCCCCCTCTATGAGATCCGGTCACTCTAATATATATATATATATTAGAAGAACTGAACATCAAACAACAAAACATCCGTTAAAAAGAATATTTTGAGGTATTTCAGTCATATAAAAAGGGGAATTGATCTATGGAAAGGCTGATTGACGCGCTGGGTTGATCCCATCAAACACCGAATTTGGAAGTTTGGGCTACAACGGTAGCACAACTGTCATGATGTTACCGTGCCCTTTCAGAGCACGATAGACTGAGGAAAAGGATGTTATAACACGCCAGCAAGCCTAGGCGAAGAGAAAAATCGCAAACACCCAGTACCACCAGGAGAGATATAAAAGGCATCCACCTAAAAGTATGAGTAGACAAAAAACCTTAGCAACAACGGATGTGAACTCGCTAAAACTTTTAATTCGAGAGCAAAATAGGTAAAATAAGATTTAGTACCTTTTTTATAATAGGGTACTAATGCCGCTATTAAATGAATAGCAGTAGCCGAGAGCACTATAATACCAATATTAGATCTCGGTAATAAAAATCATCTTTTTAGAACAAAATAAGTTGATGAAAATGACTTGTAAACGAAATAATTCTAGTACTTACATTATTCTGTATCACTCACATCAGGTAATAAAGGTATCTTTTAATGGCGGACTTTTTCAAAATTCTTTAGTGTAAATAATTCTCTATTTTTGCTATAGACTCTGTATGTAATTTGTCGGGATAAAATGTAATCTATATCCTGACTCTCCGGGTAACTTTAGGCTACCTTAGCATGGCCTTGTTATTTAGATAGACTTTCTAATTTAATACTAGCCTACAGAAACCACACTAATTATCTTCATCACAGTGATTTACACAGTTTGGATACTGAATACCGCTAAGATCTAAGGCTTAACTTCCTTAGGCCTAAAGCCAGTCTCTACAGCCTAAACTACTACGAGCTCAGGTTCCTTAATAAGTTCTTCACACTAAATAAATATAAATTTAAATAATTAAAAACCTTTTTTCAGTTAACGTTTATTTAGATATCCATCCACAACATAACTATTATTACTTATAATTCGTGCGAGTAAAGGGTATTTGAAATATTTACAGTCTGTTAAGTAAGAACGTGTCCTCGATAATTCATTTTCAGTAGATGCGATTCTAGCGATTCAACAAAAAATCGGTAGAAGGAACCTTTACGCATTTTAGTAAAAATATTAGTCGATTCCAAACTTTCGTCAAAATCACGTAAAATACAAAATGAGTAACTTGTTTGCGCATCGGTTCGATGCATTCTTTCTTTGTTTCTATCCAAAGGGGCCTAAAATGACACATTCTGCTTCCGCTAAATGTAATAAAGAGTCGGTATTGTTTGTGAAGAAGTGGGTAAATTGTTTTAACGATATAAAAAATGTCGACGAGGTGCCAAAACATGGCTCGGTAGGCAAAGTCACTTCTAAAGTCGAAAAACGAATCGTGTATTTGTTTTCACGGAACCTGAAATTGACGCCGCGTCAAGAAGCAGCGGCAGAATTAAGAAAATCGAGTTCGAATGCGTCCCATGAGAGACTATTCGACGACATCTTCGTGCTCATGACGTCAAATTCTGAAGCACGTTGGAGAAGCCTTTGCTGGACGAAAATGACGTCGCGAAGCGGCTTGCTTGGGCCCACGATAAGATACTAGACTGACCCTCACAATTGCTGGACGCTAACCCTGTTGAATGAATGTATGGTCCCTTGTAAAGAGAAAGCTCAGAGGAAAGACTCTGAAGACTTTGACTCAGTTGTCTCGCGAAGTTCGAAAAATTTGGAGATCATTGCCGAAGTATGCAGAAAATCTCGTCAACAGCATGCTTCGAAGATTGATGCAGGAGCCGATTGTACAACTTACAAATAGAGTTGCCACCCGTACTTTATTATAAAGTATTGTACGTTATTTCGGGTAATTATACTCTGTACTTTATAAAAACAATCAAGTACGCGAAAATACTTTATTTCGCACAGTTTAATTTTTCTAGAATTTATTTTACATAATTCATTAAAAATAAGTCCATCGTAATTTTGTGTATATCAGATAACGGATTAGCTGAGTGACTTAACTGGAGTTGTCTCCGCAAGAGATTGAGCCTCGGGTTTCTTACATTTTCACTCCACTACACAAAGTATTGTAAAAAGATTACCCGGTATACTTTCGGAAGAAGAGGTTCAATCTCTTGCTGAGATAACTGCACTCGTTTTTAAATGCAACCTAACCTTAAATTTTAACGGTGTCAATGGTGAGATTTCTTGTTTGTGTTTATTTTGTGTAAGGTGGATTGAGTGCAATAAAAATACGATTATTCGGTTATATAGCTTTATGTAATATTAAGTCATGGATAAAGATAACCTTAGTAAACAAAGTACTACTTGTACACCTACAAAACGTAATCTTAATAGTGAAATGAATCAAATAGATAGTGAATATATTACACCGAAAAAATGCGCCAAAAAGACTGATTCAATGAAACAGAAAACCAAACGATTGCAGAAGTATAAAAATCAGTGGGAAAACGATCATGGTACTTGGTTAACTAATGATCCACAAAACGAATATAATGGAAAATGCAAATTGTGTGGAGTTACATTTACAATTGCTTCAGCTGGAATAGGACAGGTGAATGGAAAAATCTTGGTGATTGTTTAAAATCGCGACTCCGTCTATTTTTTGTCATAAAAAAATTGAAAAATAAATATTTTTGAATTTTTTTTTTTTTAATTTATTTTATCTGTCGGCGCATTTAAGAATATATACAGGTATATTGATGAAAATAATTATTTCATTGTGATTTCTTGACTTTTTATTAACAAAAATAGTAATTTTTGAAGTTCTCTGTGAATATTTAATCGCAAGATGTTTTCTGAACATCAGTATGTTTTTTTTACAAGTTCATAAAAAATACGACAATATAAGAAAGAAAATTTTTAATTACTTGATTTTTAGATTTTTATGATTAATTTTTTTTTTATTTACGTTTTGATAAATTTTTAATTATTTTGTATCCTTTTTTCACGAATTTTGTGTTTAATTATGAAGATAGATCAATACATACACTTGCAATTATTTTGTGCGAAAAATTAAGTTAATAAATTTTTTTTTTTTCAAACTGTTCCATTTTTAAAAAAATTTTTGAAAATAATATACTGATGTCCAGAAAAAATCCTGTGATTTTTTTTTACTAAAAAGTTAAATAATCGCGATGAATTATTTGTTTTCATGAATCGATTTGTTTATATTCTCAAATATCCCCGAAATGTAGAATGGATTTGAAAAAAATAATTCGATGATAATTTAATATTTCGATTTTTTATGACCAAAAACAGGTGGAGCCGCGATTCTAAACAATTATCTAAATCTTTTGTACCTGCGTGTGTATGTATGTTTGTGGTTTGTTATAACAACCATTTCTGGTTATAATGGTGACTGATGGACAGTGGTGGTGGGTGAGCTGAAGGGTTTATTCTTATTATTTTCATGTTAAACAACACTTGGAAACGAAATAACATAAATCAAAATCAGAAATGAAAAGAACATCTGGACTACTTCAGAAATTTCTTATCTCTGCTTCTGCTTCCACATTATCTAAAACTTCCAGTTATGAAGAAAATGTTACTGCAGCTGTACTAGCCTTAACATATCATACTGTAAAACATAATTTGTCTTACAACAGTATGGATTGTACTATAAAATTGAATAAAACTATTTATGTTAATTCAAATACAAGTTTAGAAATTCGTCTGGCTAGAACTAAAATGGAAGCTTTAGTTACAGAGGTTCTAGGGCCATATGCAATACAAAATGTAATAGATGAAATAAATACAGATAAATTATTTTACTGCTTACAAACTGATGCTTCTAACAAAAAAAACATAAAACTGCTTCCATTAGTAGTGCAATATTTTACAGCCGAAGATGGTATTCAAAATAAGTTATTCGACTTTTACGAAAATAGTAACGAGTCTGCTGATGGCATGTTTCAAGCAATTCAAAAGTCAATGGAACAATATAAATTATCTTTTCATAATGTTTCTGGGCTAAGTGCTGACAACACAAACGCTAATTTTGGAGTTAACCATACATTATTTACAAATATGAGAAATTTCGTACCGGATTTAATTAAGGGAAATTGTCATGCACACATAGTGCATAATTGCATGAAAAATGCCATGAATTTTTTATCGTATGACGTAGAAAATGTAATTTTGAAAATTTATGCTCATTTTTCTCAGTCCGCTGTAGAGAAGAGTTGAAAAAATTTATAGAATTGGCTAAAGGAGAATTTCATGAAGTCAAACGTCATGTGGGAACAAGATGGCTCTCTCTTTTACCTTGTATAGATACATTATTATTAAATTGGAAAGCCATTAGAAGTTATTTTGTAAGCTTAGGAGAAAACTGTTTAGAGATTTTGCAAAATTTATTGATGCTCAACACTGACAATGACTTGATTGATATTCTGTAGCCATATTTTACATCTGTTTAATAAAACTGTAAAATATCTAGAAGGTGATAGCATAACAATTTTGGACGTGTATAATATTATGAATAATCTTAAAGACGCACTTATAGAAAGTAAATAAAATCTCTCTTTTGGATATGAAAGAGGCAAAAAAATTAGACTGTTGTCTTCACCTGAACTGACTAGTAAAATTGGAGTGTGCAACTTTTTTATTATTTATTGACAAAGCCTTAGAGTACCTTAATAAGTGGTTTGATTTTAGTGACACAAACTGGTTATTTACACTCAGCAATATGAATTTAAAAAACAATGTAGAATTTGACCATTTCGTTAATATAGTCGAAAATTTAAAGCTACAAAAACTCGATATAAATATGGATGCTCTTTATAAGGAAGTTTTATTATTAAACAAATTATATAATCATATATATGGTTCTAAAGATTTTGGAGAATTATCTACTCCTCAAAAATGGCAGAAAATATTTAATAAGACGGATGCTGATTTTCAAAATTTGTACAAGTTAATTTCATTTCTACTTTCGATTCCCGCCACTTCAGTATTTACGGAGAGAGTTTTTTTCTGTGATGAATAATAAGTGGCGAGGGAAAAAAACGAATTATTTATTTATCTTAACTTGAATATAGAGTGTAAAGATGCTGTGAAGTTGTTTAGTAGTGACGATTATTTGTTGAAAATTGCTAAAAGTAATAAAAAATATGTTTTCAAACAGAATAAAAAAGTAAAATAAATAATACTTTATTTTGATACGATGTACTTTTTTTTCCTACCTTTTATAATCAATGTACTTTATTTGCTCAAATACAGGTGGCAACCTTACTTACAAAGGTAATTGTGCCGTTGTAAGCACACCAAAGAATGCATTGATGGCAAAAAATGTTCTCGAAACACTTTTTTTCAAAAATACGAGCCGTCACGTTCTCATTTGACAGACAGTTTTATTAGCTTTATGATATTTCTGTACTGTATTTCTGTATGATGAAGACAAGCACGGACTGTGTGGGTCTTTAACTCGGCGTTTAATGTATGTTCATGCAAAACATCTTGATATTACTGTGTAACTTTAGTTTTATGACGTATCCACAAAAAAAATCGATCGGCGTTCAATCAGGACTACATAATGAGTAACTTATGTAACCTTTTTGGAACTTTAATTTAGAGAAGAAAATTTCACGAATAATTAGCAAAGATGTGTTTAAAGTATGATTTATATCTTGCCAAAATAAGGTTCTCCGATTATAAATATCAAAATTGTGTGAAACGGGTGCGAGGAACTTCTTAACCCTCTCCATATACATATTGTTCTGAATTAACGGCACGAGCTGAATTTCTACGTGCCGACATTGCGAGCAAAGGCGCCAATTTAGGGGCTGATGCTTCAGTTATCTTTTTGTCGTTCTCCAGTAAAGGTAATTCTGTAAATACGATAAATATTCAAAAGTTTTTAAACACTTAATTAAAGTAGTTGAGCCTCTAAGCAATATCAACTTTAATTCTTGCACCCACTGTTTTTAGTAAGGATGCGAACATAAAACTTTATGAATTTTTTTTTATAATGAACTTCTGGGTATAGTGAATTTAACTGATCATTTGTGTATTAAGAGGTCAGGACTTTTGGAGGTACTCATGTGCATCGTCTTTTCATTATTTTTTTTGTTCGCATTCACAAGGGACGCGTCGCGCCGATTAAGCGCTCCATGCTAACTAAATGTTCAACGATCAGTCTTACGCTCTACGCCCCATTATGTCATTCGCTTTTGTTAATATCACATTGGATTGAAACTTTTCGGACCTCTGTTCTAGGACACACTGTAGGTCCAAAATTTGTTTTCTTCCTATTAAAAAAGATATTGGAATTACCGTTTTAATTGACCGTATTTTATATCGTTTTACTGGCTTATGTTTTTTTTTTTTTAATTCCTCTTACCTATAAAATGAGATAACATTGCGTGTCATATCAAAATTTTATAAAGAGCTAGACCGATATAGTATATTCCAGACACGTAAACAAAATATAAAAGGATTGAAGATAATTGCTATTGGCGCGAAAGCGTTTTATTATTTACGACTGTAATTAGCTTTTAATCTAAATTTATGATTTCATATTGTCTATTTTTGGGCTTAATTAAAATATTTATTTACCTCGATTACTATTCCTTTTCCATTTATATATAAGTAGAATTATTTTAGTGTGAAATAAGGTAATAATAAAAATATCCCTTACAGATTAAAAAAATTTGGTGTATATTATTAAAGAAATGTTTTTCGACACCATAATTTCCTTTTATTAGTTTAAGGATTTAATTATAACGGCAGGAATAGTAACTTCAGTGCCATATATATGTATGTATATATATATATATATATATATATATATATATATATATATATATATATATATATATATATATATATATATACATATACACATATATATATATATATATATATATATATATATATATATATATATATATATATATATATATATATATATATGTTTTCTTTATAAGCCACTGCTTCTCCATTGCAGAAGGTAGGCCTCGTCATGTTTCTTCCAATTGTCACTATCCGGTGCAAAATGGAACCATCTACTGGCTGCTATCAACCTGATATCATCAGTCTATCTTTTCATTGGTCTTCCGACACTTCGTCTACTCTCCCAAAGTCTCCATTTAAGTAATTTTGTTGTCCATCTACCGACAAAGTATATTTTTGTAAGGGTCATGGTTTCTAGCCCCTACGTACTTACTGGAAGTATGCAGCTCTCGTACACTTTTCTTTTTAAGGTCATTGGGATACGTCTGTTTTTTAAAATGAATCCCAGTTTTTAAAATGCAGTCCAGCTCAGACCAATTCACACTGGTATTTTCGCTGTTTGATTTTGACTTCTTCTAGATCTTCGCTAATCAGTACTATATCATCTGCGAATCGCAAATGATGTAAATATATGTCATCGATTTTAACTCCCTTCTGTTCCCACTCAAGACTTTTAAATTCGTCCTCCAAGGCCAGGGTAAACAATTTTGGTGAAATTGTGTCGCACTGTCTAACACCTTTTTTGACCTTTATAAGTTCTGTTTTTTCATCTTCATCTAATTTAACCGTTAATGTCGCATTTTCATATATGAATTTTAGGAGTTCGGTATATCTTGAGTCTATTCTGGCATGAACTAATGACTATATAATTGCCCAATGCTCCAGGGAGTCGAAAGCTCTCTTATAATCGAGGAAAGCCAGGTGCAGCTTAATATTATATTCGGTCGCTGTCTGGATATGATATCTTCCAAATTCCTTGCGAAAACCCGCCTGTTCGTAGTCATCGAACTTGTTTGTTAGACGGTTTGTCACAATTTTAGTAAGAAACTTGTAGAAATGCGATAACAAGCTGATGGAGCGATAGTTCTCAAGGTTTCCGTGACCGCCTTTCTTGAATAAAAGTATGACCTCACTGTTTTGCCAATGTCCTTGTATTCTTTGTTTTTAATACATTTATTGAGTAATATCCGTATCGCTTCAAAAAGTTGATTTTCTCCCATTTTCGATATTTCAGATGTTATTTTGTCTTCACCTGGAGATTTCTTATTCTTCATTTGTTTTAAAGCAATTCAATTCACTTCGGCTTATCTCAGGAATTTCTTCCGAGCCAACGTTAAGAATATGTTTTTGCTGCTGATTTGGATTTGGTATAGTCGAAAAATAGAGTTTTCTTTTTGCTGTTGGTAGAACATTTTCCTAATCGTATATATATATATATATATATATATATATATATATATATATATATATATATATATATATATATGTATATATGTATATATGTATATATGTATATATATATATATATATATATATATATATATATATATATATATATATATATATATATAGAGATTATCCATTGAGCTCAGTACATTTGGTACGCCGAGACTCCAGTTTTTTTTATTCCCTCAGAAAAAAACAGCACAGATAACCTTTTCATTCGATGAAAATGTCTTCCCCCCTAAGCCAATTGTGAACCGTAGGAAACAATAACAAGAGACTTGGAGGAAAATCTAGAGACTAAACTGGGTGGCGAATTATTTCGAAGCCCAGCTCGTTCACCTTTGGCACTGCCAATATGTACGCAGGCGTCTTGATGAAGGAGCACTTTTGTGCGCAGCTTGGTAAACTTCTACAAAATGGCGGGAAATTTTGTTAAGCGGCATGACTGTTGGTAAGCGTGTTTCTAGTAACAATTTTTAGGTAGCTATCGTAAGTTGTTGGTTGTTGTATGTTTAATAAAAATGGATAAAGCCGAATATCGTTTAGTGATAAACATTTTTATATAAAATAGTAAACTGCGGCCCAGATAGAAACTGAATTAAAAAAAGTTGACGAGGACAATTTATTACTGACGAAATGGTCGATAAAATTCGTGGTATTATGATAGTCGCTTTAAGTTTCTTTCGTGACAGTGCTGAGATCGTATGCATCTCAATGAACAGGTTCATAATATCCTGCATGAAGTTCTAAAAATGAAAAAACCGAGTGCGCAATAGGTGCCGTGTTTGTTGACTTCAAACCAAAAACGCACGAGGAGGGACATTTCAATATCGTAGTTGAAAAAGTTGCAGCGTAATCTGAAGAAACTCTTGCACCATTTTGTGACTGTAGACTAAACATGGATCCACCATTACACCCCGTAGACAAATCAGAACAGTGGGTTGGCGAATGTGCAGCGACAAAAGCAAAAGCAATTTTATTGCCGGGAAAAGTGATGGTAACTAATTTTTTGGGACTCACATGGTATTAACATGGTTAACTATTTGAACAAATACATGTTAGCTTCATCAGGAGTGATGATTATCGCTCCTGATGAAGCTAGCATGGTTAGCGAAACGCACGTCGAGTGCAAAAATATAGTGTTTGGTGTAGTGGTGTTATATACTGAGTGTGCCAAAGACTCCACATTTCCAACATATTTGAAAAAGGTTAAAACAGTAACTGGCTCTTATTACGCAACGTTATTGGACCATTCGCATAGTGAGTTGAACTAGAAATGATCAAAATTAGCGCGCAAAATTTTGCTCCTTCACCAGGGCAATTCGCCTGCCGACACATCGGCCACTGCAATGACAAAACTGCTGGGTTTCAAAACAGTTGTCCAACCTACCCTATTCCGCAGGTTTGGTCCCAAGTGACTTTTTTTTATTTTCCAACCTCAAAAATTGACTTGAGGAGTAGAAAGTTTCGTCAAATAAAGATGTTATCTGCGTCGTACTTTATTAAGTATATTGAGCTCAAGGGAGATTATGTTGGTCTTGTAAAAAAATGTTGTTTATCTTGTTTTTTACAAGACTTTATACCACCCTGGTATAATTGACAAGAACACAACTCTTCCTTTTAAAACTTTTAAATCTTAACAAACGAACACGTTTTTTGGCATTTTTTTTTTTGAAGAAATGTTAATTTTAATTGATAACGAAAGTCAAGCAAACGCAAATACTCAAATTAAATTTTATTTGAAATCCATAATAAAACGTTTTCCCATATGATAAAAACTGTATATATATTAAAATAATTTTTCTCTTTAGGTATAGAAGGTGAGACAGAATTAAATGTAAAATTGCGTTTATTTACCTTGACTACTTCTGAAACCTATAACGCAAAAGACAAAAGGATTTCGATTAATCCTCGTAAGTGAAAAAATATACGTCTATAGGGGTTAAACGTCCGACCCCGAAAAAAAAATCAAAAAAGAAAGCCGTGCACGTAAAAGTAGTAAAAAGGGCACTACATCGCCTCAAAAGCCTAAATAATAAATAACATGACTTTGCTATATCCATTTCTTCTCCCGACATATGATGGAGAACACTTTAAAAGTTGTGATAAACACGGGGCCAAAAATATAAATGTGCGTCGTTTGCCTGACGCTTTCAAATGTGGTGCCGTATTTATAAGTATTCATATTTTAGAAGGTTGGAGCGAATAACGCTACGTTCTGAAATGATAAATATTAATCTTAACTTATTTATTAAAAAAACTGAGTGTATTTTTTCACCGTTAATAAAAAATTGAGTATGTAGTCTTTTCTCTCTGTCTCTTGGAGTTATAATAAATAAAAAGAAGAAATCAGGCAGAGTATTAGAATGCGTATTATTTATTTCTTGTTTGTTATTCCTTTTCCTTATTTCTTGAAAGAGGGTGATAACCTTTTGAAATTTAACAGAAGCACTGATCCCTATTTTGACAGTATCTTTCTTTATTTTTAGTGTTCCGTACGGAACACTTATGGGATCACTTCGATGATCCGTCTGTCTGTCACACTCAATTTTCTCCGAAGCTATTTGCCATAGAAAGTTGAAAATCGGTGCCGTGTAGTTTTTAAAGTTAAATTTTCACTAAGGTGTTAGTTTTGGGAGGTGAAATCGGAACTGAAAGAAAAATTTACCTGGTCATCGAGTGGGGTGTCAAATGAAAGCTTGTGAAAACACGAGTTTAAAAATATATATGAACTAATACTTGCGCACACTTTTCTTTGTATTATTTTTAAAAGAATGGGTAAAGACCCCTGTCCACCGACAGGGGCTCAAAAAGTACTGATCAAAAAATTTTCAGAAAATTATGGAATAGTCTCCATAAGACCAGTAAACAAATATTTAGGTAGTACATATTTACCACTAAATTCTAGATCGAGTTAGATTGATTTATTGTCTATTAGGTAGCTAAGATGCTATAACTATTATACATTTTTGACTAAGAAAAACGTGAAAATACACATGGGATGTTAAGTTATATACATGTCAGAAACTTTTTATCTTATTCTGGTTTGTGTGATTAATCTGCTGAGTCAGTATCTGACTAGATATGTTAGTAATCTGGGCTCTTAATTCTTTTACTGAAAACTCATTTGGGGTGTATTTTGTGAAGTGACGATCATTTTATATCTCCGTAATAAAAAATTTTATTTTAAAGGCAATCACAGTACGGAACACTATTGCCCAAGTCCAACTTGCACTTGACCGATTTTTTTAAAGAATCTCATTCCAGACACTTTATAGAAGCTAGTGTTTGAACCATACCTGCTTTTAGCGTTTTAAGTCTGTACAGCCAAAAGGCTGATCTTCAGTGGTTGCATCGTCTTTGCTTAATGTGCCAGTGCGGAATCCTGTTGAAAAATGCAGTCTATTCTTGAGAATGCGGTATTAAGGGCTCAGTATTTTCTTTAAAATATCGTTGGTAGATGATTTCATGTATTTTCATCCGAGGCTCACAGAATTGCAGTTGAGTCATATTTTTATACGCTATACGCCAAATCTTCACTGAAGCTATATGGTGGCCTCTTGGAATTTTAATTTCTCTTGGCATTATTTTCTGCTTACAAAGCGGATTTCTCTGAGTGTTTTAACAGCCGCTTTGCTTCTTATCTCATGTGACCGACTGCTTCTTATGATGTGTCAATAGAAAAGATCTTGTATCGTTTTATGGTTTAATAAACCGTGTTTGCAATGATTTTCAAAAGTCATAAATTGGTCTCTTGTTGCTCTTGTGTAATTTGATCACAACAATTCATATCTTTGAACCCCACTTCGTTACTGCGCAATGTATCAAGCCGAAATAGATTGAGATTTAATTCAGTTCGATATCAGTTACGCAATATTTATACTCTCTCAAATAGTAAAAAAACAAAACTACCCACATTTGTTTGGTCCATCTCACACAAGCTTTGCAAAAAGTGAGACTCAATGATGTAATACTAGGCTTAGGAAAAGAAAGTTGCAACCTGGTATCTTCGAAGTTATTAAGCAATTGAATAAAGATAACGGCAACGTAAGACGATATTGGACAGTCCGATTTTCTTCACTGTCAACATGGATTAAATTATCCAATTTACAGCTTTGCAGATGACAGTACGCTTATCTCTTCATTCACTTTGAACGCTCGGACATCGGCTACTCAGGCGAATATGCGCAGACAGCAGGAGATCGTTCAACTTAACAAAGACCTGGAAGAAATTCTATCTTGGGATGGCAGTAACCAGGTAGAATTTAACGCTACAAAAACCCAGGCGGCAGTTTTTTCTAAAAAAGTTAACGTTGCTGAACTCGACATAGTCATGTCGGCTGGCGTGGGTATAAAATAGGAGATCGAGAGATTAAGATCATCTGTTATGCTGATAATGCATTGATTATACCAGAAGATAATTTGCAAAGGTAAATTTGAGGCAACTGCAAAGAGGTACTAAGTGACCATTTAAGCTCAAAAAACACACTCTTTGGGGATCTCCAAGGAACCAAAGAGACGAAAATTGGTGGTTTACGAGAGTAGTGTAGAACTCCTAATAAGTAATAGAATAGTCAAGATCTTAATAAGTTTTCACATTTGAAGATAGTTAACACTAATTATTTATGTAATGGCAAGTTGTTTACCAGGACCAAATAAAGAACTCCTCTGATGTTCAACAGTAGTGTTGTTTATAAGTTGCCACGTCTGGGTTGTGAAGGTGTTTATATAGGACAGACTCTCAGTGGTTGAAAAATAGGCTGACACAGCATAGGAGTGATTGCGTGATCGGGAAAAACTCGTGTGCTGTGGCGTGTCACAATTTGAGTACGGGACAAGTTTTTGACTATGCGAATACTAAGATACTTGAGTTTGAGAACGTATATAGTAAGCGGTTATTCCTTGAGATGGGCCATATTATTAGCGATGAGAAGACAATCATTTATAAAACGGATATTAATAACATAAGCAATATCTATTGTAACATTTTAAGTTTGTAGATTTACAGTATAATCTGATGGGCTATTAAGAATTAGGCATAGGATACTACTACTCACACAGTCAAACCACTATTCAAGCAAATTACTTTAGTATTTTGATCAGTGAATTTAAAATGTTCGAGACAAAAAGTTTAGTGTTTTTCCTTGTCATGTTGTTTGTGTTTTTTGGTTTGTTGGTTTGTTGTGTTAACATCACTTTTGATTTTGTAATGCTCTGTTGGTAAGGCTCCTTTGGTTTGTTCTTTAGTGTTTTAGTACATTACACAGTTTTTTTTTCCTTGTCTACTTTCAGTTTTTATATTCCTGATAAAGTTAGAAATTACCGACGAAATATAGAGTTTGATAACAAATGAGTTTCCTCTTATTGACCGATTTTCCGAAAAAAAAAGAAAAAACTTTAACTACTTTATATATATATATATATATATGTAATAATTTTTCTGTTGAACCTTTTGTTTACATAAACTTGATTGGTTTTTCTTGGGTACTTAGGTTCTTTTGGAAAATACAAATTAGTTTATTTGACGTTTCGCCTTATTTTTTTTAGGCATTTTCAAAAATTCTTTATTTTTTAATATTCATTGAGTATATACCTTGAAAGTCAACTATTTGTGTGTTTGTGAATGAATGAATATTAAAAAAAATTAAGAATTTTTGAAAATGCTTAAAAAAATAAGGCGAAACGTCAAATAAACTAGTTTGTATTTTCCAAAAGAACCTAAGTACCCAAGAAAAACCAAGTTTGTATATATATATATATATATATATATATATATATATATATATATATATATATATATATATATATATATATGTATATGTATATATGTATATGTATATATGTAGATATCTTTATTTATTTAAATTATTTTAACGGCAAAATTACAATATGAAATAGAAGGTCTGCTTATGCACTGAAGGACAGTCAAAGCTTTAACTAGGCACATGATTAATGTTGACACTTACCAATTTAAGAAGGCACAATTGTTATTAATTATTAACCTTGTTGTTAAAAAACAATTCATAATTGATATTCTGTTAAATATGTAATAAATAATTTAATCAAATATGATGGAGGTCTTTTTTAAAAAATATAAACTTAAAAACCTTAAATTAGAAAATACGACGAGATCCTAGGTAGATACAATTTTTCGCCCACCGTTAGAAAGTATTAAGAAAATCACCATTTCCACTAAGTAAACGTAATCGACAAATTATTTTAATAAGAACTTTTCACGACCACGAAATCGTCTTTATTTCCCAGACATAATAAGGTTTAATGCTTTCTTTTCAAAAGTACAACGCAAAGATACCAATCAACGTTATCTAACTGCTGAAACATATATTAATGTTTTATCGCACCTTGTAGACATCATGATAGCACTACCACCATCGTTACCTCATTTCTGCAACAACTACTACTTACATTATATTATCAAAATTGTATGAGGTAACTTCAAAATTTTGTGTAATAAAATCGAGAGGAAAAATGACTTTGACTTCCTGTATCGAAGCAATACGGGCTTTGAATTTATTGCATGATGTTTTACTAATATATGGTACATATAAATAGATAGGCCAAAGGCAAAGCCGTATATTACTGGAAAAAACGAGATAGCAAATGCCATATGCTTAAGCTAACTTCGCATAATTATTTTAAAATCTTGTTAAAGTATAAGCGAACTTCCGTATGTAAACAGTGTATATATCTTGCCCATTTGACGAAGTAAAAATATGACTTTTGATTCTCTCATTTGTTACTAAACTTCTTTCAAACGTGTTCGTTATCTCGTTAAAACTTTTCTTGTTAAAACATATAATGACCCAACAACATATAAATTTGGCTAATTGTATTCCTGTTGAGATGGTATTAATGTAAAGAGTTTTTTTTTTTTATTGACGATGCGACTATTTCAAAAAAGTTTTGAGGATTTGTTGCAGTTCTAACAGAAGGTTGTTAAAAGTCTAACGACAACAAGCTTGCAACTGGCCAATTATATTTTCTCGTTTCCATTTTAGTTATTTGTTCCTTTTTTATTTTACTGAACTTTCTTCTTTAAAAGATATTATAGACGTGGGTTAATTATCGGATTTTAAATTTCCTTACCTTGTATGTAATTCCAAAATTTTTAAATGATATTAAAGAAAACAGGATACCAAATTTTGATAATTACAAGTTACTTCTACATATTCAGCAAGTAGTGCAATTTCTTGGTCAATACAGAAGTAATTTATTCTCCGATTATATTCCCGATATGTATAATAAAGATTAACAACACAGTAGCAGAGCAGGTGAAGATGTTAAACTATTTGGGTACTACAATCTATGACTCAAGAAACTATGGTGTAGAGTATGTAACTGAAGGTTAGAATGTTGCGCTGCTATGTCTTGTCTGTTCTATTTTACGGAGTCGAATCTTGGACGATCAACGAAGCAGCAATGAGTAGAATAAATGCCTTCGAAATGTGGCTATAACGACATATCCCGAAAAATCCCTGGACACAACATTTAACTAATAACGAGTTCCTCAGGAGAATGAAAAAGGGTCTGGAACTTACCTGGACACTGAAAAAGCGCAAATTGGAATACCTTGGACACGTCATGAGGCACTACAGATATAGACTGTTGCAACTGATAATTCAGGGCAAGCTTGAAGCAAAAAGAGGGCCAGGCAGAAGACGTCACACCTAGAAGACTGGTTGGATCTCAGTTCGATACACCTTTTTTGTATTGCTGTTAATAAAGTTAGAATAGCTCTGTTAGTCGCTAATGTCCGGAACGGATGAAGCAATATTAAAAGAAGAAGATAATGAAGATTCGGAAACAAATAATAAACTAATCAAATAATTGTTGATTAGTACTATGTACAAACCGTAATATAACACATGATTTTGTCGTACCGAGCGTCAAAAAGCTAATATATTTGCCTATTTTTTTTCATTGACTCCTTGTCATTTGCGAATATACCTGTTAAATTTTTCTAAACATTTAATTTTTCTCCTCCTCCTTGTGGAGATATGGTCCCGAGCCGATTTTTGATACAAGCAAGCATTTTATGTAAGTTAGCTTATATGGAAATCAGTTTTTTCTGTAATGCAGTTTTCGTTTAAGAAAGCTTAAGGTACAGGGAGTTTTGCTATTAAACTAGGTTACAGTAAATTTAGTTTCGTCAGCTTTAAATGAGGTACACAGTAGTGCAAACACTTTAAGAAATTAATGTAGCAATCATAGCCGATTAAATCCACTTCACCTTTTTTAAGGATAGGAGGAAAAAGGAGAATTGCATCCAATATATTAAAGATTCCTTTTGTAAGCGAAGTATTAAAAGTGCATAACTATTATACATTTTTCAGACCTTAAATAATATTAATGAAGATTAATATATCATAAGTACTAAGCAGTCGTAAGAGTAATTAATTATTTTGCACTAATGGAATTATGTAAAACTGTAGATTGTAATGTTTGTTAATATTTAAAGGCAGTGGAAGTTTTTTTAAATTTTAGTTCTAAAGAAAAGAAGAAACAAATCTAATTTAAAGGAACTTCATTCTCTGTTCCCTTTTCAAGAATGATATGAGTTTATCTATTTATGAACGTCCGCTATTTTCTCTGAATGGATTGCAATGTTATTTGTACTGTCTTTTAGAGGGTTTGACAGGGCTAGTTTTAGTGTATGAAACGCTATGAAAAATTTAAAGGTAAATATTATCCAGTTTGAGCCGATTTTGATCGAAATTGATATTGACGGGCTTTTAAAGATATAAATTATGAATGTATAATTCATTCTTATAAATTCAAAATGGCGATTATAACATTTGTGTTTAAAGGTTTTGTAATTTTGGAATTTTTCCAATTTTTACCAAAATCAGTAGTGGAACTAAAGCTCTGTTTTACTTATACATATATTTGGGGAAATTCATAATGACTAATCTGATATGGCGTACTAAGATTTTAATAGACTCTGTATTCATCGAATTTTTCAAAAATTAGTTGCTATTTGGCTTTTTGTGAACCCGTTATCTATTACAGTAGAATTTATTTTTATAAATACAAAATGGTGAATCGCATATAGTCTGAGAGTTAATAATTTTCTAAGTTCAATTAATTTTAATAAAAAATTGCTATATGGAGTTTCTTCAGGTCCTGGATTACAGATATAGAACTTTTTGTCTGTTCAAAATGTAAGTGCCAATTTAATTGATCGGCCTGTTGAGACATTTGCCGTATTCACCTGATTTAGCACCGTGTGGCTACTATTCCCAAAAATAAAACCAAAATTAGAAATGTCTTTGCACTTTATACTTTACACAGAATCGCACAAAATAAGCTGAAAAGTTAGAATAGAATGTTAGTTTGAAAGTCGAAAAAATTTCTTTTATATATATATATATATATATATATATATATATATATATATATATATATATATATATATATATATATATATATATATATATATATATATATATATATATATATATATATATATATATATATATATATACATATATATACATATATATACATATATATACATATATATATATATATATATATATATATATATATATATATATATATATATATATATATATACATATATATACATATATATATATATATATATATATATATATATATATATATATATATATATATATATATATGTATATATATATATATATATATATATATATATATATATATATATATATATATATATATATATATGTATATATATGTATATATATATATGTATATATATATATATATATATATATATATATATATATATATATATATATATATATATATACATATATATACATATATATATATATATATATATATATATATATATATATATATATATATATATATATATATATATATATATATATACATATAATGGCTACGTTATGTGGATGAAACATTTCCGATATGGTATGTGGTATATGAAGACAAGGAAGTTCCTGGAACACATCAACAATATATATCCGAAAATTACATTTGCAGTGGAAAGAGAAGTAGCAGAACAACTACCATTTCTAGATGTCTTGCTTTAAAGAAAATCAGATGATTCTTTTTCTCAGTATATAGGAAACCAACACACACAAACAGATATCTAAATGCCAGTTCACATCACCGCCCAGCTCAACTCTTCTCTGTTGCTAAATCCTTAGCTCACCGATGACAAATCCTGACAAGGAACATTTGCAACAAGAAACTAAGCTCCTTCGAAACGTTCTACTTTCAAATGGATACAATCAAAATACAATCTGGCGGGCCCTAAATAAACAACAAAAACCGGCTAGAAAGGCGTATACGAGAAAAGTATTTCTCTCATATATAAAAAGCATCACGGACAAAATAGGAAGACTTCTAGGAAAACACCATATAGAGACTATTTATACAACAGATCAAAAAATTAAAGATACTTTACCAACACCAAAAGGCATTATAGCCTTAGAAGACCAAGATGTATACGAAATTTCGGGCCAGTACTGCGTCCTTTCAAACATATTCCAAACAAACAGGAATATTAGCTTTAGAAGAGACGAGCACAAAAACGCCATTAAACAAATCCCTAGTACAACATGCACTCAATACCGGTCACAAAATAAATTTTGAAAAAGCTATAACACTACAAAAAAGTGGAAACCTATCTACTTAAGCTAAATAGAGAAGAGGCCCAACAACTTAAATAAACGGGATGATAGCCAACGTTTACCAAACTCTTGGAAACATATCTTATCTCAATACCAAGTCAAAGGACTAAAAACGTGCAGTCAAAACCGAGCCTCCATTGGCCAGAACCATTCAACCAACAGAAACACGCCCCTAGCACATAAAACCGGGGCCCTCGGAGCCAGTCTCGCCATTCATCGCCAAGACATCATCTAGTGATCAACGCTTTAAAAAAGATGAATTGATCGCAACGTCAGCGAAACTCTCCATCAAGGGACTTTATCTACATAATTTTTCTTATAATTAAAAAAAAAAATTATGTATCTCATATTAGAAAATGCAGTTTGTTTGAACGGGCCTGAAAACATACCGGAAAGTAAAGTATTTACATAACTATTACGGTAAAGTGAATATCTTGGCATCGTATTCATCAAAAAAGAAAATAAGACTATATATATCTTTGGAGAAAATTTTTAATTTCAAAACCAACATTTATTTCTAAAATATTTTTGCTTTCTTATAAGTATTTCACATCTCGATAAATAATTGGTTAAAATTGTTTTATAACAAATAAATGCAGAAAAAGACAATAAACTATCGAAATCTTAAAGTAAATTATGTTTAAAAAAGTTCCCAATGGACAATTTTCTTTTGAAAGCAGTTAATTAAAAAGAATCACTTACTGGGTCTCTTAACTTTTAATCCCTTTGGGATTTTTGCAGTATCCATAAAGGGGATTTCCTGCATAATTTATTTTTAAAGAAACACCTACTACAAGCTTTAATAAATTACTTTTTTCCCTTGCGATATTTTTGAACTAGAAGGAAAATTTAGTGGCGACAATTACGCGCATAATTAAATGATTTGTGATGTAATCTTTCATTGCAGTTGTTCATAATTTTAGTATTTCTGAGCTACCATTCTTTGTTATGTCCAATTTATAGTTTACGACCAAAACAGGCCAAAAACAGAAATCGTCAGATACTGCTACTTTAAAAAAAAAAATACTTGTTTCGACGGGTACATTAAGGAAAAAATATTGTGACTGCTGAAAAATTGGGACAACACCCTCAAAAATGGGAGAATTGGCCCGTTTTTGAGTTTTAGCGTATTTTTGCAATTTTATCATAAACCTATAGAAGATAAACTCAAAATTCTGACAGATTTTGATTCTAGATAAAAAAAAACGAAAAATTTAAGGGGGGAGCAGATGTCATTTGAACCTTCGGGTCGGGAGAAATTTTTTATCGTTTTTTTTTTTTAGTGATATTTTATAATTAAATAAGTGTATTTGCAAATTATAAGCTAATTTATTTAAGTAGACTCTGGAAATACGTTCCATGGACATTACTTTACTTGATTCAAATATAATTTTAGCCGTTTATTACATATTAGATATATTTTTTACTTGATAAATTTTACAGATTCACGTTTTATTCTTCTGACGAATTTTTAAAACAATTTTTTTTCAGTATACTACTACCTTACCTGAAATATCAGAAAATGTTCCTTAGTCCCTAAGCTTTCTTTTGGGGTACTTAAGAACTCATTTAAACAATTTAGGCAAATTTAATTTGTTTTATTGCAAATTTACGATTCCCTTTTTTAAAATTATTAGTGTTCCTTACGGAACACTTATAAGATCACTTCGGTGTCTATCTGTCACACTCAATTTTCTCCGAAACTATTTGACATAGAAAGTTGAAATTTGGTAATAATATAGGAATTGATGGCCTCATCAGAGCCATGTAGTTTTAAGAGTTAAATTTTGACTTAAGGGGTTAGTTTTGGGAGGAGAAATCGGAAGTGAAAAAAAAATTTTTTTACTAGGTCATCGAGTGTTGTGTCAAATGAAAGTTTGTGAAAACACGAGTAAAAAATGTATATATAATGTAATACTTGCGCACACTTTTCTTTGTATTATTTTTAAAAAATCGCGAAAAATCGCTGTCCCGCACCTTATCTCGAAAAGTACTTATCAAAAAATTTTGAAAAAATTCCGGAATATTCTCCACAGGGTGTAGATTGAACGAAAATTATCACGAGTGCATTACCTTTTATAATTTTTCTGGTATTTAAAAAAAAAAAAAAAAAAATTTCAAGGTCATCAGATTTCAGTAAAGATTGGAAACAAACTTTGTTGAAAACTCATTTGGGGTGTGTTTTGTGAAGTCACTGATCATTTTATACATCTGTAACAAAATTTTTTATTTTAAAAGCAATCAACGTACGGAACACTAATTGCGCAAGTTCAACTTGCACTTGACCGGTTTTTTTTTTTCTTAAGTTTTATAATATTTTCAGTAACCAGAGTTATTTTTAATTATTATACACAGGTTACTGTACATATTGAGTAGCTGAGTTAAATTGGTGATCCAAATCCTCATTCCTCCCCTTGTTAGCATAAATCTCAGCAAGTAATTTGGACCTTTACGAGGAAGTAAACCATAATTTATTATCGATCGATGCGCACAGACTCATTTTTAATTATTATTAAATAATTTCTTGTACAGTTTGTAAATATTTTTACGAACGTATTTATTTAAGTTCTATTATTTAATTATTACTACATCTAAAAACATAATTATTCCCTCATTTTATTTTGATCAGTTTTTTTTTATCTTCAAAGTTAAGTAACTAGTATAATGTTGCTTTATAACTAAATTTTTTAATGCTATTGCTCCTACTTTACTTATACGTCTAGTCACTTAGCGACATGCATCCAATCAGAAACGGTAGATTTACATATATATCTCGATATAGTTCTAGTGCTTTTAAGACGTACTGACTACATAATACATACTAATAATACATTATAGTAGCGTAGTGACGTTTTGCAAAAAATCGAGCAAAAAATAGTTCTCTTGTAACAGTCCGATTTTGTAAACAAAAAATTCGTTTTCTCTTTTTGTTAAATAGAAAACCTCTTAAATTAACTGTAAATGTAAATTTTATATAAAGATATTATAATTAAATTTATGAAAATTATAAAGTTACTGCAAAAAAATAATAATTTTAATGATACAAGTTTAACTAGTTAAATAAAAAAATTAATTATATTTAAATTGTTGTAACGATGTATTTTATTTAATAGAAATACCACTACTTTTTCAAAACATTATGGAGCCAAATAGAATTAATTTTCTTAAAAAAAAATCATACGAGATAAAACGTAAAATGGAGTTTTTAATATATCAGTGGGACCTGACTCTTCACCAAGTTTCATCCAAATCGGTGACCCAAATGCTCTGGCCTCCCCTGGTAAGACATATGGTAATCATTTTATAACTAATAAAAATTATCTTCGTTACGGCAAATATGATAAAATTCAAGAAAAATTAATTTTTTGAAAGTAACTGTAAATTTAAAACAAAGAAAAGCATAAAATTGAAAGTAAAATCACCAGCTTTTTGAACCTAAATGGACCAAATGACTCCTCAGCCACTCAACTTGTACAGTAACCTGTGTATAATAATTAAAAATGACTTTGCTTATTTATTATAAAACTCAAGAAAAAATGATTTTTTAAAAAGAAATCATAGCATAAAAAAAATTTAATTTGAGACTAAAATGGCCAATTTCTTAAGTACCTCAAATAGAAGCTTATGGACTAAGGAACATTTTCTGATATTTTAGGTACGGTAGTAGTATACTGAAAAAAAGATGTTTAAAAAACTCGTCAGGAGAAAAAAACGTATACTATATATTCTAAATATTTTTACTTTACTTCATAACATTCGTTCTTGTTTCCTAACTATGTATTATAATTTTAATTTTAATATGCCTTTTTTCCAGGAACCCTTGATTGAGAAAAATCTTTAGGTCCATAGTTAACTACAAGTTGAAGCTAATTTTTTTCAATAAAAGATCTCCTATTTGTAATTAATTTTTAATTTTGTTACTTAATTTTTTTATACCTATGCTTACTTCGTAACACTCCCTGGTTTCTGTTTTTAACACTTTTTGTATTAAAACACGTAATTTGCCGCTCTCGTGCTCAGATAATTCCCCTTGAAACGCTACTTGAAGAGTTCATGGCGCCGAGACTGTAATATTGAATTTCGTATTAATTCCCGACAGCATCTTTACAACCTTACACCACTGGAGAATTTAATTAAAAAGAATCACCAATCATAGTTAGAGGTAGTCAGTGACGGAAATGAAATCGACGTGAAACTCCATTATTTCTTTAAGAGACTACAGTATCTTTAGCTGCTTATCTAGAATTTCAAGAGATATCTTTTGTGTATTAACTGTAAAAGTTTGCTTCTTTTAATTGTGGAGGAGAAATTTGTTTTAATTTTATTTAATAATTAAGAGAAAAGTACTATGGCATTTTTTCAATGTATTATATATATATATATATATATATATATATATATATATATATATATATATATATATATATATATATATATATATATATGGTCTTTATATTACATAAAATGATTCAATAGTATTTCGGTAATATATATATATATATATATATATATATATATATATATATATATATATATATATATATATATATATATATATATATAATTTTTAAGCAACTGAGGATCTACAACGAAATTCTGTGCCCCAAAAGTCGGTAAAAATGCGGAAAAACGACGAAAAAAGCGGTTTTTCGCGTTTGTAACCATTTTCCCCCACCTCTAAAAATCTGAAAAAATTCACAGGCATAGTTTGACATAAAATACACAATATATATATTTTTTTGGGCCTGAGTAAGCCCTAGTTTTTTTTTTTTAATTCAATTTTAAAAATTTAAAACGCTCAAAACAATTTGAATTTCGCGCCAAATTTTTTTTAAAAAAATAACACATGTTGTAGACAATAAAAAATCCTACAATTTGGAAAAAAAAGAGGTTTCTACGATGAATAGAACCGGAGATATCGCAAAAAAAAAAAAAAAAAACCCGAAAATCACGTTTTATAGATTTTTGAGGTTATGGGAAGGTCTAGAGGGCTGAAAATTTCAGGAAAGTCATATTTTTTTTATGTTCTACATGAGGATATTTTTTATTTTTCTAAAGCGCTGGGGGCATTTTTCACCATCTTAACCGCCTAGACCCTTTGTGCTAATATCATTTTATTTTGAAATAGCTACATTACTTAATTACTACGTACATAACAACTAAACATATGGATTAGTTCTAACTTTATTGCACAAGTGCTTCAATGTATCCACCGTCCATTTCTAAACAGGTGATTGTTCTTCGCGAAAAATCTTTTATTACATCTCTAATTACGTCAGGAGTTATAGCTTTACATGTTTCCCTAATGGCTCTCTCAAGATGATCAACATCTTGAAATGGCCTTTTAAGATAAACCTTTTCTTCTAAGTAGCCCCATAAAAAAGAAGTCTAGAGGGGTGATGTCCGGAGACCTTGGGGTCCAAGTAAATTGCACATACCTCCTGATTACTCTACCGTTATAAATGTGGAGGAGATAATCTACTCTACATTGGTTTTAAACGAATATTGATCTCGAGTTTAGATATTGAAGTTAGGATTAACATCGCTCCACCGGCGATAGTTTTGAGAACTTACTGTCCCGTTAGACGTAAATGTCGCTTCGTCAGAGAAAAGTATTTGTCTTGTCATAAATCTGTTATCTTCCAAGTCTCCTTGAAACCAAGCACAGAATTCAAATATTCCTTCAAAATCTCCTGCTTTTAAAGTATGGGTAAATTGGGATTTGTATGGTTTAAATTTATTTGATCGTAAAATTTTCGCAACTGTGGTTTTATTCACATTCAATAAAGCTGATCTTTTCCGAAGTGAATGTTTTGGCTTTTCTACTACCGACAGCATTACTTGATTTTGATTATCTTCATTTAAAACCCATGCCTGATGTTTCTTTTTAAATTTATTTTCAGCATTTCCATTAATCTTGAATTTATTTATTAAATATCCTGCAGATGTGAAGTGTATAGTTTTATCAGAGTGTCTGTTATTAAAGATTTCTGCTGCTTCTCTAAAAGTTTTATAATTATCTCCAAGTATGAAAGCAGTTTTAATTTTATCTTCAACACTTAATTTTACTGGCATTTCTAATTATTGCAAATACATACTGACGTTAGCTTTGAGATCTATTGACAGTTTTTAGGTATTTTCAAAGATATGGTCATTTATTTTCAGCCTAAAATTTGTAATGATTTCAATTTCTTTTATTCAATAAATAATTCAACAATTACTGACAGGTTTGCTGGAGTTTTTTTGAATTTTTAACTAGGAAGGCAACAAATCTAAACGTGAGCATAATTTTTTAGTTCCTATTAACATTTTCAATTAATATTTTCCTCTGTATTTAAATTTAAACACACATTACTCTTCATTATAAATCCTTATTTTTTATTTTCCCTGTATAACATCAAACATTTTATACTTTTGATACTTGATTATGGATTTCCATGTGATGTAAAACTTTTTATCGAGAATAAATTTTTTTGTAATATGTAATATAAACTTTTTCTCTATGTGTAATATATATATATATATATATATATATATATATATATATATATATATATATATATATATATATATATATATATATATATATACAGTCCCTGGCCAAATTATTAGACGCACTGCAAGATTTCATGTAAAATATTAATTACCGAGTGATATTGTACCGTTTTATTATTTTAAATTGATTTGTTTTTTATTTTTATATTATCCAATCAATTACCTATTTATTTGACATAAATAAAACAGCATTAATTTAGAAAAGCATAAGTTTATTAAGTTTTAAAGAAAAGTGAAACTAATGTTAGTAAAAGTCAATATTTAGTTGAGCCACCTTTAACCGCTATCAAAGCTTTAATTCTGCGCGGCATGCTATCAATGCAAGATTGTACTGTCTCCTGCATTTGAGGATGATGATTCCACACATGATTAATCTTTTCTAGGAGCTGGGTTTTGTTGGTAATTACATCTTTAGCCACTTCTCTTTTCATCAGCTCCCACACATTTTCAATGGGGCCAATCCAACAGAGGGATATTTTTTTCTGCCAAAAAAGCTTTAACAGACCGAGCAGTGGCAGGGAGCTCCATCTTGCATGAAAGTGAATGGTTCCCCATTTGGAAACCATTCTCTGAGCTGCGGAATCAACCGATTTTGCCTCATTATTCCTTTGACGACGTACAGACGTCCAGTGCCCTTGCCGCTGATGACTTACCAAATCATCACTTTGGTGGGATGTTTAACCGTCGGGACGACACAATCAGGATGAAACTTTTCTCCATGACGACGACGCACATACTGAGCTTTATTCTGCAAAATTTCGAATGTGCTTTTGTCACTGAAGCAGACCTGTCAAAAATTGGAAAAAATATATAAACTTCCATGTTTATTTGCTTTATTTAACTGAAAATGATAATAATGTATCAATTATTGATTAAATTGCTGTATCTTACCGATCTCCAGAAGTCCACATCTTTGTCTTGCCATTATTTGGCCCACTTCAGGCGCTTTGCTTTCATTGCAGCTGTTAACTTGGGCTTCCTGGCGGGGCGACAGGCCTTAAAATCTAATTCTTTCAATTTTCTTCGAACAGTGCGCTCAGAAGCATTTACGCTAGCATCCTGGAGTTGTGATTTTATTACCTTTGTGGTAGCAAATCTATTTTCTACACAAATTTTCTTCAAACATCTCTCTGACCGTGGAGTGAAAATTGGTTTTCTACCGCATCTTTTCTTTCTTTTCGGGCTTAATTCCTTCCCTGACTCAATTTTCTTTTTTATGCGTCGTACACTAGCTTCAGAAACCTCCAATCTTCGTGATATTTCTCGGTTTGTAAATGTTTTCGCAATCACAAGGGTCTTCACTTCAGCTTTTTTACGTGGTGAAAGATCGCCTTTTCTACCCATAATGAAAATAGTCCAATTACTTTTTTAAAACACTGCATACAAAATAAACTAATAACTGAGTAGTATAAAACTGTTAAACAAACAATCACAGTCCATAAAGCCACAGAAACACGTCCGTACCTGACTCGATTCCGATCGCGACTGATACAGGTTTGTACTTCTTTACGTTCATATATCACTTTGTCAACACAGTGTTGCCATATGTTAAAAATAAATACAAATATGTAGTCTACAACAATTCTTTTAAATAAAAATCAATAATATTGTAGTTTAAATATACCATTATTGCATAAAAACTCTTAAGAAACATAAAATTACTAAAAAAAATACAGTGCATCTAATAATTTGGCCAGGGACTGTATATATATATATATATATATATATATATATATATATATATATATATATATATATATATATATATATATACATATATATATATATATATATATATATATATATATATATATATATATATATACATATATATATATATATATATATATATATATATATATATATATATATATATATATATATATATATATATATATATAAAGCTTCATGTGTCATGAAACTAATGTTTTATTAAACTTTCTTCCACAGCTTTTTTTTTATACATATTAACCACTTAATAAGGGCAAGAACCTGTCCTATATTTTGCAATGACGGATATAATAAGAGAAATTGGACCCCTCGACTATATAAATATAATACAAAATTTATGAGCCAAATTTCAACAAAAAGGTATTTTCGCCGGATATCTTTTGTAACGATAAAATGGGCTACATTTCATTGGATTAGTGAACCGAGTGCTAAGTAGCCATACATAAGGGACGCTTTTAAAGTAGGGTCGGTATTTTTATCATTGCCACGAATTTTTGAAGAAGCAATATAGGGGAAGGTAGCTCATGCCTTATCAAGTATTGAACTAAAGATTCCGTGAATATAAACAACAGCAAGAATTTTTGGGCTGCAATGATAAGTGATGCATGATGACAGGCCTGACCGCGACGACTTAAAACAGAAATTTATCTATCTCCGTATTTTAACATCACCTTCATTGTATATCTATAAATGTCTACTATTTGCATATGACAATTCTATAAACTTTTTTCAAGCCACAATCGTCCATAAACATAATGTACGACAAAAAAAATTGCTGCAGAACTGAATCTTGCTGATTAATATCAAGCAAATTCCGTAATAACTACTTTTGTATCGAGTTTTGCATTAAACTGCCTATATCAGTTAAAAACTTAACCAAAAATCATTCCATTCAAAAGATTGTGGCATTTCTGGTGCGGCGGGTATTTTACAGTATGGATGAGTATCTCAGTACCACTGTGGACCCTTCGTATTACGTCGGTTCCTGCAATGTATTTTGCATGCGTCGCTAGTAAATTTACGCTGTTATATTAGATTTGTCTTACAAATATGTCAAATATATGTTTATTATATTGGGTTAAGACTGTGATATTTATGTATTATATTTTTATTTATTTATTGTTTTCCTTGTGTATTTATTTTTTTACTATATTGGTACATCTCACGACCGTTATATATATAGGTATCCAAATATAGGAAGATTTCTGGAATAAGCGTATCATCGTTTTAAAGAAACTACATTGAAGAATAAAATAGATTTTTGGAAAAAACATTATTTTTTTGTTCAAAAGTCTCCAGACTTTTCACCTCATATAGTATAGTATGCTTAAAATTCTATCTAATCAAGATTGAATTAAGGTTGCCCATCCCTGAAGTAAGTTAAGAACTTATTTAAAGAATGTAGCGTTTTATATGGAAAGGGTTACTCATACTTGAGGAATAATTGTTTTCCCGTGTATTATCTATTAATTATTACAGTATTCTTATTAGGCATATCGATTTAAAATCGAAAAATCGATTTTTTCGAGTGAAATAATCGATTTTTTAGATCGATCTGAAACACTGAATCGATTCAAAAACCCCTCGAATCGGACCGATTCACGTTATAATAATAAAAACGTGGTAATCTACAATGTGACTTATTTAAATTGTGTACATCATGTATTTAAATAATCACAAAACACGTTTATTGTTAAAAATACTAAGTACAAAGCATAACGTATTTTTGATGATTTTTTAAAAGTCTGTAATAGATAATCTTTAAATTGAACGCATCCCAATATTTATTTATATATATATATATATATATATATATATATATATATATATATATATATATATATATATTATATTTTATATATATATATATATATATATATATATATATATATATATATATATATATATATATATGATGTTAAGATACAACTAATTATACCAAATTTGGGACTTTCACCTAGTACAAGTGTTTTTTGAATGTTACCTGCAACCCTCATTTATTTGATATAACTAAATTTTATTAACAGACAAAATGGGGTTAATTCTATAATAATTTCATCTAATCCAAAATACTTTATACAGTAAACTGAATTCCTAGTAATCCCACAGTTATCTGACCCAGCAAGTTGTAAAATCTGTTTGTACTACAGCGCCTGCTGCATAATGATATTTTCTTTAGAACTACAGCATTTTTAATATCTTTAAAATTCAGGACTGAAAATATTTTGCGCGCCTTTGAACGCGTATAACTAACAGTCTTCTAGAATGTATATTCCTACAATTCTTTAACTAAGGGACTTGTTAAAATAACTATTAATTTCAATAAACCGCTTTGGAATGTTGTTCTGTCTCAACGAATAATACCTTATGGTGCTAAATGTGTCATATCTTATCTATTGACATTCATTTAAGATTTCGTATTAACAGTGCCATTTGCAAAAGTCTCGTTATTTTAAAAAGCGGTAAAGTCCCAAATTATATTCATTTTGTATCGCGACTGTATCTATATTATTGGTATTGGTCACTGGTATTTGAACTTAATCTGAGTGAAAAGGGGCGATAAAATATAATTGAAAACTTGTTGGTGTTATTGTTACATAATATATAAAATTCTAGAAAAAGTTCAATACAATAAAATACATTTTTTATAGTGTAAAACCAACCAACAATTTGTAACACTATTAAAGGTATCCAAATCAGTTATCGGTTTCATTTGTCGTAAAGGCCGACTTAAACTGTTTGACTTTTAATCCTGAAATACGAGCTTTAAAATAGAACTGAAACTAAACTAATATAGAGAAGAGAGAGTATATCATTGGATTAATGCTAAGTAAATATATAATAAAAGACTGTTTTTACTGGTTTATTTAAATTGCGATGACGCATTTCGCTGTCGATGCAGCTTCTTCAGATCTACATTTTACACTGTCAAGTTAGGTTTAATGTTCAAAATTTTATATAATTTCTTAATTATAATATTACACGTAATTAAATTACATTGATAGTATTGGAAAACCCACACAGATTTGGAATTAGGAAAATAAATTCAATAATGGTGAATTGCTTAAATCTGCCTGGTCGTTGAGTAAAGTATCTGTAGTCCTTAATCGATTTATTTGCATTGTCTCTAAAAGGTTTAGTTTTAAACTTTTTTGTTGGGTGTGTAAAATTTTGAAATTCTTGTTAAATGTGTGATTTCCTGTTAAAAGATGATTAGCATATGTTGAATTAGATTTTCTATGGATGAAACTTTTTTCGTGTTCTGTAATTCTTTGTATAAACGTACGTCCAGTTTGTCTTATGTATGTTTTAGGACATGACCCACATGTTAATTGATAAACCCCTGATTTATTGTCTTTATTGATTTGTGGTTTGTAGTTTTTAAGATATTTCCCTATAGTATTGTTAGTCTTGTAAGCTATCTTGATATTTTTTTGATTTAAAAATTTCCCCAGTTTTTCCGTTGGTGTGCCGAAAAAGGTTAAGCATTTAAATGTGGTATTTCTGTCCTTAAAACGTGGGTATATTTCTGAGATTGCCTTGTTTCTAAGTTTTTTCCTAACGATATTATTGATTAAAGTAACCGAATAACCGTTGTTAACGGCTACTTGTTTTATGTAGTTTAATTCTTTAGTAAAATTTTCCTCTGATAAGGGGATATTAGTTAGTCTATGTATAAAACTATGATAAGCTGCGAGTTTATGATGGTTGGGGTGGTAGGAACTATTGTGAATTGTGGTATCTGTATGACAAGGTTTGTGATATATTGCAAATTCATGTTTTTTTTAATGGTTTTACTGATTGTTAAGTCTAGGAAGTTGATTTTCCCTTCGACTTCTTCTTCCATTGTAAAGAATTAATATACTGTAAAAAGTGAGTTAATTGTCTGTCCGTACCTGTAAAGCATATAATTATATCGTCTACGTATCGATACCAGCATAGATAATTATTACTATTGTTAATATGGTTGTTAAATATCATTGTTTCAATACTGTCCATGAAAATTTCGGCAAGTAATGGACTTAATGGACTCCCCATAATTAACCCTTTGTTAATTAATTAATTAATTATGTCCATTTTTATAAGTTCATTTACTTTGTTTTTGGTTAATAGGTTCTCTATTAAAATTATTGTTTCGTCTGGGAGAACACTTGGAAATAAGTTTTTGACATTTAAATAAACCAGTGGAAATTGACTAAAAACAGTCTTTTATTATATATTTATAATGAATTTCCATCAAGTAGAAGCTACAACCACCCAAAATTTAATGCTAAGTAGCTATAACTAGAAAGACGATATTTCAATATTGCCCCGGATTATTTTATAAGTAAAATAGGGAATAAGCCCATGTTTTGTCAGGTGTTGAAAATGAAGCAAGTAGGTTAAAATGTATAGAGTTATTTTGAATAAAGATTAAAAAGTTGTTCAGATAAATAGATTGTTATAGCTTTCTTTAGTATAGAGATAGGTATAGATGAAAAGCTTGTTAATTTAAATACACCAAAGCCAAAGCCACTTTATTGTGCTTCATACCACTGTCTAGATTTTATATGAAAATTAATTTGTTTTGTTGCCTGAAGCTAAGGCAACTAATTTTGTGTTTGTGTTCAAAGAATTTCAAGAACCCGGTATATTGACCACTGGGGAAAAGGGAATGCTCCGCTTTATGGTTTAGGGGAAATAATTGAATTATCTGTGACACCAAATATGCACACCGGCGATTACGTGACAAAATTATTTCGAAACGCTTTACAATTTTTATCGTGAAATTTGCAGACGTAAACGTCACGGTATTTTCATTATTTTTAAATATTGTGGCAAAAATCGATTATTAACAAATGGCAAACAGTTGCAGCCTTTTTTAGTTAATTTTGGGCGTTATTATCGACGGGCGCTATATATATATATATATATATATATATATATATATATATATATATATATATATATATATATATATATATATATATATATATATATATATATATATATATATATATATATATACATATATATATATATATATATATATATATATATATATATATATATATATATATATATATATATATATATATACATATACAGTACAGCCCAGATAGAAACTGAATTAATGGAAGATCATGGTGACTGCATCAGAACTCAAGACCACTTCTTTATTACTATAGGGAACTAACACCAGTTTTCTGTAAACTTTTTAACCTATCCTACAGAAAGGGAATATTTTCGTCCTGGTTTAAATGTACCACGGTTCAGCCGATACCTAAAAAAGGCAAGAAGACCTTGCCAAATAACTACCGACCAGTCGCACTGCTTTCAATAATATCGAAAGTCATGGAAAAGGTTATCGATGAGCATCTTCTAAAATATCTTGAACGATCCAATATTATTAGCGATCACCAATATGGTTTTCGTAGACATAGATCAACAGGAGATCTTCTGACTTATGTGACACATGTTTGGAACAACGTAATTGAACACTTTGGAGAATCTCGAGCGCTTGCTCTCGACATATCCAAGGCATTCGACCGTGTTTGGCACAATGGACTGTTGGCCAAGTTACGCTCTTATGGTATGTCTGAAAGGTTCTGTTTGTGGCTCTCATGTTTCCTCAGAGAGCGTTCTTTACGAGTGGCGATCGACGGATTTCTTTCTAACACCCTCACTATCAACGCCGGTGTGCCCCAGAGCTCCATACTGTATCCTACTCTCTTTCTCATTTACATTAACGATCTGCTGGAAAAGACCGGGAATAGAATTTACAGCTTTGCAGATGACAGTACGCTTGCCTCTTCATTCACCTTGAACACTCGGACATCGGCTGCTCAGGCAGACAGCAGGAGGTCGTTCAACTTAACAAAGACCTGGAAGAAATTCTATCTTGGGGTGACAGTAACCAAGTGGAATTTAACACTACAAAAACCCAGGCGGCAGTTTTTTCTAAAAAAGTTAACGTTGCTGAACCCGACATAGTTATATCGGGGCACTCCATTCCCCCTAGTATCGTCGCTCAATTTGTTGGGCGTTAGTTTGGGAGCAAATATGTCCTGGCATGAACATGTTGCAGGCATAGCAAGGAGAGCTTCTCAAAAATTGGGAATATTTAAAACCAGAAAGCTTTACACCCCACAACAACTGTTAATTCTTTTCAAAGCCGAAATTCGACCAACTATGGAATACTGCTCCCACGTTTGGGGTTCCGCTTCCAAACATACACTGCATTTGTTGGATTCTGTTCAGAGAAGAGCGGTCCGTCTGATTGGGGACCCGGAATTGACCGGCGGCCTTGATTCGCTGAAACATCGAAGAACGGTTGGCGACTTGAGTCTGTTCTACAAGTATTTTCATGGAAAGTGTTCGAGGGATGTGGCCCGCTTAATTCCTCCCAGAGCGGTGCATGTTAGAAATACACGTCGCGCTGGTGCTTCACATTCGTATGAGGTTCAGCTTGTTACCCCGCGTACAACGCTTTTCAAGCAGTTTTTTATATGGAGAACGTCATCCCTTTGGAATAATTTGCCCAGCGCTGTGTTTCCCACCGAGTACAATTTACAGCGATTCAAGAACAACGTGAATCGCTTTTTCCGCACACATGCCGCTCCTGGAGCGCTTTTAGGACTTCCCTGCAGCACGTGTGCTGGACCCATAAAAAAAAAATTACTGAGTATATTAATATACGAGTATGAATTTACAGAGTGTACGAGCACTGCGGATACTGTACTTTCAGAATGCCCTATTGAAATTTCTTCTGAAGGAATGGTCGCTAAAATGTATGGTATCGTTATGGAAGATCGTCTCATTAAGCTTCATGGAATTGCGGAGATGTGTTGACTCCAAACTAAAATCGCACGAGGAAAGACATTTCAAGATCGTGTTTGGAAAAGGTGAGGCGTAATCCGCGTCCTCATTTGTGACAGTAGACGAAGCGTGGATCCACCATTACAACGAGGAGACAAATCGGCAGTCGAAAGCGCAAAGGAAAAGTGCATTGAAAAAAAAATGATGACAGTTTTATCGCCGTGAAAAGTAATAACAACTATTATTTGAGTCTCGCATGGTATCATCATGATTGACTATTTAAACAAAGCTAAAACAGTGACTGACTCCTATAACGCAACATTATTGGAATCAGAAGCAACCAAGATCAGCGCGCAAAAATGCTCCCTCACCAGAACAACGTACCTGCTCAGACATAGGACATTGCATTGGGAAAAGTGCACGAGCTGGGCTTTGAAATAGTTCCGTACCCACTCTATTCCTCAAATTTAGCTCCAAGTGACTTTTTTGTTTTCTCAAAAATTGGCTTGGGTGGAAGAAATTTTCGTCGAATGAAGAAGTTACGTACAGTTCAAAACAAATATTCTTTCCAACTGTATTGAGCTCAATGGGGATTATGTTGAGAAATAATTTTTTGGTTTTGCAAGAAATGTTATTTACCTCATTTTTTACAAGATTTGTCAATCCATCCTCTAATATATATATATATATATATATATATATATATATATATATATATATATATATATATATATGTATATATATATATATATATATATTAGAGGATGGATCTTGTAAAAAATGAGGTAAATAACATTTCTTGCAAAACCAAAAATTTATTTCTCAACATAATCCCCATTGAGCTCAATAGAGTTGGAAAGAATATTTGTTTTGAACTATATATATATATATATATATATATATATATATATATATATATATATATATATATATATATATATATATATATATGTATAGCACCTCCGTAGCTATAAGATGGAAGGCATAAAGATACAAGGGACCTTTTTTAAAGAAAAAAGAGAATAGCAAACACGAAAGGGCTTATAAAGTGGGGAAGGCACTATTCGACAAACAGGGGGCATCAAGAAATAAAGGATCTTCTTTCACTAGAAGTCTAAAAGCTTAGAACCTTCTTAATAGAGTAAACTGAAAATCGATAGCCTAGATATAACATTTTTGAGAAAAAACAGACCCTTTTATAAAGTTGAATATTAAAATTTCGTTATTAAATGTTCGAAAAGAACCCCCGATAAAAAAAAAGTGCTTCTGCAAGGCGTATGGGGCATATGCTCCCTCCGGCTACGCTACAGGTATATATAAAAACATGTAATTTTTATATTACCCAAATATGTAATATGGTGTACAACAAAAAAATATTTATGTCTTTTTTTAAACCTTTGAAGTCCTGTTTTTCTGAATTTTGCTTTCGTCACAAAATGCCAATTTTTTACGCTCATAATGTAAATAGTAAGTATCTATCAAAGAATTTTTTATCATTATAACCAAAGAGTGCGTCAAATCCATATGTAAAATTTTAATGTAATATTGTTATAAGCCACAATCTTTTTTTAAAGTAGCATATTATTTTCTAACATGTGCTAATGTACAGTCTGTTAAGTAAGAACGTGACCGCTTGTATTCTTGAAAAAATATGTTTCGAGAACATTTTTGCCATCAATGTATACTTTGATGTGCTAACAACGGCGCAATTATCTTAGTAAGTTGTCCAATCGCCTCCTGCATCAATAATCGCTTGGCATCTTTCTTAAGTTTGTCGCACCTAGACTCCCGTCAATTTCGGATCCCGTGGAAACAAAGACGCGATTCATTTTTCGACTTTCGGAGAGACTTTGCCTACCGAGTCACGTTTTAGCAAATCGTTGACATTTTTCGTCCCTTAAAATAATTTACCCACTTCGTCACAAACGATACTGACTTCTTAATATATTTAGCGGCCGCGGAATGTGTTATTTTAGGCCCTTTTGGATGGGAACAAAAAAAGGCTTCCTCGAACCGACGCTCAAACAACAAATTCATTACCAAAATGCATCGTAGATAAGGGTTCCCTCTGCCGATTTTTTGTTGAATCGCTAAAATCTCATCTACTAAAAATTAGTTATCGTGGACACGTTCTTACTTAACAGACCGAATATCTAAATATAAATTGGAAGCCAAAAAATATGTTTTACATTACAAAAAATATTTATTGAACTTTAGATATTCTTTTGAAACTTTGAAGCATCATTTCTCAAAAACGTTTGGTTGTGTTGCTCTCGCAATAATCCCTTCAAATATTGCCATATATACGCCCAGACTATTGATAAATACGACTATGTATATTTTATATAATTCTATTATTAGATGTATCATTCAACTTTTTTATGACGTGATTGACTGCTGCACTCATTTATTTGATGTAACTAAATTTCGTTGACCGACAGAATCTAGGTAATTCGATCGTTCCCTCCATTTAATCTGAAATACTTTATTTAAATTGGATTTTCAGCCATCACAGAATTATCTGCACCAGCGAGTTGTAAAAGCTGTAGTACAGCGTAAGGCTGTGCACTGCTGATGTTATTTAATTTACAACGGCAGCACTTTCAATTTTTTTAAAAAGCAGAGCTGCAAATATTTTGCAGGCGTATGAATATATGGATAGATCATGGAAAATGTAAGTTTCTAAAATACCTGAGAGGGTTACATGTACCTGGACGCTGCAAAAATTATGTATATTTAAGAAAAATGTTTTAAAAGTTATTAAATGAATAATACAGAAGAATGGCGATTATATATTTTTATTGTACTTTAAATTATAAGAAAAAAATTTTTTCGAACATGTTTTAAACGTATTATTTTTTATCGGGTTAAATGGAACACTGATCAAAACTGTGGCGCTTCCTTGTCTGCAGGATAACTTCAAAAAAATAACCCAGTCTACAAAAATAAATATTTATCTTGTAAAATAATGTAGTAATTAAAAATTGCCGAAGGATTTTGTTTCAAAAATAAAAAATTTACGGTGTTTCAAACTTTAGTATGCAATTTTCGACCAAAAAATGTATGTTTAATTATTTATGAAAAGTTGTCTATTAGAGAAATTAACGAAAATCTCGTAACATTTTGTAGAAAAAGTAATTATTAAGATCTAAAAAAGAAATTTAAAAAATATTAAAAATTGACTAAGTAATATTGCAGACAGTGTCTGAAAACATAGTTTCCAGAAAAACGCGATTAACGTTTGGGGTACATAAAAATCAAAGTTACAACTAGTCTCGGCTCATTCCAGCTTCGTACTGTATGCCTTCTTCCTCTTGCAACTTGGTATACTCCACTAATGGTTGCAAAATTCTAACGGCTTTATTTTCAAAAGAAACCGGTTGACAAAAGAAATCCGAAACGCAGCTGCCAAGGGGCGCGGCATTGAGACAGGTAGCTATCCTAATCCGACGCCAGGTCACATTTAATGCTATAACTTTGTAATGGAATGGAATTTTCTTAATTGTTTTTTTTTTAATAATTCTTAGTAGTATAGAGAATAAAAATCCATAAGAAAAAAATCAAATTTTTGAAAATTCGAGGTATATGTAACCCCTACTTGTCAAAGTAGTTATTTATTTCTACCTCTTTGTGACGTTATTTTATCTTAACTAATTATGACTTAAAACTATGATTATACTTTTTATTACTTCTTAATATAATCTCCCTATAGACGTGATTTTTTACAACGTCGACGACATGATTTTATGTCCGCCGAGAACAATTCTGTAAGTCTCTTTTATCCACTAGAAAATTTTAACCTAAAATAATGAAGCAAAGCAGAAAATATTATTATTAGTAGGTATTAGTGTGGCTATATTTATGAAATATTTTAATTGGATACAGTTTTAGACCGAAAAAAATCATTTATAATAACCGGTCAAGCACAAGTTGGACTTGCGTAATTAGTGTTCCGTACGTTGATTGGTTTTATCATCAAAATTTTTGTTACAGAGATATAAAATGATTAATGACTTTGCAAAACTCAGCCCAAATGAGTTTTTAACAAAGTTTTTTTCCGATCTTTACTGAAAACTGGTGACCTTGAAATTTTTGTTTTTTTCTATACCAGATAAATTAATAAAGGTCACTCGTGATAATTTTCGTTCAATCTAGACCCTGTGAAGAATATTTGGGATTTTTTCAATATTTTTCGATCAGTACTTTTCGAGACAAGGGGGGGACAGCGATTTTTCGCATTTTTTAAAAAAATAATCCAAAAAAAAGTGTGCGCAAGTATTACATTATATATATTTTTGAACTCGTGTTGTTACAAGCTTTCATTTGGCACCCCACTTGATAACTTGGTAAAAAAAGTTTGTTTCACTTCCTATTTCACCCCCCAAAACTAACCCCTTAAGTAAAAATTTAACTTTCAAAACTACACGGCTCTGATGAGGCCATCAATTCCTGTATTATTACCAAATTTCAACTTTCTATGCTAAATATCTTCGGAGAAAATCGGGTTTGACAGACAGACGGACACCGAAGTGATCTTATAATTGTTCGGTACGGAACACTAAAAAAGTAGTATCTAGTATTTGAAAGGAAAGAAATCTATAGTTTTTGAGCTATGCAATTTCAGGAAAAGGAGGTAAAGGGTATGGTATTTATTAAAAATAGAATTTAGTATAGTTTTATCAGAATAAAGTATTATAATATTTATTCATATTGAGATATATATGTAATTAAAAATGCGCGAGTGAACCAGTTTTCTACAGATTTTTAACCTATCCTACAGAAATAGAATATGACCCTCTCGCTACAGTTTCGACGATACCCAAAAAAGACGAGAACACCTTGCCAAACAACTACCAACCACTCGCATTTCTATCTAGATATTTAGAGGGATCTAATATTATTAGCGATTTTCAACATGGCTTTCGTAAACAAGGATAAAGAGGAGATCTTCCAACTTTTATGACACATGTTTGGAATAACGCAACTGAACATTTTGAAGAATCACAAGCGGTTACACTTGATATCTTCAAGGCATTAGTCCGTGTTTGATATGACGTATTATTAGCTAAGCTACACTTTTGTGATATGTCTGCAAAGTTCTGTTCATGGCTGTCGTGTTTCCTCAGATAGCGTTCTTTACGAGTAGCAGTCGACGGATTTTTTTTAATACATTCAATATCAACGCTGGTGTGCCCCAAGACTCTGTACTGTCTCCTGCTCTCGTTCTCATTTACATTAACGATCTGTAGGAAACGACTAGAAATATAATATACAGCTTTGCAGACGGCCGGACGCTTATTTCTTCATTCACTTTGATTGATCGATCATCGATATGCAATTATCTGCAAACAGCAGGAGGTGGTTCAACTTAACAAAGATGTGAAACAAATTTTAGCTTGAGGTGACAGTAACCAAGTAGAATTTGACGTTTTAAAAACCCAGGCAGTAGTTCTTTCCAAGAAAGTTAACGTTGCTTAACCCGACATAGTTATGTTGTGTATGTAGTATTCTTCTAGCATTCACTCAATTTGCTGGGCATTAAGTTGGGAGCAAATATGTCTTAACATGAACAGGCCACATGCACAGCAAAGAGAGCTTTTGAAAATCTGGGAATACTATTTCGAATTGAAAAGCTTTACTCTCCACAACTGTTAATTTTATACAAAGCTTAAATTTGCCCAACTTTTATTCAGAAGAGCGTTTTCTCCTGGGTGGAGACCCAGAACTCACCAGAAATCTTGATTCTTTAGAATACCGAAGAACGGTTGGCGACCTAAGTCTATTCTACAAGTATTTTCATGGAAAGTGTTTGATTAGTGTATCACGTTTAATTTCTTCCAGAGCAGTGCATGCTAGGAATACACGTCGCGCTGTTACATCACATCCATATGAGCATTAGCTTGCCACTCCTGGCAATCTTTCATATGGGGGACGTCATCCCTTTGGAATGATTTGCGTAGGACTATACAATTAACAGCGATTCAAGATGAACGTGAATCGTTTTTTTCTCACACGCATCGCTTCTGTAGCGCTTTAAGGATTTTCCTGCAACACGTATGCTATACTCATAACAAAAATGGGTGCGGGAATGGGTTAGAGGGGGACTTTATACTATGTTTCATTATCACATATCTTTTTCAGGTTTAATTTGATCAAAGAATCTGGAAATCGTAATATTTTTCAGTATTTAAAATTAAACTAAAATAGTGTATAGTGGAGGATGTTATTTGATTAACAAAGTAACTTCAGAAAAATGTTCTTTATTATTCGACTTTTTCTATTAATTTTGATTGTTGTCCAGTTTTCTCAGTTTAAAAAAAACATGGAGACCCAGTTCTTCCCTCACAAATACAAGGGTGTAAAATAAATACTAAATTTGACTTTTCACACTAAAAAAAAATTAATCCAAGCATTACAAGTAGATATTTTAAATGCTACCTACTTTTTGGTGATATATTAATAAAAAAGAGAGTTGAACACAGGATAAGCTTCTGCTAAAATATTGAAATAATGAGAAAACAACATAATGTTTAGATGTCTCAAATTCAAGAACTCTGAAAGAGATGGGTAACACGATATATATGAAGTAATCCCTCCTAAAATCCTCACCTACCCCTGTAACTTGTTACGGGTTGGGCTATGAATAATTAAGCTGTTCTCGCAACCAAAAACTGGCAAAACTTCTTTTGTTACTTTTGAAATCATACAATATACTATATTACGATTTCTCAATCTTCCCTTAAAAAGGTGTTAGTCAAAGACTGTAGATTCCGTTAATACTTTGAAACCTACATCTCATTTCATTCAAGGGACATCGTGGAAATAAACCAACAAACAAATAACTAGACCAAAGGAAATTGGAAACTATGTTTTTCGTGTTCTGGGAACCCTGATAGGTGAAGGAATGCAGTAAACTCGATGGGCCATTTGTTCACGTTTACACTACTTATATGTAGTAATAAAACTAGTTTTGCAATTTTACAAATAAAAAATCACTCGCGTACTCGAATATTGAAATAACCATTTTTGTATCAAGTACTTGGTAATTAAAATTTTAATCATAAATTTGAAATCAATTAAAATTTCAAGATTCAAGCAAATTACGTCTTAAATTTACCTCTGCCGAAAAAAAACCGTTTTTAAAGTGATATATATACACTACATTTATTTACCGACCATACGGAAATAGTACAACTAGAATGTCGGAATGAACTCTTACTTCTTTTTCTCCAGTCGAAATTGAACGAACCGAAAGAATTCTCCCGAAGTTAAGCTCTTACTTACTAAATTAAAATACAGAAATTGGAAGGTCACTCAGTATTAAATATTGCTTAGTTTTGAATTCTGATTAAAAAGTCACTTAAGAACTTAAGAAATGATTATTCGATTGAGTACTAAGTACTGAAATGTTGAAATAAATTGTTTTTTCCCCCAAAACTGATCAAGACAAAAATTTATTCCCGATTAAACAATATACAAATCCTACCGTAAGCACTACTTTTATAAAAAAATTTCCGAAAAAAATGTGTCCCATTACAAAAAGTGTGCGACGTCAATTACGAACAGGTTGGCAGGCTGCGAATATTTCTCATTGTTTTGCAATTTTAGTAGCAGAAAATGAGAAGATACATATATGTATGAATAAAACAAAATGTGGTTGTTTTTTGTCACAAACATTTTTATATATATTTTTTTAAAAGAATAAAAAAAAGGTATATCACAAAGAGCTCCCACTAACCGATTAAAAGCAAAGTTTGTTTGAATTCGACGTAACAAGTTACGTCAAAAGCAGAAAAAATATACACGTTTTTAGACACGTGAGATAATTTTCAAATTAATATCATTTGTTTTGACTGAAATAATTGGTTGTTATTTCCGGATATCGTGCACTTACAATTATAATAAAACAAAGGTTCTGTAAGGTTGCCAAACCTAAAATGGTTTTATGTCCTTACTATTAAATAGGAAAAATATTATTATTTTGCTAAATTTATTTAAAATAAACATTAAAGCCCATATTTCTTTATAGTTCAGTAGCTTTGTTTGAGCTGCCATTGAATACTGTACCTAACATGGACGAAATAAAATACAGATCTATGAATCTTGGTTGTGTATGTCATTCATTCGCCTTAAATAAAATGTATCTAAGTAATAATTTAATACGGCGGCCCCATATATATAACTGCAAATTTGTAGAGTGCAAACGTGGAGTAAGTTTGTAAGTCGATTTGCGAGAATCCGCGGCTTATTTACAGCATCCTATTTTCAGCAGCAGTTTACCGCATCCTATTTTCCAACCCTTCCTATCTCTAACGGTTTCTTCCTTTTTATGATTTGTTAAAATCTTTTTCTCGCATGGGGCACATTTCTATATTACCATTGCAATTGCCATTATTGGTGTCCGACAAATTCAAAACTACATTCCCCGAAGTTAACAGCTTGGCCTCAATATCAGCACGTGAAATAATTGGACTGTATTTCTTTGCAAATAACAAAGGCCACACAACAACTGTTAACTTGAAGAGATATGTAAAGATGAACAAGAACATCTCACCTACTTTAGAACATTTTGATGGGACTTCCTGCTGTTCGCGGATATTTGCATGAGTAGGCGATGTTCAGGCGTTCAAAGTAAGTGAAGAAATAAGGGTACTGTGAGCTACAAAGCTATAAAATGGATGGCTCTCTCCAACAGATCGTTAATGTAATTGAGAAAGAGAGTAGGAGACAGTATGGAACCTTGGGGCTCACGGGCGCTGATAGTGAAGGTATTGACAAAAAACCCATCGACTGCCACTCGTAAAGAATTACGAAAGTCATAAAAAAACTTTTTAGACGACATACCATAACGTAGCCAACAATCGGATATGCCAAGCACTGTCAAATTCCTTGGATGTATCAAGTGTTAACGCTCGAGATTCTGTAAGATGTTCAGTTTTGTTATTCGAAATATGTGTTACATAACTTAAAAGATCTCGTGTTGATCTTTGCTTACGTAAGCCATATTTATGGTGGCTAAAGATATTGAATCCTTTTAGATATTTTAAAAGATTTATATCTATCTGTTCATACAACACTCGAACCGGGGAAAGAACCTGTACTTTTTGAGCGATATTGCTATCGCGGAAGGAGCTTCCGTCGTTGAATTTTGCTGATTTTCAATAATAGTGCGAATATTTTTTCTAGTTTTGGTGTGAGAATGGACAAATTTTAAGAATGGCTATTTATTCAAACATGTAAGAGGTAAAAGGAGCGGGATTGGGAATCAGAGGGGTTACTTCGTAAATATCGTATTATATGCACTTTTCGGTGTTCTTGAGGTCGAGGAATATTAGAATTATGGTATTTTTTCTTCATTTACAATTATAGCAAAAGCAGTTTGTAGAGATTAACGTCAGATTTCAGTTGCATAAATATCTGAAACCCTTTCTCTTAACTCTCTGCTTAACTTAACTTTTTTTGTGACTAATATAGCACCACAATGTACTTGTCATTTATTACACCGAATTGTAATGCTGGGATTATTTTTTTTTCTTCGGTTTTGGAGAGCCAAATTCAGTATTTATTTTAGAACTGCGTTTTCAGAAAGAAAGTCCAGGATAAATAACTTTCCCGATTCTATTCCATCTAAAAATGTATGTTTTATTGACAGTGTAAGCAATTTTCTCATTAAATTCACTCGAAATATATCACATTAATAAGGCATCTTCGAGAAGGTATAATGTGATTTTTTTTGAAAACGTGTGCAAACCTTTTTGACGATCTTAATTTCGTCTGTTTGCTAATTTCATAAAAGTACTGTTGGTGAACAGAAAATTAAATCAGAACTATGTCGACTTGCGCTATTACAAACCGCTTTTACAACTCGCTGGTGTGTATAATTCCGTTATGGCTGGCAATCCGATTTAAATAAGGTATTTTGTGAAAGATGGAGCGTATGATAAAGTTACCAAGATTTCGTCTTTAAAGAAATTTAATTACATACATAAAGCTCCTAATCGATTTTGTCTATCTTTTTGCTTGTAGTGGGTTTTTTTCGCGATTTTTGGTAAATATGTATACTCCCCAAATAAATTTACTATTCCAAAAAAAACTTATATTTTCAGAAAGTCCTTTTTATAGTTGCATATACACTTGAAATATACTTACTGCATGATCATGTCTGTCAATAATTTTTAACGTTACACATTATGTAAAAATGTACCGGAAACTTTTCATTTAAAAGACTTATATGTGAGTTGGTTACACTCTCCATAATTATTACGTAGAGCTTGAAGTAGATTTGTTAATCGGTTTATTTACAGTAGCTGTTTTTGTCAGTCCAGTTCAGCAGTGTTTTCTTTCTATTTTCAAAAACTTGGCTTTAATTTTTTTGTTGCCAATGAAATTTCTTATGGTTACTCATCGAAAATGTTAGAAAAGTCTTTAAGTACGTTCTGTCTGTCAAAAGTACTAGTTTATGAATGATCTAAATATTCAGAAATGACTGAGTAGTGGTTATTCATTTGCCTAATCTTGGTTGTTCTTTTTAACTTATTTTAAGCCAAATGTCGCTAGGTCGTAAATCAGATTAGTTCAGGTTAGTGTTGAATGGTTGAACTCACAGATTTGATTTTGAGGCAAGAATTGCCGAATTATAAGTGAAGTGTGACTTGGTGCAATATCATATAACAAGTACCAGCTGTCTGCCACACCTTGTTTTTTCAAAAAGGGAAAAATTCGCCAGCTACCTAAAAGTATATATATATATATATATATATATATATATATATATATATATATATATATATATATATATATATATATATACATATATATACATATATATACATATATACATATATATATATATATATATATATATATATATATATATATATATATATATATATATATATATATATATATATATATATATGGGTAATTCTCTGTCAACCGGACCCCCCCTCCTGCCCATTACAGGTTTTGAGATAAAATGGTCAGTAGGGGCTCAAAATTTTCGTTGAGATGTCTACTTTTTAATGCCCTATGCTACTTTTCAAAATTTAAGATGTCCGAAGCAATATGGCGGCTAAAAGGGGAAGAGCACCCAAAAAAAACGTAAAATTCCTATATTACTGACTTGTAAAAATGAGTTATAACCTCTTAAAAATGTTCTGTGGGGGCTCAAAATTTTCGTTGAGATGTCTACTTTTTAATGCCGTATGCTACTTTTGAAAATTAAAGATGTCCGAAGCAATATGGCGGCTACAAGGGGAAGAGCACTCAAAAAATACGGAAATTGCAATATTACTAACTTGTAAAAATGAGTTATAATAATAAGAAGTAACCATTCCTTTGAGGTAGCATCTAGTACCGAAATATTCATGAAAAGATATTCAAAAGCGAAATCTGGCACGAAAATAACTTGCATTTAGTTAAAATTAATAAAAAATACGAGGCAACGAGGCTAATAGTATATATAAATACTAATAGTAGTATAACTATTTAAATTAAATAGTTAGTAAATAACTAAATAAATAAAATAATATTATAACTAATATTAATTTTATGAATAAAACTTTGTTCCTAACATAAAGCTTCTATATTGATTTACTTTGATATATACTAAATAATTATATGGTTAAAAAAATCAAATGGCTATGTTAGGTTTGGGGTTGGATGGATTAGGCTATGTTAGGTTTGTGGTTTGATGCATTAGACAATGTTAGGTTTGGTATTGATATTTATCGCTATGTTCAATGTAAAGTTTTTATTATTTGGGAATTTGATGCTTTAGGCTTTGTTAGAACTTGGCCTTATACACGCCTTGATTATATTACATTTAAAAAATTGATGAAAATCAATATTTTATTTTTAAATAACAATTTCCTCAATAAATTCCACTGTTAAATAGAGGTTTAATTGGAAATTTTGAGCACTTCTAGTACACTTTTACGCCCTTATAACTCATTTTTACAAGTTAGTAATATTGCAATTTTCGTATTTTTTGAGTGCTCTTCCCCTTGTAGCCGCCATATTGCTTCGGACATCTTGAATTTTCAAAAGTAGCATACGGCATTAAAAAGTAGACATCTTAACGAAAATTTTGAGCCCCTACAGAACATTTTTAAGCGGTTATAACTCATTTTTACAAGTCAGTAATATCGGAATTTTACGTTTTTTTTGGGTGCTCTTCCCCTTTTAGCCGCCATATTGCTTCGGACATCTTGAATTTTTAAAAGTAGCATAGGGCATTAAAAAGTAGACATCTCAACGAAAATTTTGAGCCTCTACTGACCATTTTATCTCAAAACCTGTAATGGGCAGGAGGGGGGTCCGGTTGACAGAGAATTACCCATATATATATATACATAATTGATCAAGAGGCTAAGTTTATCTGTTATGCTGACAATGCAGTGATTATATCAAAAGATTATATGCAAAAACTGCATTGAATTCAAGGCAACATGATTATTTAAGCTTAAAAAACAGTGTGATGTGTATATGAGATAGGTCATGACTTTAAAATATTTATCAGTATCACGAATTGTATAAATCTAAAAGTATGGAGTCGAGATTTAATCTGGACATACCAGAATAAGTCAGAATTTCTAGGACTGCATAGAATCCATCATCAAGATAGAAGAAGAGGAACAATAGTAGTAATAACATTGAAGTACATCATACTCCGTGATAGAAGGAGAAATGAGGATGTTAAAAGCATGTATGATGTCCAGGATATCGTGTAATGGCTCAGAGTAAGAAGAAAAACAGGAAAAGATCACGTTGACATAATGCCTGAATGAGAAAACCGAATACTTCTAGGCCCACTGGAAGATCACTCAACCGCTGAAACATTCTTGAACGAACTATATATAGTGTATATATATATATATATATATATATATATATATATATATATATATATATATTGGCGTGAATCGCTACGCACTAATATAAATATTTTTTGAATTCAAACTGTTTTTTTTTTTGATAAAATAATAATTTTGACATGACATTGACTAAGAGTTGAGGCGTACAGGATAATATATGTATAGTAATTGTATATGTGTATGTACATTAACTAATTTTCTTAATTAAAGCATCTTATTTTAAAATTCACATTGATATTTTAAGTACAATTAAAATATTTATTTGAGAAGTGACTATTTCCACATTCATGAGCAAATGATATATGACACACATTTCATTATATCTTATCACAATTATAGAATATACCGTTACCAATTTATGAGTTAATGTGTTTATATATATATATATATATATATATATATATATATATATATATATATATATATATTATATATATATATATATATATATATATATATATATATATATATATATATATATATATATATATATATATTAGTGCGTAGAGATTCACAAATGGAGAAATATGTCCGGGTTTACTTCCGTGTGCTAGTGTTGTTATAACGGGTAAGTCGTAGACATTTTACTAAAATCTCGTTAAGTATTACCAATGCTTAGTGATCGGTCGTCGACGATAAAATGATTACCGTCTGCAACGACCAAGTCGAAACAACACTGATTAACGGATATTATATAGCTTAAATACTGTACGGATGATATATGACACACATTTCATTAAATTTTGTCACAATTATACCATACCATTAACCAATATATATAATATATATATATATATATATATATATATATATATATATATATATATATATATATATATATATATATATATATATATATATATATATATATATATATATATATATAAAAATATATATCAAATGTAATGAAAATGAAGACTTTCATTACATTCGTTACGAATTTCCATCAAGTAACAGCCACAACAATTCAAAATATAAATATGTATGTTTATATATGTATATATATATATATATATATATATATATATATATATATATATATATATATATATATATATACACTCCTGGACAAAACTAACGCAACAATATATTAAATCATACAAATCTCTATAATGAATTAATTTTAATAATTTTTTATGAACATTGGTTACACTGAAAGTTAGAAAAAAACTTATTCGGATACTTTAAAAGTCAATTAGCTACCAAATTTCTCTATAAGATTCGAATTAAAATTATTCTTAAGACCTAATAACAAAATCGTGGAAATTATGTAATAATGAAAAAAATAAACTGCAGCAACTAGCAGCAAAATTAATGGTGTAACTGGGACACTAGTAGCTTGTGTTGCCTCCTTTACTTCGGATGACAGCGTTTATGCGCCTAGGCATGCTTCTAATTAAATTTTGGATATAATTTTGAGGAATTTGCTCCCAATCTGTGATAACTGCATTTTCAAGTTCCCTCAGGTTTCTAGGTGCAGGTATATGACGTTTAACATTTTTCTTAAGGTGATCCCATACATGTTCTATCGGATTCAGACCCGGGCTTTTTGGTGGCCATTGCATAATCGGTATATCAACTTGATTAACATAATCGAGTACCTCCCTAGCCACGTGAGGTCGAGCGTTGTCTTGCATAAACAGAAAATTGGGCCCCACAAAATGACCGAAAGGCATCACATGTTCTATTACAATATTCTCAAAATAGTAGTCAGCATTCATGGATCTCGTACGGACATTAACTAACTCTGTGCGAGCATCAAAGCAGATGCCACCCCAGAACATAACAGAGCCACCGCCGAATGGAATCCTTGCAGAGATATTGCAAGGAGCAAACCTCTCTCCTGGTCTTCGCCATACTCGCTCACGACCATCTGGATGTTTTAGACTAACCCTGGTTTAATCTGTGAAGAAAACTTGTTTCCAATCATCCACAGACCAGTTTTCGTGATTTCGAGCAAAACGTAACCTGGCAACTCTGTTCTCTCTAGTAAGCAAGGGCGCAGTGGCTGGTCTCCTACTGTTTAATCCAGCTTCATTTAACCGTCTTCTAACTGTTTTGGAAGAAATCGTGACATTGCGAACAGCTTCGAATTCGTTTCTTATTATAGAACTAGTGAGAGTCCTGTTTTTTAAAGCATATTGTCTTATAAAACGTTTATCTAGGTCGCTAGTGCATCGTTTTCGCCCTTGTCCTAGCCTTCTAGAATAAGTTCCTACTTCATTCAAGCGTCTTACCATACGACTTATTGTGGAACGATGTTTGCCTAACAAATTGGCAACATAACTCTGACAATATCCCTCGTCCAATAAAACTGAGGCTCTCACTACCTCGTGTTCAGTTAAATTCCTTGTTCGATTCATTTTTCTATAAAACAGTCTACCACAAAAACGTATTACTTTGAAAAAGGGAACAATTTATAAGCTTACTTTTAAAGAAAATCTACCGCATTATTACAGAAAATTGTTTATCTTCTAAAAAATTCTTTAAAACTATAAATCCAAACGAATTGTTTTGATTTCTGTCATTAACAACGAAACAAAATATGCATAGCCTACTATTCAAATACTCGCTAAACTTTAAAACTGACATAAGAAAAAGATAAATTAATTTTCAGATTGTTGCGTTAATTTTGTCCAGGAGTATATATATATATATATATATATATATATATATATATATATATATATATATATATATATATATATATATATTTATATATATTTATAATAAACATTCTACCAAAATAGGAATCTTGAAAAATAGACCTTTTCCTCAACTTTAATCATTTATTTAAAGGGTTGCTTTGGTTGTAAGCCTACCTGCTCAAATTAAGGAAAATTAATAAGTCAACATGCTGACTGACCCCGGCTATAGATTATTCAAGGGTTTGTAGAAATATTTCGGTCGGGTTTCGAGTATATGTCCACCAAAGTTTTGACGGCTGAAAATGAACTATATATATAGAATTTTGCTTGTGAATATGCAAACTGGGTTTCCGTCCTTAATTGCTTAATTTAATTAAACTATCTTTTTAGTTTATAATTCGCCAGGCCTTCGGTCACCAACGTGCGAAATAAGGAGCCTTTACTTAGATATTTTGTTAGTATGTGCTGATGATATGTAAAAAAATTGAGCAAAATTTACCAAGGGAACTAGTCGTTACTGTAGTAAAATAAGACATTAAAAAATATTGAGTTGCATTAATAAAATTAAGCATAACGCTTGCTTCAGATTTTTCATGAAAAACCTCTATTATATATCTTCTTGTTTCTACTTATAGCTAGGCACGATTGCCTATTTTCCTTGTTCCCTGATCTATATATCGTCGCTCCTCTCTTTCTTAAACATCCCATTGATCTTCTTTCATTCAGCAACTTGTCCCTTGCCGTCCGTTCTATTATGTTGTCTGCCATTCTTTCTATGTGTTGGTCCCATTCCAGTTTTCTTCTTCTTAGCCACTGGTTGATATTTATTTCTAAATGTGGCATTCCGCTGTCCTATTAGCCGTTGACGTGATATTTTACTTCTTTCTCGATTTTTCCGAGACTAGATATTTTGATGCCCAGGTAATCGACCTGCATCACCTGTTCTATTGGTTTATTTTCCACCACCAACTTGCACCTGATCGGCTCTTTTGCTATTACTATTGTCTTGGTTTTTTTAGTTGAGATTGACATATTATCTTGTTTTGCTGCTATATATAATTCATATAGCAGCCTTTGCAGATCGCTCTCGGTCTCAGCCATTATTATCGCGTGATCTGCATAACATATAAGGTTAAGTTCTTTATTACCCATCCTATTTCCCTTCTTTCTTTTTGTATTCTTTGTAGTTTCATCCATGACAATATTAAATAGAGGGGGACTTGAAAAGTCTCCATGCTTCATTCCAGATTCATAGTTGATTGCTTCTCTCATTCTTTCTGCTACTCTTGCGACTACTTTATGCTCTTTATAAATATTTTCGACAGTTTTGATTAGGTCTAGCGGGATGTTCCTGTTATATAACAGATAAATAACGTCTTCTGTTTGTACATTGTCGAAAGCTTTCTTTAAGTCTATCAGTACGCAGGAATGTTGTACTCTATGGATTTTTATTTTTTTTCCTATTATATATGATTGATTCAAAGCAAGATCTCAGCAAATTTGATCTTAAAAGAATTTACTGCTGTAACAATCAAATGCTGATTGAGTAGATAAATATTTCCCTTCAGAAAGCAAAGATGTATTTTTTTCAGTTTCAGTCCACATCTGTAGAAGAAATGCTCCTTTATAGTTTTTGACAATTGTAAAAAAACTAAACATTTTAACTTGACCATAGTAGTTAGTATACGAATTGTTGCAATTAAAATTACTAATCCTAGCTTAGAGACGCTACAAAAATACCTGCGGAATGCATGAATAATTCTTTAGATATCAAGAGGAAGATAAAATAACAAAATCGACAAATATCTGAACACTAAAAAAATGCAGGAAATTTTATAGTTTTCAAGATCGCCATACCTCCATCACTAATTTGAGGCAGTCTGTAAAATTTAAGTAAAGGTTTGTATGTTTACCATTAACTCATCTGTAATTTTTTTAACTGCCAGATTAAAAAAGTCTTAAAATTACATAAACTTGTAGTTAATGAGTTTTCTCTTCTTTTTTATTTTAATACATTTGTATTGTGAATATCACTCAACAAATGCGTTGGAGAAAATTTATAATAGAATTAAAGACGGAATGTTGCTCGTATACTGGCATTACCCAAAACACAATCTAACAGAGTGTAAGGAAATTCGACCTACATATAAGCATTCTACATTGTGCAAGAGCGTCTTGTAGAACAGTTTAATATTGTACGACAAAATCAATCCATACTGGGAGAAACAGCTTTGCTCGTTAAAATAGACGACATTCACTCTGATACTTATAAAAGTGAGGGTACCTTTTACTACTTTACGGTTTTTGATCGAACAGATCATCACATTCTTCTTTTCTATCCCTAATTATATTGGCCAATCCTTATCGATTTGTCAGTTATCAAGATTAATATCTGTGTTGTTTCCATCTTGGGCTCTCTTTTGTTAAGTATATATAATTTTCAATTTAGAGAGACTCTAAAATGTTGCAACAGTCATTTTACACAGATAACATTTCCTAGACTTAAAATTCTTTTAAAGATCCAGATGCAATAAATCCAAAGATGATTTAAATAATGATATTCGGTCCATCAATTTCTTGTCCTTAAGGACGTTCCCAAGAAAATACATTTTCTTACAATTATCTAGAAAATTTGAATATACATATTTATTAGTGCCCCTTATACGTAGAATAAATTTCAATACTCGTTACGGCACTAAATTTGTAAGTATTGGCTATTAAAAATTGCATTGTTAACATACGAACCTCATCACGACCTATGTGGTATCCGTTTTTTTATAAAAAATGTTGAAAGTGAGCTGTGTAATCGTTTTCAGTTTTCCTCGCACAACTTGATAAATAAAAGTTCGCGACTTGGCAACGTCGCACTGCGCGGGAAGTTTGAAATACCGTCAAGGCACAGCTGATTTTAGCAAATACGTGTAATTCACAGATACGGAAAAAATATGGATTATCGTAAATAAAAAGTCAGTATGTATAACAAATCAAATATTTATTAGTATTCAACATAAATAAGTAGCATATTAATTAATATCAGATACTTGGTTTCTTATCACTCCAGTATTTACTAAATTACATTTAGTACAGTTGTCACATTTTATTTTGAACTTTGAATGAATCACTCAATTTTTCCATATCTAAAAGATTTCTGCAGCCGGTGCCTTTCAGATGTCTAGCTAACTCTCTCATCGAAACTATACTATTCTCATTAGAAATTTTAGATTGAACTATTTCATTGATTGTTGTTTGAATTTCCTGTTTTTTTTTGCATCAGACATACTTGTTAATGCTATATTTTATTTTTTAACAAATCTGCCATTCTTTAATCGCGAAGTCATTATTTATGCACTATTAAAAATCTCCAATATAAACGTAACCACAAAAAATACTCCAAAAGATTAAAACCCAACATAAACAACTCATGTCTCAATCAGAGTGAGAATATAACGTTTCCAAATCCAAAAAACGACGCAGTGGGATTATTTTTGTATTTCTGCGCATATGGAACGAAGCAAAAGAGTGCACTGCGCGTCAACTATTTTTTATTGTACGCATGGTAGTTTACATAAGAGGGATCTTTTTGTAACTTGAGCAGGACTGCTCCTTGGGAACATCCTTAAAGTCTCATCTATGTTTTACTATTTAGGCTCGAGCGGGCCATGCAGAGTATACAGTTCATCTGGATGGTAAAAACAAGTTCGCCTGAATGCTATACAGTCAGTCTAAGGGCGAGAAAGTAACTTTCCATAAGTAAATATCCTGTAAGATATGCTGTATAAATTATACTCCCAATTTTTTATATGTTATTCAAATATCTAGTAAAAATAGAGAGATATTTTATCAGTTTCATTATTTTTCCAACATTTTTAATTTGGCAAAGGCGTGTCCACCTATAATAATTAATTATTTCATGTATTAGTGTATAAAATGGTAAACGAATCTAAAACTTTATGTTAAATTGTAACTCTACTCTCACATTTTGTTCTACCTTATCTTTATTCAATCTATATCAAGTTACGAGAGGAAATTATTTTTTCGTCAGATTCATTTACAACTTTATTAAAAGCTGTAGGAAATGAAATTATCAACATGTATAACTTTCTTTATGAATATGCAAACCGATGTTGTGTGCTAAATTTAATTTTACGCCATTTGGGATTTACCCTTCTAAAGTTCTCTTTGTGGTCAATAAACTGACGTGGTTTCTGATGCTTTTAACACCTTGTTTTTTAAAAATATTACAGACATTATAGGGAAATCAAACATAGATGCTATTAAAGTACAGTAGAGTTTAATTACATTTATAATCCAGTGATGACTTAGAAGTTATTAAAAGAATATAAATAAATGTAATCGGTATATAATCTTGACATACATAGGTTTTTTAGCTAAATGAAATATCTTGAATAACTTAAAACATAAATTTCTTCTACACCCGTCAAAAAATACATTATTTCATCATTAATATTAGTATGCAAAATGACACTTGCATTAATAACGTATTCAACATTATTATGACACTGCACAGGGTAATCATTTATAGACGCCCGACCCCAATTTATGGAAAATTATTGAATATTTATTAATTTTTAAATGTAGAATAGTACAGTGCATGTCGAGGAGTATACTGACGTATTTGTCATTCGGTAGTGAAAACGACGCTGGGCGCCGGGACACCAAGCAACTTTTTTTTTCCATCGGCATGCCCTTTATAAAACGGTATTTTAAAACCCTAATTTTTTCAAAATCTTTTCCTAAAACTGTTTTTTTTTTTTCTAATTTGTTTTGCAAAAAAGTTATCCAGAAAAAACCTCCAAAATATTATTTTTTGGTCATCTCGGTTGCCATGGATCGTATGCCACGTTTGATGGTTTTCAAACAATTTATCTAGTAGGGCGGCTATCATACTTTAATCTGACAGTAATTATAATAATATTAGTTACTATGCTGTTGCGTTTTTTCTTTAATAAAATATCTTTGAACAATAAAAACAAGAATACATTATTTTTACTAAAACCACATAAAAACTGTATAACTTTTAGCATTACATAACTTATTACATATTTATCAAATTAAATGTTTGAAATCTAAAAAATAAAAAAATATATCAAAAGAAATTTTCTATATGTATTCCTCCTTCTATCATTCATTTTTCCATTATTTTCATTAACGCTTGATGAGTGGATTTGAAAATAATTTCTCCAGATGTACTGTTACACGCATCTGATATTTTTGTGTTTAAGTGCTCAATATCATTTGTCATAGTTTTGTATACAATATCTTTAGGAGTCCCCCACAAAAAAAATCTAATGTCGTGAGATCTGGTGACTTAGGTGCCCATTGAATACAGTCATATTGCTCCTGAAATTTCGTTCTAATCTACAAAACATAGTGTGATCCGGGATATCCCTGTCGGGGTAACGTTGTCGATACAGTCAAATGGCTTCCTAAGAATTTCTTCCTGCTTCTCCATTAATAAGGATCATATCTACTTTTTCAGCGTGGGAAACCATTTCAACCAGAAGGTATTAACACACTGCTTATTTAGTTTAACTCTTTTTTTATGGGTCTAGCACGCGTGCTGTAGGGAAGAAGTCCCTAAAGCGCTACAGGAGCGACACGTGTCCGGAAAAAGCGATTCACGTTGTTCTTGACTCGCTGTAAATTGTACTCGGTGGGAAACACAGTCCTGGGTAAATTATTCCAAAGGGATGATGTTCTCCATATAAAAGATTGCTTGAAAAGCGTTGTACGAGGAGTAACAAGCTGAACCTCTTACGGATGTGAAGTATTAGCGCGACGTGTACTTCTAATATACACCGCTCTGGGAGGAATTAAGCGGGCCATATCCTTCGAACACTTTCCATGAAAATGCTTGTAGAATAGGCTCAAGTCGCCAACCGTTCTTCGATGTTCCGGTGAATCAAGGCCGCCGGTCAGTTCCGGGTCTCCAATCAGACGAACAGCTCTTCTCTGAATAGAATCCAACAAATGCAGTGTATGTTTGGAAGCGGAGCCCCAAACATGGGAGCAGTATTGCATAGTTGGTCGAATTTGAGCTTTGTAAAGAAATAACAGTTGTTGTGGAGTGTAAAGCTTTCTGGTTCGAAATAGTATTCCCAACTTTTGAGAAGCTCTCCTTACTATGCCTGCAACATGTTCATGCCAGGACATATTTGCTCCCAAATTAACGCCCAACAAATTGAGTGACGATGTTAGAGGAATGGAGTGCCCCGACATAACTATGTCAGGTTCAGCAACGTTAACTTTTTTAGAAAAAACTGCCACCTGGGTTTTTGTAGCGTTAAATTCTATTTGGTTGTTGTCACCCCAAGATAAAATTTCTTCCAGGTCTTTGTTAAGTTGAATGACTTCCTGCTGTCTGCGGATATTTGTCTGAGTAGCCGATGCCTGAGCGTTCAAAGTGAATGAAGAGATAAGCGTACTGTCATCTGCAAAGCTGTAGATTGGATTGTCGGTCTTTTCCAGCAGATCGTTAATGTAAATGAGAAAAAGAGTAGGAGACAGTATGGAGCCTTGAGGTACACCGGCGTTGATAATGAAGGTGTTAGAAAGAAATCCGTGGACTGTCACTCGTAAAGAACGCTTTCTGAGGAAACATAAGAGCCACAAACAGAACTTTTCAGACATACTATAAGAGCGTAGCTTAGCCAACAGCCCATCGTGCCAAAGACGGTCGAATGCCTTGGATATGTCAAGAGCAACCGCTCGAGATTCTCCAAAGTGTTCAATTGCGTTGTTCTAAACGTGTGTTACATAAGTCAGAAGATCTCCTGTTGATCTATTTTTGCGAAAGCCATATTGATGATCGCTAATAATGTTGAACTCTGTCGAATTGAATAGGTGTGGGAACAAGAGCTATTAGATTAAAGTACCATACCTATGGCATACGATCCATGGCAACCGTGATGACCAAAAAATAATATTTTAGAGGGTTTTTGCTACATAACTTTTTTGCAAGACAAATTATAAAAAAATAGTTTAAGGAAAAAATGTTGAAAAAAAATTAGGGATCTCCAATGCCGTTTTACAAAACGTATGTCTATGTTGTTTGCCGTCACGGCGCCCATCTTCGTTTTTACTACCAAATACGATTCTATATTTAAAAAAAAAATAAATATCCAACAATTTTGCATAAATCGAGGCCGTGAGTCTAAAAATTATCACCCTGTACAAGATGTATTTTGCGCCATAATGGATATATTGTTTTGTCTGTTTCAATCTTTTCACCCCAATAGGAGTATCGGTAATACTATGCAGTTACTGGCTCAACAGTCATTCTCCAGGCATCTTGATCCTACGTGACCCGACGTGACTCGTGCATACCCACACTAAGAAGCGATCTAACTTGGTCGGACCATCTTGTTGCTGACCGTCCCTTTGATCTTCTACCTGCTACCTTCCCCGTTACTTTCTTTATTTATTAACGGCGTTGCGCCAATTTTCACAATTATAAACATAATTAAAACAACTAAACATAATAAAAATCATAAACATACACAGAATTCAACATCACAAGATCATTAAAACTAGTTTCACAGCAAGCAAATATCACAACTTTTTAACAATCAATTTAAAACTATCAATGGAGCCATGAATCCTGAGATCGAACTGATTGAAATGCCTCATTATTCTGGACATGAATCCATAATAGCCATAATTAGTCGCATGAAAGGGAATACCAAACAGGTCTCTGCCTCTAGTGCAACGAGAAACATTAAATGTTAACTTGTCCAAGAGATAGGGACAATCAACCAGCCCATTTATTAATTTAAAAGCCAGAAGCAGGTCACAGTGGAGTCTTCTAGTCTCCAGGGTCGAAATACCCAAAATGCCTCTAAGGTTGTGGTGGTCTATATGGTAACTATCTGGGGGTATGGCCAATTTAAAAGTCCGCGGAAACCGGCTCTGCACCCCTTCAATCGCTTCTATATATACATTGTAATGAGGAGACCATATCACAGCGGCATACTGAAGCCCCGATCTCACAATTGAACAATACAACAATTTAAATGTAGAGCAGGAAAAGTCCCTACAGTATCTCGTGATGAACAGATTTTTATAACCTTTCTGAACAATTGACAAAATGTGCCTATCGAGAGTATGTTTCTGGTCAAGAAGAACTTCCAGATCATTAGTTTCACTAACATGCCTCAGCTTGCTACCATTAATGTTATACTCAAAAGTAAAGTTCCGTCTAGCTCTACCGAAACTAATGCTAACACACTTCTTAATATTCAAGTTCAATGCATTCAGGGTACTCCATCTATAGAGGCCATGAACATCCTCCTGAAGAGAGTGACAATCTTGCACCGTTTTAAACATTTTTAGATCATCTGCATACATGAGGAATTTAGAATGTTGTATAAACTTGCCGATGTCATTAACGAAAAGTAGAAACACTAAAGGACCACAGTGAGACCCCTGAGGCACACCTGAAAGAACTTTTATTTCTTTAGAAATACAATTATTAATAATAATTAAATCTTCGTAATGTAACCAAAATATTTCAGGTACTGTCTATTAATTCTATTTGAAAATCGGTCATTTATACTAAGTTCTTCACGAATAGATACATTAGTATGGTGTTCGGTATATTATACTCTGAGGATTTTTCGATATGCCCACATCTTAACAACATCTGAATCTGAAAAGCCACAGTTTAGAATTTTCTTTCAAATTTTAATTCAATTATTGATTGAACCCTTCGCATATCCTTCAACAACAATCGACGATTTCCATCCTTTGCCAAACTTCCAATTAGTTATATCGTCAAGCAGTGTGACTACTGCAATGACCAGTATAACCCTCGCAATTTAGTACCTTCAAGTACTTTATTATTAGCCTAGACATCGCTCCAGTTAAAATAGTTCCAACTTGAGAGATTTTTTTGTTTTGATTTGTCAAAAATAAACATCGGCTAGGCATATGGTTTAAACGACGAGCCGCATATTTTCAATAAAGCCATATATATATATATATATATATATATATATATATATATATATATATATATATATATATATATATATATATATATATATATATATGTATATATATATATATATATATATATATATATATATATATATATATATATATATATGATTCTGTGCTTCTTTTTATTTCTTAGTATTTTAGTTCTACTTATTAAAACAACTTATTTTATTTTATTTAGTCTTTACTGACGTTTCGACCATTTTTTTGTGGGCATTCTCAAAGTATCTAAAAATTTTTTAAAACGTTTCAGGACACATTTTACAATTTAAAATTAAAAATTAAAATTTTGGTACAATTCACGTCACGCTATAAAAACAGTTTACACAGTTTTTATATATATATATATATATATATATATATATATATATATATATATATATAACTAATTTAAAACTATGTACGCTAATTATACTGTTTTTAAAATTAATACAAATAATATTTACTGAAATATTTGATTTGGTATATGGTACGTACCTAATAAACTCAGTATATTTCATACACAGGTCGTTATTGATCGAAATATTGGATGTTTACTAGTTTGTAAAAGTAAGATTAAAATAAATCGGGCCTTTGGTTTAAAAAAATAGATGATTTTTATGTTGTTATTTTTTTTTATTTCATGTGTATTATATTGTAACATTCATTTTTTCCTAGATTTTAAGACCATGTAATGTTACTGATTTTTCCATTTCAAATTGTACTTATTTTCATTTTTGTATCGGGCGGTATATTAAACAGGGATTCCAAGACGTCCGGTATAGTGTGTTGTGCGGGTTCCTGACCCAACCTCTCGCTACGCCGCGATTGGTGAAATGTTTGATCCGCAGTTTTGATTGGAGCGTCGTGATATTACCGGCAAAAGTCGCACGATTATTTAAGGCTCCGCAGACCATAAATCGAGGTGGTTTTCCATCTAGCCGCAGCCAGGCAGTACCGTCTAGCCGAGAGGCTATTTTCCATCTAGCCGAAGTAGGCTAATTTTCATCAGAGCCGCTAAGTAAAAGCACCAGTGTCTTAACTAAAAGCCGTAGTGGGCTTTCTAAGTGTTTGTTAAGAAAAAGTGTGAAATCGGGCGTAGTCGATCACAGCAGGAATAAAAAACAGTAAGTCAACAAAACTCCCTTCAATAGACTTATTCGAGAGTAGCGCCTTAACTGCAATGTAAAACAGACTAAAAAGTGAAGTGTAAAGCACGATTTCTCGTCTTCGGGGGTTATGATAGTCTAAAATTTTAATGTAACAACTACTAGATTAGGCTAGAATTTGTTAGGTAAAACTGTAAAGGTTAGAACTTTTCATTTTAAAAAACAAGAATAAATTTTCTTTTTTGATTAAAGCTAGTGTCTCACTGAATATTTATTTTTCTTTTCAGGATAAGTTGTACTAGACTAATTCTTTTTAGTAATACCCATAAAACCCTTCAGCATTTTTCCATTTTTTTAGCTGAAGTTAGATCCTTTCTATTTTAAAATGGATGGTGCCCAAAATTTCGTACAGCTAAAGCCTTTTAAAAAATAGAAATGAATTCCAAAAAAGACGTAAGACAATTATCTCTTACCCATATTTCTCTACCAAGGAAAACTGAGCTAGTGTTTGTTTAATTTCTTTAGTTCTTTTAAAAATCAGGATCCACTCAATTCATTAGCAGAAATTAAAGCGGGGCTGCAAGAAAATTGTGCTCAAGCTTGAGGCAACATTCTTTCATAAGTTACAAATAGCGCTGTCAACGCGGGGCTTTTGGAATTTTATTTTTTAAAGGGTTCAGTGTACTAGCTTTCGAACAAAGTAAAAGCTCTAACTTTGCAGATATTTTTATTTCATAACATTTATTAAACGAAACTACACAATAGCAGTAAGACAAAAGCAGGAAATTTGTAGAATTTTTTTGTTTCAATTTATCTGATATAGATATTTGAATTTTGTTGTTGACTCTAAGATAAGAGATTCCTACTTTTTTCTTAACAGCTAGCTTTATAGTTCAGATTAGCAGATGTGCTGGTTTACTTTAATTTTTTGCAGTGTTAGATTTTGCGGTTAACCGAACAAAAAAACTGTTCTTTTTTCTCACCTATATTTTGCATGAATATTAAAAATACTTTGCTGATACGAAACGGTATTTAGAGATTTTTTATAGGAAATTCTTAAGATAAATTGATAAAGGAATGTTAATACAAGGCGATACTTAGAAATTTTTTTTGAAATTGTCGAAGATTTTTTTAAATGTTTGGTAAAGAAGTTTACATATTTTAAGTGCCTTTACATATTTTGATTTTATTTAGACTATTGGGAGCACAGGAGAAATATTTTCACGACTTTTTAAACAGTTCTTTTAAATAGTATTCATTTATCATGGAAGCCTTCAATTTTAAAGTCAATCACCTACTGGAATATGAATTAGACTATGAACTGAAAATCCGTCGTACTTTCTCAGAACGTCCGGTCGCGGATAAAAGAAAGATTCTAACGAGGATCTTAAGTAAAGAAATTAATGAGCCGGGAAAAATGATAAAAATAGGGGATGACACTCTGGATAATACAGAAGAAACGGCTGGTATCGAAAAGAGTTTAAATTCTATCCAAAACTTAATCGATAGTTATGACGGCGATCCAAATGATTCACTTGTACACCGGGTTAAATCACGTTTATCGCATGTAGCGGGTCGCGTACAAAGAATTCCCATGCCGGATGACGAAGAGGAAGCGTCGAAGTTTTCCAAATATGTTCAAGAAACAATAGCTACGTGTGTACTCATGGAAGCAAATCTTGCAGAAAAGATAGCTCCTGGTCATGAGTTACCACAGCTGCCTATTACAACCCCAGTCATAAACATACCAGCTCCAATCGTGAATTGCGCAGCCAGAAATATTCCTGTCAGCGAATGGCAATTGAAATTTAATGGAGACTCAAAGAGACTCTATCCTTTTTTTGGAGAGGCTGACTGAAATAGCTCAAGCTAGGAAAGTATCGGAAGATGAACTTTTCAGCTCTGCTGTTGAATTTTTCACTGGCGATGCTTTCATTTGGTTTAGAAGCATAAAATCAAGTGTCAACGACTGGCATTCCTTGGTAGATAGGCTAAGGAAGGACTTCTTGCACTGTGATGATGATGAAGAATTGTGGTCGGAAATAAAGAGGAGACGACAAAGGAAGAATGAGTCCACTGTGATTTTTATTGCCCACATGGAATCTTTATTTGGTAGATTATCCACCAAGCCTTCGGAAAGTACCAAAGTTAAATTTATACGGAGGAATATTTTGCCTAGTTTCGTCAATCGGTTAGCTCTACTAGATATTAATTCGGTAGCCGAACTCGCCGGGTTATGTAGAAAACTTGAAGAGTCCGATTATTTGTTGGAAAAGAGCAGACCAAAAAGCGAAACTAATATACATCAAGTAGAGTATAATCCAAATGACCGAAGTGGAGTCTCGACAAATAAAGCTGGGAATGTAAATCGGAACCCTAGGAGTAACCAGAAAACGGGTAAAGGAAAAGATAATGACTCTAAAATTAGCGACACTGCAGCTAAAGTGAACGACAAGCCGGTTTCACCTAAGGCAATTTTCACGTGTTGGAATTGCACAGGCCCGAATCACACTTACCGAAATTGTACAGCACCAAAGAGGGTATTTTGTTTCAAATGTGGAACAACAGGTGTGAGACTAACATCATGCCCCAATTGTACAAAAAACGAGTAAGGACGGTATATTACCGAGGCGGATATCCTAAGTCCAACAAAAAAGCCTCTAAACATTCGGCTAAGTCACAAGCTCATGTTCGCAGTAAAGCCCCTAATCCAAAACGTTCTAGCAACACAGACGAACAAAAATATTCCAGTTCAGATTGGACTAAATGGTTACAAAAAGTTTCTGATTTTTTTAAGTCTAATAAAAATTCTCCTTCTCAAGTTAAAACTCCTGCTTCTCCAAATGGTCACATGTCTCCTTTATTCGTGCATAAATATTCAGATAACAGACCGCATATCAAGATAAATCTATTAGGTGTCCATTTTTCGGCTTTATTTGACTCTGGTGCAAATGCCTCCGTTATAGGTCAGAATGGTATTAAGATTTTAAGTCGTTTAAGTATAAAAATATGCCACGTCAAAAATAGAAGTGTTACCACTGCAGATGGCAGCCGTCTAAAAGTTTTAGGTACGGTTGAGTTGCCGCTAGTCTGCAATGGTCATTGTTTAGTAATCTCTGCTCTAGTAGTACCTTCTCTATCACATACTTTGGTTTTAGGATGTGATTTTGCACAAAAATTCGGAATTTTAGTAAATTTTAAAAATAATTCGTGGTATCCACAGTCCCTAGAAGTCAACTCTCAAACAAGTTATAAAGATTGTTATTCAGAAAGCTCTTTAGAAAACCTTTTCTCGCGTCTATGTACCCTAGAAGATCTCTCGCGGACGGAACGCGTAAAAGCAGAAAAAAGTAATAAGCTCTTTCAATGAAATAAGTAGTAAAGATAGGTTAGGCCGAACGAATAAAATCACCATGTCTATAGATACGGCTGATGCCAGTCCTGTAAAGACAAGGCCCTTCGCCATGTCTCCGTATATGTCAAAGGTATTAAATAAGGGGTTAGACGAAATGTTGACACTCGGAGTGACATCGTCTAAGCTATGACGGAAGAAAGCTCAACGAGGTCAGCAAATTTGATAACTATCCATTACCGAACATCGATAGAATTTTGACATCACTCAGGAATGCTAAGTATGTATCCTCGATAGACCTTAGAAAGGCTTTCTGGCAAATTCCTTTGGACAAATCCTCTAAGGAAAAGACCGCTTTCGCAGTAGTAGGCCGAGGTCTATTTCAGTTCGTCACTATGCCGTTTGGTCTAAAGAACGCTGCTCAAACTCAGCAACGTTTAGTGGACGCTATATTTGGTCCGAAATATGAGCCACATATTTTCACCTATCTCGATGATATTTTAGTAACATCGGAAGACTTCGAATCGCATATTCGCTTACTTAAGGAAGTAAAAGATAAATTGAAAGAGGCCGGACTGACGATAAATTTGAGCAAATGTGATTTTTTCAAAACTTCTCTAAAGTTTTTAGGCTATATTGTAGGCTCAAATTCCTTGCGTACCGATCCGGATAAAGTAGCAAGCATGGTTAATTATGCGAGACCTACAAATACTACGGAAGTTAAGCGCTTCGTAGGAATGTGTTCATGGTACAGACGTTCTATTGAGAATTTTTCTACCCTGTTGTCGCCTATTAATGATCTTTTGAAAGGACAAAACAAAGGACAATCGATAGATTGGACAAAGGCAGCCGAAGAATCTTTTATAAAGATTAAAGAGCTATTGGTTTCAGCTCCCATTTTATCCCAACCAGACTTTTCCCAACAGTTTTATATTTCTAGTGATGCTTCTAATACCGGTTTAGGGGGCGTCCTAACACAGAAAATCAATGGTGAGGAAAGAGTGATAGCGTATGCCAGTAGAACTTTATCAAAGGCTGAACGTAACTATTCGGTTGTTGAAAAAGAATGTTTAGCAGTACTCTTTAACATCGAAAAGTTTCGACCTTACATAGAAGGTGTTCCTTTCACGGTCATAACAGATCATTATAGTTTATTGTGGCTTAATTCAATTAAAAACCCTAGTGGCAAACTAGCGCGTTGGGCGATTGTGTAGAGACAACGTACGTTTAATTTAATTCATAGAAAAGGAGTCCACAATGTTATTCCTGACGCTTTGTCAAGAATCCCAGATCATAAAGTGGACGAAAACAGTCTTAATGCACAGATTGGCGTAAGAATTGATACAGTTGATATAGATCGTATAGATGGCCAAAAATGCGTTTTGATATCTTAAAGTTTGTGAGGACTTGTGAAGTATGTGGAGCGCAGAAATCTCCAAATGCACTACCTATGGGACTGATGGGAAAAGAGAAAACGGTTAATTACCCTTTCCAAGTCATAGCAGCTGATCTAGTAGGCCCATTTCCACGTTCAAAAAAGGGAAATAAATGACTTTTCGTAATTTCTTGCTGGTTAACAAAGTATACCGTGTTATTTCCTTTGAAAAGCTCTAAAGCCGAATGCTTTTTGAAAATTTTAGAAAACGATATTTTTCTAATCCACGGACTTTCATCGCTTTCGATATGCGATAACGGTACTCAGTTTACTTCTGAGTGTCTTAAGAGCTTAAGTGAGACATATAGTTTTAACATACGTTTCAATCCCGTGTGCCCTCTACAATATAATTTCGTTCAAAATAATATTCGTTGATTCACGTGATAATTCGGGATAAAGGAATTTCAAAGATTCAAACACGAAGTAACCGGGTTTACACCGTCTTTCTTAGTTTACGGCAGACATATACCTCTGTCTGGATCATATTATAAAAACTTAGATTTGGATGTCAATGTTGACAGCGAAATAATTCCGGGTAACAGGGGTGCGTACGCCGAAAATTTAAAGGGTTTAAAAGATATTTTCACCGACGTGCGTAGTAGGATACATAAGGCTTATGAACGGAACAGTAAGTCTTACAACCTTAGGAAAAGGGATTTCGCCTTTAAAATAGGTGATCACGTTTGGCGAAAAAATAAAATTCTTTCCAGTGCAGCTGATAAATTCACATCTAAGTTGGTACCTAAGTATGTGCATTGCGTGATAAGAGAAAAGATTTCAGATCTAGTTTATGTTTTAGTTAATTTAGATGGGACTAAAGTAGGACGATGGCATATTAAAGACTTAAAACCATTCAACGGACCTAACCCTAGTGAAAGTTTGTCAGAAGAAGAATAATTTATATTTACGTTATCTTAATTGCTCTACTTTACCTTTTTTTGATGTTGCTCTGTAGAGGTGACGACCTCGTTTTTTTGACTGTTATAAAAGTTGAGCAGAGTATAGCTTACTTTTATAGTTTTTTGCTAAGGTTTTGGGTATTGGCCATATCCCAAACTTAGGTTGATTGTGGGTGATGTTTAGCATCGACTCAGCTGTTGCGAGCTTGCGAAAGAGTCACACTCAGGATATATCATAAGACTGGTATGTCGGTGGTCGCGGGATTTGATTTGCTTATGACCCCAAATAATATCCGGTTCTTGACACTTGGAAGCGAAATTTTGATTAGAGGCAATCCAAGGTGATCTTGAGTTAGGACAAGCGCAAGATGTAGCTCGTGTAGGGTGATGTAGAGTCAAAATTTTTAGGAGCAATTTCAAAGTTTGTTACCCGAGTGGGTGTATTTTTATTACCTTAATGGTATATTTTGGGTGCAATTAAGAGTAAATTGATTTTGGTTTATCCAGTAAGTCTAAGACTTGGATTATTTTGGTTTAGATCTTCTTCTGCATTGACAAACTGAGGGTATTTTCGATTTTTTTTCCAGAGCCGTTTAAACGTTACCTTTGAGTCACTAATTTTTTTAAAAATTTTTTTTGCATGGACTCATAGGCGTATGTTGAGTTTTTTCGGTTTACTATCAGATGGATAGAAAATTGAAGTTCTGCAGAACTAAAGGCTGATCATTTACAGGAGATGAGAGCAGAGTAAGACAGTCGTTTCACAAAGAAATGATCAAAATCTGATACCGAGATGAGAACCTTGTCAAGAGAGGCTAAGCGCAGTGAAGGAAGATTCCTAACCGAATTTTTAGATTTCCAAGAGGTAACCTAGAAGTTTGGGCTGACAGAAAACGGTTATGCCTGATACCTGTAGCAGTTTCTTCTAGAGGCTATTGTCTAGGGAGACGATTAACACCATGATCGAATATTTTAGCTGTCAACGATGTTTTCTTCTTGTTTCTGATTAAGCTGGAAAAGCTCTTGTCGTCTTCAAAAGTTTTGTTGCGTTGCCACCAAAAATTTGAGAAATTTTTGCTTCATGTAGCTTCTTAAGCTCATTTTCGTTTTTTTAAAATTTCGTTAGAAGCTTGGTTAAGTCAACCTTGTAAACCTTTTAGGTTGTATCCCATGAGTTATTTGTTTTTACAGGCTGTGATGCACCGGGTGCTAACAGATGCCGTTACGACGTTTGGCAGGGAGTTAGTCTTCCTGAGGAACAGACTGATTGGAAGGGTAGTCTATGGGGGGTGAACGTTTAACCTTTGGGACCTTTGGAGGTTTTGTTACCCAATGGCTATTTCTATTTGAGCCAAAGGAGAGCCTAGCTACTGTAGTCGACCTCAGCTCCAATTAGCCTATTAGTGGTGACAGGCTGTTGGCAGTAGTGTGTTTCGGAACACCCTATTGATTAATTTTTTTTGACTTATGGTAGTGTGATAGACACCGTTTCAGTTTAGTGGATGCTATAATCTACTCCCTTTTGTTGGTGGACACCAGGGTCACCAATTCCGTATTTTATTGTCTCCACCATTCAGTATATCGTGGTGAGGTGTTTGTCTCCTGTTATGTGGGATGGATTGAATGTTTTTCGTTGTTGTTCTAGGGCGAGACCAGTACACGAGGGTTCTTCATGCAACTTGAAGAGGCGCAATGCTGGTTAAGTTTTATATCTCTGTGTAGCCACCCTGAAGAATGACGGAGGGCGTTTTTTCCGGCTCATATTTCTAGGCAGATTTGTCACTTTGGTGCGATGTGCCGAAGATTTGATTAGCTTTTGCTAAGAGCTTTCACCAAGCTCAGTATGGAGTTATCATAACCAAGAGTTTGGGATTTGAACTCCTGTATATATTTCTGTGTATATTTCTGTATATAGTTCTGTATATATTTCAGTGTATGTTGGTTGCCTGAGGGCATGTGCTCAAAATGCGAGATTTTGAGTCGTTTTGTTTATGGACTCCCATATATAGGATTATGACTTTAGGGAGGTCCTATTTCGAGACTTGCTGTCTCACATAGTTGTGCTGGGAATGTTTCCTTGAATGTTAGTTGCGCGCGGACTAATCATTCTGTTCTTAGTGAACATTGCTTTTTGAAGCAGGATCATTCAGTTTGGTGAATTTTAGCTTTTATAGCTATTCACTGTGTTTAGGGTGAATTTTAGCTTTTATAGCTATTCACTGTGCCTATAGTGATATTGTTAGCTTTTCTAGCTGCTCACTATGTTAAAGGCGAGATTGTTCTTTTAGAACGCAGACTTTGTGTAGTCGAAGACTATTTACAGAGTGTTTTCTTGGCGAGGAGCCGAGGTTTTTTCTGGCGATATACCAGAGTGTTTTCTTGGCAAGGAGCCGAGGTTTTTTCTGGCGATATACCAGAGTGTTTTGTTGGCGATAAGCTGACGTGTTTTCTGGCGATCAACCAGAGCGTTTTCCCTAGCGATTTTAGCATGTCTAGATGTCTTAGGACGTCGACATTGCGCAATAGAGTGCGATTATTTTCCGAGTGCGACTAGTAGTGATACTAGATTTAGAATGTTCTCTTAGCGATGAGCTAGAGCATGGATGGCGATTTTTCCCGAGCGTTTGTCTGGATATTTATCCAGATATTATTTTTTTTTGGCCTAGTGCTAAATGGTCTGACAAGATTTTTTCTTTTTAGTGTAAGTGTTTGCACTAGAATCATTTTTTTATTTTTTTTATTTAAGAATTTTTATAAATTTCTTTTGCTGAAATAGAAAATTTTCAGACAATCCTTAAACTATTTTAAGGGGGATGTTCATACTTTGTTTCAGTTCATTTTTTTTTGATTTAGACAAGAGTCTAGACCAAGTTAAATTTTTTTTTGTTTTGGTAACAATAACAGAGCTGATTCTTTTATATAAGAAGACCGCGATTGTTACTTTGAACAGGTATTTCTTATGTTCATGCAAGGATTCTTATTTACTTTTTGATGTACTCAACCTTAGTGCTTAATTAAGTTAGGTCTAGTTATAAGATTCTTGTGTACTTGCAAAGATTTTCATTTGGTTTCCATTGTACTTAATATTAGTGCTTAATTAAGTTAAGTCTAGTAGTAAGGTCCGAAGTTTGTACTTTTGTTTTAAGTTCTGACCTTAGTATTAAGTGATAGTGTACCCATTTGTACCTTTTCATCAGTAGCCTTAGTTTAATAGACTAGTGTAGTCTATTTCTTTTTGGAAGGGGGTAAATGTAACATTCATTTTTTCCTAGATTTTAAGACCATGTAATGTTACTGATTTTTCCATTTCAAATTGTACTTATTTTCATTTTTGTATCGGGCGGTATATTAAACAGGGATTCCAAGACGTCCGATATAGTGTGTTGTGCGGGTTCCTGACCCAACCTCTCGCTACGCCGCGATTGGTGAAATGTTTGATCCGCAGTTTTGATTGGAGCGTCGTGATATTACCGGCAAAAGTCGCACGATTATTTAAGGCTCCGCAGACCGTAAATCGAGGTGGTTTTCCATCTAGCCGCAGCCAGGCAGTACCGTCTAGCCGAGAGGCTATTTTCCATCTAGCCGAAGTAGGCTAATTTTCATCAGAGCCGCTAAGTAAAAGCACCAGTGTCTTAACTAAAAGCCGTAGTGGGCTTTCTAAGTGTTTGTTAAGAAAAAGTGTGAAATCGGGCGTAGTCGATCACAGCAGGAATAAAAAACAGTAAGTCAACAAAACTCCCTTCAATAGACTTATTCGAGAGTAGCGCCTTAACTGCAATGTAAAACAGACTAAAAAGTGAAGTGTAAAGCACGATTTCTCGTCTTCGGGGGTTATGATAGTCTAAAATTTTAATGTAACAACTACTAGATTAGGCTAGAATTTGTTAGGTAAAACTGTAAAGGTTAGAACTTTTCATTTTAAAAAACAAGAATAAATTTTTTTTTTTGATTAAAGCTAGTGTCTCACTGAATATTTATTTTTCTTTTCAGGATAAGTTGTACTAGACTAATTCTTTTTAGTAATACCCATAAAACCCTTCAGCATTTTTCCATTTTTTTTAGCTGAAGTTAGATCCTTTCTATTTTAAAATGGATGGTGCCCAAAATTTCGTACAGCTAAAGCCTTTTAAAAAATAGAAATGAATTCCAAAAAAGACGTAAGACAATTATCTCTTACCCATATTTCTCTACCAAGGAAAACTGAGCTAGTGTTTGTTTAATTTCTTTAGTTCTTTTAAAAATCAGGATCCACTCAATTCATTAGCAGAAATTAAAGCGGGGCTGCAAGAAAATTGTGCTCAAGCTTGAGGCAACATTTTTTCATAAGTTACAATATTTTGATAAATATGGCTGAGGCAGGACATATCAGTTCTATCATTTACAACATCAGGATCCCGTCTTATTTCGATCATTTCCTTGATTTTTAGTTTTTGGTAATTAGAGTCTCTATATAAAATCTTTGTCGCTTTATAATTAAATTCATGTTTAGTGTCTTTGGTGTGTTTGTTTAGTGCTGTGGAGGCGTTTTGCGTATATTTGTGTCCGTTTAGTCGGTTTTGTAATAATTGGCTCGTCATCCCTATATATTTTTTCGGGCATTCTGCACATGGAATGAAATAAATGACATTTGATTGTTTCATTTTTGGTGTTTTGCTTTTTAGTTGTGTGAATAATGTACTTAATTTATTATGACTTTTGTGGCATGTTATGATATTATGTTTCTTTAACAAATATACGCAAAACGCCTACACAGCACTAAACAAACACACCAAAGACACTAAACATGAATTCAATTATAAAGCGACAAAGATTTTGAATAGACGCTCTAATTATCAAAAAACTAGAAACGAAGAAAAATGAAAATGATCGAAATAAGACGGGATCCTGATGTTGTAAATGATAGAACTGATATAGCCTGCCTCAGCCATATTTATCAAAATATAATCCACATGAAATAAAAAAAAATAACAACATAAAAATCATCTATTTTTTTAAACCAAAGGCACGATTTATTTTAATCTTACTTTTACAAACTAGTAAACATCCAATATTTCGATCAATAACGACCTGTGTATGAAATATACTGAGTTTATTAGGTACGTACCATATACCAAATCAAATATTTCAGTAAATATTTTTTGTATTCATTTTAAAAACAGTATAATTAGCGTACATAGTTTTAAATTAGTTATATATATATATATATATATATATATATATATATATATATATATATATATATATATATATATGTATATACATATAAAACTGTGTAAACTGTTGTACCAAAATTTTAATTTTTAATTTTAAATTGTAAAATGTGTCCTGAAACTTTTTAAAAAATTTTTAGATACTTTGAGAATGCCCACAAAAAAATGGGCGAAACGTCAGTAAAGACTAAATAAAATAAAATAAGTTGTTTTAATAAGTAGAACCAAAAATCCTAAGAAATAAAAAAAAGCATAGAATCATATATATATCGAGAAGGTTCAAGAAAAATGAAATTTTATTAAATATATATATATATATATATATATATATATATATATATATATATATATATATATATATATACATATATATATATATATATATATATATATATATATATATATATATATATATATATATATATATCATATATATATATATATATATATATATATATATATATATATATATATATATATATATATATATATATATATATATATATATATTTGAAAACAGTAAAAAGCCTCTGCATAATAACTTTTGTATTAGGACCTCTCACAATTAAAACAGAGCCCTTGTCTTCTATGTCACCCTCAGCCATTGTACTGAGTCGGGCACGGCGACAATTATTCATAATTAAAATAACCCAAAACATTGAACAACTGAGACCAATATATATTAAATAGAACAATAATAAAAAAAATTACCTTAATCATTAAATAGATAGATAGACTCTGCTAAAAAGTATTTGAATTGTTTCAATTAATATTTTTTTCTTCAAATATGTGACCAATTTGACAAGTTTTCTAATATTTTCGTTTTCCGTAACATCAAGCGTTGCTTTTTAGCATGGAATATACTGATTATAATGAAGAAGGTTTAAATTGTTTGGATTTTTCCGCAAAATATGTTATTAAAAGATTCTGAGGCACGTTTCTTGCTTTATTTATACTCACAATTTTTTGAATTGCTGATATGCATTTTAAATTAAGATTAAATATATCCTAATTTGCTGTATCTGATGTATTTGGTAGTGTGTCGCTAAACTCATCGTCACTTTTAACAATTTCCATTATGTTGTAATCAAATATTTCTAGCATTAAATTTCAAAACCAAAGTATATATCTCCCTAGAATCTTGGAAATATATCTAAAATAGAGATTATTCTTTGCTTTCCCTTAACTTTTGTATATTTCCCTAGTCTTTTGTTATAAACATTTTTATGAATTATTTTGGATATATTTACTCTTTTTTTTTTATTATTTTAGTTCTATTACTTAAAGTGTATTTCTTTGGAGCTCATAGCAGAATTTTCACATTGTGATGCAAATACATGTTGGGGTACGCCCAAAAAAAAAAAAATTCTGGATTTTGCTGTCTGTGTTGAACTATTTTTAAGGGTTCATCTTATTTTAGGCAGAAATTCTCTGCTATACAATAGAGTCATAAAATGTAAATGAGGGTTCATCGGTAGCATAGCCGTCCGAGCGTAACCTGCTTTTAGTGTTTAATAAATAAAATTATCTTAAAAATAAAGTTATAGAAATATAAGATTTATTATCAAAATTTTTTTAATCTATAGATTTATGTATATATACAAATTCACAATTCACGATATATAAGTACTTTAATTACAATCAAAAACAATCATAATCTTCAAAATCTGAAGACTCGACTTCTCTTAAATTGATAATTAAGAGTTCTATTTCCATAGTTTCTTCGATGTATTCGTCAAGTTTCCACATTTTATTTTCTTCTTCTGCAACATGTTGAATGGCATTTTTCCAATTATCCTTTTTGATCCTCTCTACTGCGGCGAGTAATAATTACCTTACGTCTTGAAGTTTGAACGTGGTGTTTTCCCTTGCAACGAAAACTTTCATTTTTGCCCAAATTAGCTCTATGGATTCAATTCGCAATGATATGGAGGTAATCTAAGCACTGTGATATTCCGTTCCTTTGCCATCTCATCGACTGCGTATTTCTTGAACTGTGCGTTCTAATAATCGAGAATGGTATGAAGTCTTGTCTAATACTATAACTGATTCTGCTGGTATATATTCAATCATTTGATGGAAGTAATTCTCAAAAACATCGGCCATCATCTCCTCATGGTAATCTTTAGTTTATTTTGATTCGAATTCCAACAAGCCACCGTCGAGAAATTTATTTTCACTACCAATATGTGCTATAATTAACCTGCGACCTTTCCCTGACGGGGGTTGTAATCCAGTTGACCAACCTTCCACAAAGCTTGTTTGGCACTCTTTATGTTTTTGTCAATCCAGAATTTTTTCACTGTGTGCCCCTCACAGATTTTCTATATTTCCCAACGAAAATTCAGGTTATGAAGGATTTTCCATAATTTCCATTTTTTAAAATCTGATAAGTCCTGGTCTTTTCTGATTTCTTGCACAACTTTGTGTAGTGTAAGTATTGCTTTAATAAAAAAAAATGGTGCACTTTTCTTCTTATTGCTTTTTTAAAGTCTTCATCGACCTCTAAGGGCTCCTTTCCTTTGTAATTCTGAGGTTCGTTGCAAGGACCACGTTTTCTTTCTTTTAGAAATCTATAAATAGTTATTATCCAACTCTCATCATGTTGGCACAGGTTTTCACAATTTCACGGACTTGGCTTGTTGTCTGTTGATGCACTAGGGCATCGTGAACATTAAGTATCATTGTTTTTTTCCCAGGGAAAATGCAGATTGACAGACTCCGCGAAGTTTAATCGTGGCAAAACTGAAAGTTGAAGCCATCGCTGATTTGATTTGAACTAAGTATATTATAGGTTTTTGCTTTATTTTTAAACTTACACAGAATATTTTTATTGTATAGTTAGGTACAGAAACCAATTCATTAACACAGGAAATACAGCATGAAGATGAAAATGTTGCTCGACCAAATAGAACCATTTCCTTGAATCAAATACAGCACATGGCAGCGAGACTAAAAAACAGAAAAGCCCCGGGCATGGACGAAATTAAGCACGAAATGATCAAGTATGGAGGTGATAAATTACTAGAAGAATTACAGATTTTCTTTAACAAAATACTCACAGCCAAGATTATATTATCCGAATGGAAAGAAAGCATCTTGATACCAATTTTCAAAAAAGGAGAAAGGACAGATCCAAAAAACTATCGAGGTGTCAGCTTAATGAGTGCGGTACTAAAATTGTTCACTAAAATTTTAGCAGAAGAAATAATGTTAACCGGAATCTGTGAAGAACAGCAAGGGTTCAGAAAGAACAGGTCTACTATAGACGCCATATTTATAATCCGCCAAATTATCGAAAAAGCCATAGAGTTTAATAAGATAGCCTTTATGTGTTTCATTGATCTTACCCAGGCATTCGATACGGTTAACTGATGTCATAACCCTACTACAGAAAAGAGGAATTCACCCGAATATAATAAAAACTATCGAAGAGTTGAACATCAACAACCACACATATGTAAGAGTGGCAAATAAATTAAGCAATAAAATATCTATGACAACCGGAATCAGACAAGGAGATAGCCTAAGCCCAATCTTATTTAACATCATAATGGATGAAATTATAAACGAAGTAAAGAAAACTGGGAGAGGATATCGATTGGGAGACAAAGAAATAAAAATAATATGCTACGCCGATGATGCAGTAATCATATCAGAAGACGAAGATAACTTACAGAGGCTCCTACGTAAGTTCCAACAAACAGCAAAAGTGTTTAATATGCAAATATCTGTAAAGAAAACAAAATCCCTTACAATATCTAAAGAACCGAAAAGATGCAAACTCGCGATTTATGAGTGTAGAACAAGTGATGTCCTTCAAATATCTAGAGGCAAACATAACAAGTACCAGGAACCTTAAGGAGGAAGTAAAAACTCAAACAACAAAGGCATCATTAATATCAGGATACTTAAGAGATATAATTTGGAGAAACAAATATATGAGCACCAGGAGCAAAGTAAGAATATACAAAACATGCGTAAGACCGGTCATGACGTACGCGATAGAAACCAGAGCGGAGAACACAATAACAAAACGACTCCTAAGAACAACAGAAATGCGAACACTTAGATCGATAACAGGACATACCTTATTTGACCCGAAGAGATGTGGAGAAATAAGGGAAATGTGCGAAATACAGGATGTGGTGAGATGGGCAAGGAATAGGAGAAGAGAATGAAGAGACCATGTGGACAGAATGCTAAATGACCGGTTGGCTAAGGTTGCAAAAGAGAAGCGACCAAACACACCTCGACCGCTTGGAAGACCACCAATAAGATGGTATGAGAGCTGGTCTTCATCATCGCAATTGTTTCTGGGGAACCTTTGAAGTAAACACAGGACATGGTCCTAACATAGGAAGAAGAAGAAGAAGAAGTTAGGTACTTAGGCGCCTACCTACCGATAAGTACTTTGGTTAATTATATTCCAATAACTGCTAAAATCCCAAATAATTTTATTGTACCCATTATCATTAAGCTTTATAACACTGTAGATTTCTAGTTCCTAAGAATTGCTAATTTTACTCGTTTAGGCCCTTATCATACAAATAAGATTTTTAGTTTCATCATTTACTCATTAAAATAAACTTTGAAATGCGTTGATTTATATAGCTTATTGTAAAGTTTAGAAGGCATGTCATAAAATATTTTTTAGAAAAAGGTCGCACTGTTGTATAAAGATATAAAATAAAGGTGATTAAAAGTAAAATTGCTGATAATTGGTAGAGAAATTGCGGACGCTTATGGTTTATGACGTTTTAATGTTTATAAACCATGTTGTGTGCTATCAACTCCAAACAAACGGACTTTAGTTTTAACTGACTACTCTAAAAATTCTTAACATAAACAAATGATTTTACCAATTGGTGTTATTGTCAAACGGGCTTAAACAACTTCGGCAGAATAAATAAAGTATTTTTTCTTCCTTATATTTAATGAGGTTTCTAGAATTTACAGTTCTATAAAACTAAAAAATAATATAATAATATTCAAGGTGTTCCATTTAAACAATATAGCCGTTGTGTCTTATGTCAAATATGCTTCTTTTTCAAGTCCATAAACAAAATCTCAAAAACGTTCCAACTTCTATATTTAATATTTTTGATTTTTGACTAACTCTTTCAAGAATCGTTAGGCATTTGTGATTAATAACCTTCTTTATAGTTTAAGAATTATGAAGTATCAACTAATAAAATAATGCAAAATTTAAAAACTAATTAGGAGTAACTCATTTCATCTTACAAACAGAACTATCAACAATCGTGCAGCTACTATATCAAATTTAAATTTAAACTTAGTCTACAAAGGTATTAACTATCATGTAAAGCGGGAGAGAGCAGGTTCTCTGTTTATGGACAGTGTTACCAGTCTCATTACTTTTCTGCCATACTACCCAACTATCCCATCAGTTTCCATAAATTGTTTTTTTCTACTCATTTATGATTGCACGAAGCTGTTCAGCTTGGATACTAGAGTTAAAGTGTTTTATTTTTTATTTTGATAGTCTATTGACCATATAACCTTTCGAAGCTTTTAAACACTTTATATGGAATCATTAAGGCATTTCTTCTTCTAATGCTTTCTCTTATGGAGGGTGACGACCACTTCTCTAAATGTTTCTCTGTCCCTCGCAACATGAAACAACTCCCCTACATTCATGCGGTCCATTCTCTGATGTTTCTCAGCTAAGACTATTTCTTTCTTTTTTAAGGTCTATTTCAAAATATTGGTAACAATAAATGTAGTAGATTTGCCAGTGCATAATTTTGCCAGACAAGATATATAGTATTAGTTCGATTACATCAACACGAATTGATATGCGCTGACAACGAGTGCAAACCGAGCTAATTAGAGTGACATAATTAGGTTTTAGAAATTTATATTAAAACCTTATAATAGCATTTTAATCCGATTTTCCCAATTTAATTTCGAATTGTGTGGCATCGAAATTATCTTACTACAATTAAATTGTAATTATGGATAAATTTGAAATTTAATTATTTCGATTTTAATTATTAGTCTAATTCATAAGGGTATATTTAAATGAACCACTTTGTAATATTCCTGGTGTATGCCAAAATGTAAAATAGATTGCAACTGACAAACATTATTGTATTAATATACGATTCGAAATCGTAGATGTAATATTTTATAATGAAACTACCCTATATTTCCAAATGTTTATAGCTTTTTAAAAGTTATTTTGTAGAGGGACATTTTTTTAGATATCTCATCTAATTAACTATTTTCCTATTTTACATACAAAGAAAATTATTTCAGTACTAAACTTTGACAGATTACAAAGCCAAATAGGATTTTTTTAAATGGCACCCTCTATATATAAGCCCACCATTAAATAGCATTTTTCAGTCCATTTACAAAAATGTGTAACACTTGATATTGATTTTCAGTTGTTAACAATATAAGGGGCAGGCATTCAAATTATTGATATGAATTTTAACTTTTAATATATACTCTTTCTTTCTCTCTCTCTCTCTTTATATATATATATATATATATATATATATATATATATATATATATATATATATATATATATATATATATATATATATATATATATATATATATATATATATATATATATATATATATATATATATATATATATATATATATATATATATATATATATATATATATATATATATTATGACGTCTCATTTTGCGGTTATTTTATAGCCTCACGTTTGCGGCGCTATTTTGTATAGCCTCAACTTCCTTTATTTTTAATAAATATTTTATTTATTAAATAGAAGCCGTTATTTGCCCCCTATGTATATCCTAATTTTTGAGAATGGATTGAGTGGATATTAATACTGAGAGAACAAAGATCAGATATAAGCTAGCTCATTTCGATTGGAGAAATATGGAGGTCGAGGTAATTTTTGTACGCCTTTTGAAAATAGTCTCTATAGTTGTTTAAAGCTATGGTTGTACTGTTTATTTTTTTTGGGCACCATTTATTTTGGAATAAAAGTAATCTAATTTTAGCTCAAAAAATGAAAAAATACTGAAGATTTATTTAGTTGTTAAAATAAACTTAAGTATGTTACAACCTGTGCGTCCTAAAAGAAAGAGCGCGTAGTTCAGTAAAAGGCTGCATTAACACAGATAAAAGTATATTAACAAAATAAAAATTATTTCAGTTGTTACACTTTTAAAATTACATTAACTAAATTAAAACCCCTTAGGCTATGAAAGTGTACACGTTTTAACTAGCGTTCTACGAATTGCTGATCCTAAGTAAAACATAAGGCTTCAAAAAACACTCTAAAAGTTTATAAAATTGACTTTGCTGAATACACGTGTTGACTTACTGCTTGGCTTCTTCTCGTGGGTTTTCCATAAACAGCTTGACCTCGCCTGGTGAGATTCTCATCCAGATATTGTCTCACCTGCCACTCTCCTATCTCCATTTTGGTAGCTAATCACTTTTTGACCCGAAATGTCTTAGGATGAGCAGAATATTTTTAGAATGGAAAAATAGAGACTCTAATTACCAAAAACTAAAAATCAAGGAAATGATCGAAATAAGACGGGATCCTGATGTTGTAAATGATAGAACTGATATGTCCTGCCTCAGCCATATTTATCAAAATATAATCCACATGAAATAAAAAAAAAAATAACATAAAAACCATCTAATTTTTTTAAACCAAAGGCACGATTTATTTTAATCTTACCTTTCCAAACTAGTAAACATCCAATATTTCGATCAATAACGACCTGTGTATGAAAAATACTGAGTTTATTAGGTACGTACCATATACCAAATCAAATATTTCAGTTAATATTTTTTGTATTAATTTTAAAAACAGTATAATTAGCGTACATAGTTTTAAATTAGTTATATATATATATATATATATATATATATATATATATATATATATATATATATATATATATATATATATATATGTATATATATATATATATATATATATATATATATATATATATATATATATATATATATATATATATATATATATATATATATATATATATATATATATATATATATATATATATATAAACTGTGTAAACTGTTTTTATAGCGTGACGTGAATTGTACCAAAATTTTAATTTTTAATTTTAAATTGTAAAATGTGTCCTGAAACTTTTTAAAAAAATGTTTAGATACTTTGAGAATGCCCACAAAAAAATGGGCGAAACGTCAGTAAAGACTAAATAAAATAAAATAAGTTGTTTTAATAAGTAGAACCAAAATCCTAAGAAATAAAAAAAAGCACAGAATCATATATATATATATATATATATATATATATATATATATATATATATATATATATATATATATATATATATCGAGAAGGTTCAAGAAAAAAGAAATTTTATAGAATATATATATATATATATATATATATATATATATATATATATATATATATATATATATATATATATATATATATATATATATATATATATATATATATATATATATATATATATATATATATATATTAATTTGAAAATAGTAAAAAGCCTCTGTATAATAAATTTTGTATTAGGACCTCTCACAATTAAAACAGAGCCCTTGTCTTTTATGTCACCCTCAGCCATTATACGTCGTTCATTATTCATAATTAAAATAACCCAAAACATTGAACAACTGAGACCAATACATATTAAATAGAACAATAATAAAAATTTTTACCTTAATCATTAAATAGATTATTTGACTCTGCTACAAAATATTTGAATATTTTTTTGTTCAAATATGTGATCAATTTGACAAGTTTTCTAATATTTTCGTTTTCCCTAATATCAAGCGTTGATTTTTAGCATGGAATATACTGATTATAATGAACAAGGTTTAATTTGTTTGGATTTTTCCGCAAAATATGTTATTAAAAGATTCTGAAGCACGTTCCTTGCTTTATTTATATCTCGCAATTTTTTGAATTGCTAATATGCATTTTAAATTAAGATTAAATATATCCTAATTTGCTGTATCTGCTGTATTTGGTAGTGTATCGCTAAACTCATCGTCACTTTCAACAATTTCCATTATGTTGTAATCAAATATTTCTAGTATTAAATTTAAAAACCAAAGCATATATCTCCCTAGAATCTTAGAAATGTATCTAAAATAGAGATTATTCTTTGCTTTCCCTTAACTTTTGTCCATTTCCCTAGTCTTTTGTTATAAACATTTTTAGGAATTATTTTGGATATATTCCGTTTTCTACTCTCCGAAATATATTTTAGTTCTGTTACTTAAAGCGTATTTGTTTGGAGTTCATAGCAGAATTCTCACATTGTAGATGCAAATACATGTTGGAGTGCGCCCAAAAAAAGAGATTTCTGGATTTTGCTATCTGTTTTGAACTATTTGTAAGGGTTCATCTTATTTTAGGCAGAAATTCTCTGCTATACAATAGAGTCATAAAATGTAAATGAGAGTTCATCGGTAGCATAGCCGTCCGAACGTAACCTGCTTTTAGCGTTTAATAAATAAAATTATCTTAAAAATAAAGTTATAGAAATATAAGGTTTATTATCAAATTTTTCTTAATCTGTAGATGTATGTATATATACAAATTCACAATTCACGATATATAAGTACTTTAATTACAATCAAAAACAATCATAATCTTCAAAATCTGAAGATTCGACTTTTCTTAAATTGATAATTAATGGTTCTATTTCCACAGTTTCTTCGATGTATTCGTCAAGATTCCACATTTTATTTTCTTCTTCTGCAACATGTCGAATGGCATTTTTCCAATTATCCTTTTTGGTCCTCTCTATTGCGGCGAATAATAATTCTTACGTCTTGAAGTTTGAATGTGGTGTTGTCCCATGCAACGAAAGCTTTCATTTGTGCCCAAATTAGCTCTATGGGATTCAATTCGCAATGATGTGGAGGTAATCTAAGCACTGTGATATTCCGTTCCTTTGCTATCTCATCGACTGCGTATTTCTTGAACTGTGCGTTCTAATAATCGGGAATGGTATGAGGTATTGTCTAATACTATAACTGATTCTGCTGGTATACATTCCATCATTTGTTGGAAGTACTTCTCAAAAACATCGACCATCATCTCCTCATGGTAATCTTTAGTTGACTTTGATTCGAATTCCAACAAGCCACCGTCGAGAAATTTGTTTTCACTACCAATATGTGCTATAATTAGCCTGCGACCTTTCCCTGAAGGGGGTTGTAATCTAGTTGACCAACCTTCCATAAAAGCTTGTTTAGCGCTCTTAATGTTTATGTCAATCCAGAATTTTTTCACTGTGTGTCTCTCACAGATTTTCTATTGTGTTTTTTGCAACGAAAATTCAGGTTATGAAGGATTTTCCATAATTTCTATTTTTTAAAATCTGGTAAGTCCTGGTCTTTTCTGATTTCTTGCACAACTTTGTGTAGTGTAAGTATTGCTTTAATAAAAAAAAAATGGGGCCCTTTTCTTATTGCGTTTTTAAAGTCTTCATCGACCTCTAAGGGCTCCTTTCCTTGGCGATTCTGAGGTTCGTTACAAGGACCGCGTTTTCACAATTTCACGGACTTGGCTTGTTGTCTGTTGATGCACTAGGACATCGTGAACATTAAGTATCATTTTTTTTTCGCATGGAAAATGCAGATTTGCAGACTCCGCGAAGTTTGACCGGGGCAAAACTGAAAGTTGAAGCCATCGCTGATTTGATTTGAACTAAGCATATTATAGGTTTTTGCTTTATTTTTATACTTACACAGAATATTTTTATTGTATAGTTAGGTACTTAGGCACCTACCTACCGATAAGTACTTTGGTTTATTATATTCCAATAACTGCCAAAATCCCAAATAATTTTATTGTACCTATTATCATTAAGCTTTATAACACTGTAGATTTCTAGTTCTTAAGAATTGTTAATTGTACTCGTTTAGGCCCTTATCATACAAATAAGATTTTTAGTTTCATCATTCACTCATTAAAATAAACTTTGAAATGCGTTGATTTATATAGCTTAAGTTTAGAAGGCATGTAATAAAATATTTTTTAGAAAAAGGTCGCACTGTTGTATAGAGATAGAAAATAAAGGTGATTAAAACTAAAAATGCAAATAATTGGTAGAGAAATTTCGGACGCTTATGGTTTATGACATTTTAATGTTTATAAACCATGTTGGGTGCTATCAACTCCAAACAAACGGACTTTAGTTTTAACTGACAACTCTAAAAATTTCTTAACATAAACAAATGATTTTACCAATTGGTCTTATTGTCAAACGGGCTTAAACAACTTCGGCAGAGTAAATAAAGTATTTTTTCTTCCTTATGTTTATTGACGTTTCTAGAATTTACAGTTCTATAAAACTGAAAAATAATATAATAATATATAATAATATTCAGGGTGTTCCATTTAAACAATATAGCCGTTGTGTCGTATGTCAAATATGCGTTTTTGTTTCTTTTTCAAGTCCATAAATAAAATCTCAAAAACTTTCCAACTTCTATATTTAATATTTTTGACTAACTCTTCCAAGAATAGTTAGGCATTTGTGATTAATAACCTTCTTTATAGTTTAAGAATTATGAAGTATCAAGTAATAAAATAATGCAAAATTTAAAAACTAATCAGGAGTAACTCATTTCATCTTACAAACAGAACTATCAACAATCGTGCAGCTACTGTATCAAATTTAAATTTAAACTTAGTCTACAAAGGTATTAACTATCATGTAAAGCGGGAGAGAGCAGGTTCTCTGTTTATGGACAGTGTTACCAGTCTCATTACTTTTCTGCCATACTGCCCAACTATCCCATCAGTTTCCATAAATTGTTTTTTTTTTCTACTCATTTATGATTGCACGAAGTTGTTCAGCTTGGATACTAGAGTTAAAGTGTTTTATTTTTTATTTTGCTAGTCGATTGACCATATAACCTTTCGAAGCTTTTAAACACTTTATATGGATACACTAAGGCATTTCTTCTTCTAATGCTTGCTCCTTATGGAGGTTGACGACCACTTCTGTAAATGTTTCTCTCTTCCTCGCAACATGAAACAACTCCCCTACATTCATGTCGGTCCATTCTCTGATGTTTCTGAGCCAAGACGTTTTCTTTCTTTTTTAAGGTTTATTTCAAAATATTGGTAACAATAAATGCAGTAGATTTGCCAGTGCATAATTTTGCCAGACAAGATATAGTATTAGTTCGATTACATCAACACGAATTGACATGCGCTGACAACGAGTGCAAACCGAGCTAATTAGAGTGACATAATTAGGTTTTAGAAATTTATATTAAAACCTTATAATAGCATTTTCATCCGATTTTCCCAATTTAATTTCGAATTGTGTGGCATCGAAATTATCTTACTACAATTAAATTGTAATTATCGATAAATTCGAAATTCAATTATTTCCATTTTAATTATTAGTCTAATTCATAAGGGTATATTTAAATGAACCACTTTGTAATATTCCTGGTGTATGCCAAAAATGTAAAATAGATTGCAACTGACAAACATTATTGTATTAATATACGCATCGAAATCGTAGATGTAATATTTTATAATGAAACTACCATATACTCGTATTTCCAAATGCTTATAGCTTTTTAAAAGTTATTTTGTGTAGGGACATTTTTTTATATGTCTCATCTAATCAACTATTTTCCTATTTTACATACCAAGAAAATTATTTCAGTACTAAACTTAGTATTTATGAGAATGCCAAATATAATAACAAAAAATTTGTCACTTGTCAAATTACAAAGCCAAATAGGATTTTTTTAAATGACACCCTCTACATATGAGTCCACCATTAAATACCATTTTTTTTATCCAAGCACAAAAATGTATAACACCTGATATTTATTTTTAGTTGTTACCAATATAAGGGGCAGGCATTCAATTTATTAATATATATATATATATATATATATATATATATATATATATATATATATATATATATATATTTAAATATATTTATACAGCTCTAGAAGATGTATTTCACCTACTAGATTGGACAAAGAAGGGCCCAAAGATAGATGGTGTGTGTCTGAGTCATTTAAGGTTCACATACGATATTGTAGTCATCAGTAATAATCCACCTGAGTTACAAGAAATGATAAATGAGTTAATTTACTACTCAAAGACAATTGGTCTTAAGATGAATAAAAGTAGGACAAAAATATTAATCAACACTAATCACAACATAGTTATAAATTTAGAAGAAATAGCTCTCGAGATTGTTAAGAATAATGTGATTCTGGGGCAAAAAATAACCTACCACGAGAGACAGAGTCTAGGATGAAATTTCAAGAAGAATCAGGCTTGGATTGTGCGTATTCGGGAAATTAAGTTATATATTCAAAGATAAAGCCAACCTAAATAGGTTAAAGGCCAAGGTTTACGACCTGTACATCTTAGACGTAACTATATATGGCGCTGAAACTTGGACACTGAATAAAGCCGATACACAAAAACTAGTTCGGACCCAGAGAACACACGACAGATGATCGAAATAAAACTTAAAGATAGAAAAAAAAACAAGTGAATACGTGAACAAATTAAAGGAAAGGATATAATAGAGCCCGCAGTAGAAAGAAAGTGGCAATGTGCCTGACATGTAGCACGCACATTAGAATGGAGACCACGAGAACAGAAAAGGAGCTTAGGACGTCCTAAAACAAGATAGCGGGATGATACACAGAAGGTTGCGGGCGTTGGATGGATGACAACAGCTGCAAATAAATTGAGATGGAAATTCAGGGGGAACGCCTACATTTGGCACTGGATGGAACTAGGCTTATAGTGATATTCTTTTTAAGACTTTTGAGGACGCCTTGCTTAACTGCCTTATTTTAGATTTGTGGTAGCCCAATAGCTCCTAAGGGGAACAAAAACCTTCCAAGTTGAAATCTCTTAATACACGTCGGGTCCAAAATTATTAGGGTTCCACGGTCAGTTTATGTTGCTCATGTGGTAATTATAAAATATCACATAGTTACATTGTGAAGAGGTTTCGTTGTTTTTATTAGAGTAATTTACGGGTTATGATCACTAATTACGAACATACTTAGGTAAATTATATTTTATTATCTCCATTGAAATATTTCTGGGTTCCCGGGACATATACGAGGAATATTTCATAAAAAAAACTTCAAATATTCTGAATTTTTTCAATTTCTTGATTCCCCAATTTCCATATGTGATGAATAGCAAAAAATTACCTTTTATATGTGTCTAATACGTATTTTAAAGATCTAAATCTCAAGGAAAAAACAAATATTTTGACACTCATGTTTGTCTAAATGTAAAGTTTCAAAAAAGTAAAGAAATAAAATTTCTGGAATTGGCACTAAAATAGTGTGCAGCTCTTTAGTTTCAAACAGAAGTGCAACTTTGACGTGCCCTTAGTTTATATATATATATATATATATATATATATATATATATATATATATATATATATGTATATATATGTATATATATATATATATATATATATATATATATATATATATATATATATATATATATATATATATATATACATATAATTATTTTTCTCATACCAACTTGTCATCGTCTACATTCTTCATTGACTGTTTGTGATCAGTGTCAATGCTCGTAATGAGGGGGGTCCTAAAATAGAGCATAGCGTAAATTCTAACTGTAGGTAAAGCTTCTTTTATTTTTTCTTGTTACACTTTACAAGAAGTTGAACAATTAGTAATAAAATATTCTACGCACATTTCTAGTTTTTCTCTAGTACCCACACTTTCCAGTTTGTCTATAAAGATCCTGTTATTAACCAAATTAGAAGGCTTACTAAGATCAAATAGCATGGTGACTTCGTAATTTCCTTTGTAAACCGGCTCATAGACGTGTTTATAGAAACTATTAGATGTAGGTTGTACAGCATATCCTGAGCGAAAATCATTCTGCACACTAGAAAAAAATATTGTATTTAAGAAAAAAAATATTTTCCCATATAAGATTTTCTCGTGTAGATTTTAATAAATCAATAATTGTCGTTTATTATTTTTATATTTATTTATATGAATCCACAAAAAATATTGTAGGTATACGTTTAAAAGGGGATAGTGTCACGGTAAATCTTACCCACTTATACTTCATAATATCATTTTTCAAACTTCAGACGTAAAAAACTATTACTGAACAAGATAAAAGTAGTTGCTTTATTGTGGAAAGATATTAAAAATACTTGACCACATTTCATTTTTAAACGTTTTTAACAGTGGATGCACCACAAACGCCATAATATAATTTCTCAGTAAAACAATATGAAATGGTTTGGAAGTTTATGACTGAATTAACTATATTTTCCGGTTTTCTTGAGCTTCGAAGTATTTTTCTTGGACGACAGCTTTCAATTGTTTGCGTGTTAGTAAACAATAAACAGCTCTCGAGCATGTTGCCAAATAGACGCTCTTGGGATAAACGTGTCGGTTTATTGTTTTTATTACCTTTTTCGGGTATATTGATAGATAGTATGTAATAAACAATTTTACTTCTATTATTATTTACTGAAATTTATTGCCCAGCTATAAAAAACCTGTTTGTGCGGTCGTCCAGAAAATTGTCACTGTATGGTTAACGTTTTTATACTGAAAATAGTGTTTTCTGAACTAGTACGGAAAGTATAATTTAACCTACAATCTCTGCAGTGTATATCAATGTCTTTATCTTGGGAATTCGAGATTTCTTTTTAGTTTTTAGGAATTTATTTCACAATATTGCATTGTTTTAGAATGACCCTGTTTTCGTCCCCTATGCATTTTAGTTTTCCAGTTCCTTGTCGATCTCGCCAAAGCTCGATATATCTCTGTTGAGATATTTAAACATAATCTTTTGGTGTATATTTTTTTTATTTAATTTGGCATTCCTTTGGAATAATTTGCCCAGCGCTGTGTTTCCCACCGAGTACAATTTACAGCGATTCAAGAACAACGTGAATCGCTTTTTCCGCACTCGTGCCGCTCCTGGGGCGCTTTAGGGACTTCCCTGCAGCACGTGTGCTAGACCAATAAAAAAAAAAAAAAAAAAAATCATTTCTTTATCTCTTATTATTTCATCCATTATTATACTGGAAGGTAGTGTGGTCACGGAGTGTCCTTGACAAATTCCTCTTTCTACATATACTGGCTCTGTAAATTTGTCTTTGGTTTAGCTACGAAGTTGTTTTTTGAGTAAATATTTTTTTAAGGTTTTGTTGGTGTTGTGCAGCACGTAATTTTCCTAGAAGAGATGCACTACATCTTCTAGTTATACTCGATCGATGATTTTATCCAAGTTAATAAAATATAGGAATGATGACCTTAAAACAGTAACAAGTTCCAAGAAAATCTAACAAGGACCTGAATAACAAACTACATGCCATTCCACAATACATCCATCGACAGGACTGGATGCCTTTTAGGAAGACGAAAGTTGTCGGCAGTATATAAACCACTATGGACAGTAAGATCCACTATAAATCACAAGGACAAAATTAAATTGGAAAACTAGGATCTATAGGGAGTATCATGTGGAACTTACAGGAGAGCATACGTTAGACCAAACAACAGAAGAATATCTACCTGACTGGCAGAGCGTAAATTGGCTATCAAAAATAAACAAGCCACATCTGCCTTTTTTCAACACCAACTTCAGACAAATCACAAAATTGGGGAATTGTTGAGGCAGGCAATAAGTTTGTTTTTAATTCTTTGATTGTGTTTCTCCTTGCTTTCGTCTGTTCCGGGTACGAACAAAGATGTTATGATATATGACGTTAGGATTTTTGTTATGCAAGATGTTCAGAAGCAACAGCTTCTTTGCATTTTCGGTTGAACTAAGGCTAACCGTTGGAAGGGCACTTCTTCGATAGCAAGGGATATAAGCTTCCATACCATTCCTTAGCCCAGTCAAACGGGTGTAACCAAAGGAAAGTTCGAAAATATTTTATAAGTTCTGTACAAGGCGATTTGTAGTACCAAATCTATTTATATATTATAATCACTATAAAAGTTATAAATTTCAATTTGACAGTTGGGCTATCTTGTAGATTCTTTAGTTTCCAGATGTGTGTGTAAAATGCCAAATTCCATCAAAGATCCACGAAAATATTTTTTATGCAATTTTTCCATTTAGAAAAGATATTTGGTATAAATTTTAGGTATTTTATAATTTTAATATCATAATATAAACAAAAATAACGTTACAAAATTTCATGTTATAAAATGCGGTCTAAAATTGTACGTGGGTACGAAACAAGGTCATAAAGTCAGCCAATCGATTTTACAGAAACTAGTTTCAAAGTTTACCCCAATTGTAAATGTGAGGCCGTTATAATGAGGATTGTGGGTTGTACTAATAATATTGTTTTGCTTTGATATGTCGCGTTTTAAAGTAAATAACAATATTGTTGTGGGAGTGTATTGAGTCTATCCAGATGAATTTTTCCCCCTTTTTTGATCTTGAATATTTCTAGAATGGGAAATGGATTTGAAGATGGTGTTTTCGCAGGCGTATCTTAAGTTATTGGAGGTTTTCGCTGCTTTTGTTTGCCTGTCATTTCTGTTATCGGTTATATTGGAAATATAATCACATTGTTATTTTAAACCGAGCGCCCTTTTCTATTTTCAAGACATTTTTAAGTTTATTCCTTCCCCGAAGATCAAAATCACACCAGCATAAACTTTAGATAAAATCAAATTTATCTTTGAGAACCTCATTTTAATAAGCCACTTTACAAATGATCCACACAGACAAAAATGGGAAGGAATTTTCTGGTTAAATTAACACCAATTTGAATTTTATTTCTAGATTTTTAGAGGCTAGTTTCCCAATTATGAACCTTGTTAAAATTATCCTTTACATTAAATCTTGTTTTGATAGTGCCGAGAAAAAAGGGAAGCTATGCTCAAGCTATATAAACCTTTAGACGAGTATGACAGTTCGTTGTTCATGTTTGTTGAAAGCATGGATTTTCGTTCTTATTACATCTTTTTATTTATTAGCACAATATCACCATTTTTTTTTTAAATTGGTTTTATTTGACTTCCTTTATGATATCTTTTAAGCTTATTCATATTCTGCATATTTCATTTATCTCTTTCATCTGTTTTTCACTAGCAAATCCACTCTTAGGTTGTGATGGATATTTTCTCCACGCACAACACATTTTTTTTCAAATTTGTAATTTGTTTTGCGTAAATAAAATGAATCACCACGAGCTAACTATATACAAAAAAAAAAACAAGCAAGACATATCTTACTTAATGTGATTCCTGTTTTTAAACGCAACATATTTAAATTATTTATGTGTTGTATTGAAACTTCAAATATTTTTAAGTAAGTTTTTAATTACGCATTTTGAATTCTACCATTCTTGTTAGGAGAAGGCAGTAGCTCCAGAAACTACTAGAATAGCATTACGGGAGGTATGAGACTATGCTAATTTTTAAATAGTCCTATTCGACTCTTAGTGTAAAACATCTGAGTGAGGAAATATATCTCTTATTTGCATATTTTGTATTTGTAAATTTAGCAAGAATTTTTATACGGATATTACAATTTTTTGACATACAAATAAAACTGGCAATTGAAATGTAAAAAACGCGTTATTTTTTGATTAGCTAGCTTAAAAAAATTGTATTGTTGATGTCAGTAAAAGTTTAAACAGCCTCAGAGGGAAGAACCGCTTAATAAATGCCCTGAAACTAAATCATTGTTTTTGGTAAAGAAATGTCGCTTTAAGAATAACAATTTTTTTCATCAGTATCAATCGACTTTTTAGTGTTTCGTATCAAAATTGAAAAACGAAATACTTATTTTTTCAAGTTCATCGAGTAGGGTGTCAAATGAAAGCTTGGGAAACACCAGTTCAAAAATATATGTGATATAAGACTTGCGAAGAAACTTTATTTTATTTTGAAAAAATTGCCAAAAATCGCTGTCCCCCCACCCTATCTCTAAGAGTACTAATTAAAATTTTCGAAAAAATTCTGGAATATTCTCATTGAATGATACCACTAGTGCATTGGAAAAAAAAGTTTAAAAGCAATCACGCTACGGAACACTAATTGCGCAAGTCTAATTTGCCCTTAGCCAATTTTTAGTGTTCCGTATGGAACACTTATAAGATCACTTCGGTGTCTGTCTGTCTGTCTGTCTGTCTGTCTGTCTGTCTGTCTGTCTGTCACACCCGATTTTCTCCGAAACTATTTGACATAGAAAGGTGAAATTTGGTAATAATATAGGAATTGATGGCCTCATCAGAGCCATGTAGTTTTGAGAATTAAATTTTGACTTAAGGGGTTAGTTTTGGGGGATGAAGTCGGAAGTGAAAAAAACAATTTTTTACTAGGTCATCGAGTGTGGTGTCAAATGAAAGCTTGTGAAAACACGAGTAAAAAATATATATGTAATATTATACTTGCGCGCACTTTTCTTTGTATTATTTTTAAAAATTCGCGAAAAATCGCTGTCCCGGGCCTTATCTCGAAAAGTACTTATCAAAAAATTTCGAAAAAATTCTGAAATATTCTCCACGGGGTGTAGATTCAACGAAAATTATCACGAGTGCATTACCTTTAATAATTTATATGGTATATAAAAAAAAAAAAAAATTTCAAGGTCATCAGATTTCAGTAAAGATTGGAAACAAACTTTGTTGAAAACTCATTTGGTGGTGTATTTTGTGAAGTCACTGATCATTTTATACCTCTGTAACAATCAACGTACGGAACACTAATTGCGCAAGTTTAACTTGCACTTGACCGGTTTTTTTTTTATTAAAACTGGCTTATAATACTTGCCGTTATTGTATTTAGTTAAAGGTGAACGTACGTATTATTGTTTGTTTTATTCCTTTGTGGAAGTGATATATTCATTCATAGTTGCATGCACGAATATTTAAATTGCATCTTTGACTCAAGAAATATGAAAAGTTTATCATCGACTGTAAAATTGGTCTATTACAAATTTTAAATAAACAGCAATTAAATTGCAGAACTTTGACTCATCTTAATTTTAATGAAATTGAAATTAAAGAAAATATCTTACTATTAAAAAAACTTGTATAATGGCTACAAAATATAATTTTTAAAATTGTTTTAACTAGGCGTTAATTTATTTAAAATGAAAAGCTTTAAGGGATTACATACACCTAGGCGCTGCAAAAAGTATGTATATTTTTAAAAAAATATATTTTAGAGTTATTAAGTAAGTAAGATAATATATATATATATATATATATATATATATATATATATATATATATATATATATATATATATATATATATTTATTGTACTTAAAATTGTAAGAATTTTTTTTTAATGTTTTAAATATTAACATTATTTTTTATCGGGTTAAGTGGACCATTAATAAAAACTATGGCGCCTCCTCGTCTACAGGATAACTTCACATATCATAATCCAATTTGCAAAAATAAAAATTAATCTTGTAAAATAATGTAGCAGTTAAAAATTGTCGAACGATTTTTCTTCAAAAATAAAAAAATTACAGTGTTTCAAACTTTAGTATGCAATTTTTAACAAAAAAAATTATGTTTAATTATTTATAAAAAATTGTTTGTTAGAAAAATTAAAAAAACCTCTAGACATTTTGTAGAAAAAGTAATTATTAGCCTTTAAAAAAAATGTTTAAAAATATTAAAAATTGACTAAGTAATATTACAGACAGGTCACATTTAATGCTATAACTTTGTAATGGAATGGAATTTCCCTAAAAAATTTTCTTTTGAATAATTCGTAGAAGTATAGAAAATAAAAATCTGTAAAAAAAACGGATTTTTCAAAATTCGAGGTTCATGTAACCCCTCAAAAATCAGTGCCACTTATATAATATTGCTCACTAAAGACTCTTAGGACTTGTAATTAAGAGCCACAACCATTACCAGATTGGTCTTCTTATATAAGAGTTTTTCTTAAATTTGTTTTAATTGATCATGTTAATTCCGCCTACTACTGACATCTTTCCTGCCCTTTTTTGTTTACAGTCTTACAAAATGATGAGAAATAAACAAATTGTACAACCACTCTTTTCCTTTACCTCTACGTTCTTACAGAACAATCAGAAAACAATACAAACACTTCGAATAAATTGTAAATTTTTATCTTATTAAATAAATAATTGTATATTTTTAGCCTCTTATGAATAATGTATGTTCTGTTAATATTAATGTTAGTATGGACAAGAACAAGTTAAAATATTAACCAGTATTATATTACGACGAGCCAGTATAAATAAAGTGTTATTATTAATTAAATTAGTTACATTAAAATTTAGCATTAAGAGATTTCAGTCACACCCAGTTAGAATCTAAACGATATTTTAAAATATGATATTATTTAAAATTAGTGAATCTGGAGCACAGTTGTATCAACATCGGCTTATAACGGAGCCCTATGGTACGCCTCAGTCATTATTGTGAATTGTCGAGGGATCATGTCTATAAAAACCCTCTGAACCCTCTAAAATTATGATGGGACTTTCGCAGAAGTATTCTGTGGCTAACGCCTTAGATGGGTTTGTCAACTCTCCAAAAATCTATATATTTCATCATTTTTCATCACAATTTTGCTAAAATACAAATTCATTACTATTACTATTTAGAATTTGGTTAATAGACTTAAATGACTTCCTTCATCCAAATAACTGTTAAAAGTAGTTTTGCTTGAAATTTTGAGAAATATTAGATTTTAGCATCATGCATTCATTGCTTCAATATAAAGATGGTTGACCATGTCGTATTGCCATGATTAATTGTAAAACTTTCAGATATTTAACACGAAAAAAATAGGAATCCATGCTTTTTCTGCGATGAAAAGCACGCGTTTTTTACAATTTTTATTGTCGTACGTGCATTAAAAAGTCAAAAGTCGTAAAAAATATATACGTACAAAAATTACTTTGCTTTCGTTTGTTAAAATATGAAGGCAGTTTACCTCCTAGTTGTTGCAAAAATATTAGATAAATATTACTTTTTGATGTATTTTATCAAGTGAATTTTCGCTGTGGCAATGTAGCTTAAAGAAGACTGATCGAACTTTCGTTTAAAAGATACTAGAATAAAAGAGTGCCTCCTACGGGCATTAATTCAGTTATTAATACTTAATAATTCATATATTTTTAATAAATAATCCATAGTATCGTTTAAATTAATTTTACATAATTTTTATCAAGTTTATTATAAATAACACGTGATTGCGTGCGGCGGGAAGCAAGCAAGAAGCTACGTTGCCACATTTATTACACCTTGAAAACCAAATTATTTCGCGTTTTTCTCTAACATAATGCTCTCTTTGTCTTCTCGTTAATTAATTTTTTGATAAAATGGTAAAATTATCGCAAAACATTGGAAACCAACATCAATTTGACACGATCCTACTCCAAAAGCTATGTGTGTGTGTCTATGTGTATATGTGTGTGTGTGAGTGTTTTGGTATTGGCTATAACCAACTAGCCAGCATTTTTTTTTTTTAATAAAAAACAAAAAAAAAATTTCGACTATTCTCTTATTGTATACCAATGTATCTAATTGTTTTCTTCTATTTTTTTCTCTTCCTTCCTGTTTCTCTTTTTTCCTTCTTTTCTCGTCTTCCTTCTTTTGTTTTTAAACCGTAATTCTAAAGTCCATAGCATGATGATTAATAATTCTAGAGATATTAATCGTATTTCAACTTAATAGATCTTGCAGATTAATCGGCAATCGAGCATGTGATTTAATTTTTCTGGAAAATTTGACATTATGATTTATTTTCATTAGACAGTCTAAAATACAATGTTGCATATCTCGTGTTTCGCGGCAATCGTAATTGGCACTGTTCTGTAAGCCTACTTTATTTTCCTCCCCCCCAATATATCCCTAAACCATTTTATTTTATACTCTAACTTCTCCAAATTTTTGACACCATACGGTCGTAAAGTCAACAAATCCATTTTAGCGCTGTATACCAGTTAGAAAGTTTACCCAATTGTGAACGCAGAACCCTTGTAGTTTAGTTGCCTGTTTTAACTATTAATATTGTTCTCCGTTGATACGTCACGTTTCGGAACATTAATAATATCTGTTGTGTTTATCCCGGGAGGCTTTAATATAATTATTTAGAGACGGCCAATATACAAAATTGGAAATTTATACTAGAGCTTTCAGTGAAAATGGAATTTATATGTAATTAGTAAATTTATTGTGGTAAAGGGAATTTAATAAAGTACTGAGTAATATTCTACTTTACTATTTTTGCTATTTGTTTTTTATTACTTTTAAAAATACACCATAGATACCATAGGTATCCATTAATGCTCCCTTTCTACTTGTTGTTTTCTTAAGTTACAGGTTTGCGAAAAAATGCAAGGCGAGAGAGATCCGTCCAAAATAACAAAATTATTTAACCATTTGGTTTAGGTTCTAAAACGATCATTTAAAAATATAAGTAACTGATTACACTCGATAATAGAGACATTTTGCAACGTTTTTTTTTCACATGCCTTTGTTCTTATCGTAATCTCAAGAATGCGCAGTATTAACGCGAAAAAATTGCAAGGTTAGGTTAGTATTCATTTTCTATAAACTTCATTTATTTTCATGGTTAAGTACACTGGTTATTAGTATTCGATGGGTCAACACAAGTTTCTAACTTAAAATTGTGTCTAGAATATTTCTATCACTTTCTTGAATATTTCTAAAGTATGTAATACAAATGGGGGATAAATAAAATTTCATTTGAAATTAGCACTACACACACTGTAATGCCATTATGCCAAAGTTTGCAAACACTAATTAACTATCGTCAGTGTTATTTGCAATAAAAGATTATCATTTCAATTTTACTGTATTTTCTTAGTGGTTTGTGCACCTAAGTAGGAAAAAAAACAGGCCCTACCATAATAGCGATAAGAATAACGAACTTCAAATAACGTCTCTTGTAAATTCCGAAATAAGGGAAATCGTTATCCTTAATAAAGGATTCTCTTATTTTGTTTCAATACTGTGCAAGCTCCAAACGGCCGCATGCTGCAAATAAAGATAAAGACAGTCACCTACCAAAATAAGTACTGCAAAATCTCTCTGTTATATTGTGAAGTTAAAGAAAGTGCTTATCATATACCTTTATATAAAACCACTAAATGGTTTAGTTGTATTATAAAAAATTGAAAAAATGATCTACCTAGTACTTTCCTAGCAAATTTGCTGTTTTAAAATAAACACTAAATTTAACTATCTCACACTAAAGAATAACTTAATTCAAACCGCTTTGTGGTGAAATAATATTTAAAAAAAAAGAAATTAAATAATCAAACAACTATTAAATAATTAAAAAACTGCAATTGTCTGTTTTAAAATCACTTCGAATAAAATATATTCTTTCTGCCATCGAAATACTGGCGTACGTTAAAGATTACAATTTAAATGTGGACGTTACCGGTAAAAAAAATTGTCAGCCATAATGAAAAAGACCTCTTGATCTATAAATAAAAATAAACCTTTTTTGTGATTTGTGGCTAGATTGTTAATTTTGTGAGATTTCATATTACTTATTATGAAATTAAATAATAAAAAAAAAGTTTTTCATGATCTAAAAACTCTCAGGCTAGTTTTTTCACAAATACAATAGTTCCCGGTAGCAAGAAAAGTCTTCTTCTTCTTCTTCTTTTTTAGGCTAATCGCCTGTTTCATCTTCGACACCTTGCCTTTCCGCCTCTAGATTGTCGCTCCATCTTTTTCTAAATCTTCCTGTACTTCTGCGACCTAAAGGTGATATGTCGCGTGCTACCTTTACTACTCCTGAATTTTCCATCCGTGTAATGTGATTATCCCATTCTTGTCTTCTCTCCAGTATCCACTCGTTTATGTTTTCTATTTTACAAGTTCTTCGTATATTTACGTTTCTCTCTCTATCTCGTAAGGTCTTCCCCGTGATCTTGCGAAGAACCCCCATTTCGGCTGTCTCCATTATTCTCTTTGTTTTTATTGTTTCCGCCCTTGTTTCTGCGCTGTATGTCATTATCGGCCTTATCATGGTCTTGTAGATTCTTGATCGTGTTTCGATGTTGATACTTTTATTATACCATATGGTGCTATTGAGACATCCTGCTATTGTGATTGCTTTAATTGTTTGGTCCCTTACTTCCTGTTCAACATTTCTGAAACCCGACAGTTCGATTCCTAAATATCGGAATTTCATTTCTTGCTCGATTACCTTTCCGTCTAGTTCAAGCTTGTATCTTAATGGCGTTTTGGAGGTTGTTATATATTTGGTTTTGGTTGCGGAGATTCTCGTGTTGAACGATTTTGCGGTTCTATTAAATCTGTGCAATAAACGTTGAGGGTCGTCCTCTGTTTCCGCATCGTCGGCATGGTATATGATATTTATCTCCTTCTTTCCGATTCGGTACCCTTTTAATGATCTAATTTGTCTTATTGTTTCTTCCATGATGATGTTGAACAACAACAGGATTAGTGAGTCTCTCTGTCGCATATTCACTGGTATCGGTTTTGTGAGTTCTCCTTCTATTTTTGCCTCTATCTTGTTTTCTTTGTATAGGTTTTCTATAGTTTTAACTAAATTGCGTGGGATTCCTGCGTTATAGAGCAGGTGAACAATGTCTTTCAGCTGAACGCGATCGAATGCTTTGAGCAGATCTCTGAAGCATATGAATACCGGTTTATTATATTCTATTGATTTGTCGCTTATCTGCCTTATTACGAACACAACATCTATGATACACAATGATACTATACTGTTTATTTTCGTTATTATTACACAAGTTATTAATTTCAGTGTGGTACTTAAGAGGTTTATTCATCTATAGTTGGCTGGTAATTTTTTATCTCCCTTTTTAAATAACAGTATTCATCTGGTATTCTGTTTGAGAATACTACTTTTTGGGTCAGTTTTGCTAGTTCCTGAATTAGCGTTTTCCCCCATATTTAAGTAAGGGCCGCTTTTATCTTCTCTATTTCGATCTCTGCGTCATTGTCGATTGCTATTTCTGGTGTGTTCATTTCCTCCATATTTCCATCCTTCTTATACAGGCTTGTCAGATAATTTACCCATTCGTCCTTTGTTATGTGCTTGGCTTCTATCATTTAGTTAATTTTTTTCCTTTGTGATCTCAGGAAGAGCCATATTTGTTTCTGTCTTCCCTAGAAATCTTTCTCCAGTCTTTTTGAAAAAATTTCCCAGTATTGATTTTTGGTCTGTCTCACAAGTGTGTATGTTTCGTTTCTAGCTCTCTGGTTTTGATTATATGATTCTGGTGTTTCTAATGTGCTGTAGTTTAGGTATGCTTTTTTCTTTTCTTTGCATTTTTCCTTTATTTCTGCGCAGAACCATGAGGTCTTATTATTATATGTGTTCCTTCCATTTGTCCTTTTTGTTCCTAGGCTTTCGATTGCTGCTTTCTTAATATTGGTTTTCAACATCTCCCAGCTCGTATTAACGTTGTCCTCTTCTTGAGTCATGTTATTTTCTCTTTTTCTTTTGATCCTGTTTTTATATAGGTCCTTTATTGAAGGATCCCACATTGATTCACTATTGATCTTTTCTGTTTGTGTTGTTTTCACATTTTTCCTTGGTGTTTTTATGTGTAGTCTGATCTTCGCCAAGAGTAGACTGTGGTCACTTAATGCGTTTACCGAGTTTAACGTTCTGACGTCTATGATTTGTTCTGTTCTTATTTGCCTATTTGCCGGCTGGTTACAATGTAGTCAATTGTTGATCTGTGACCTCTTGTGTTTTGGAATGTGTACTTGTGTTGATATTTATGGTCAAAAGGAAAGTAAATACAATAATTCACCTGCTGTTGTATAAGTATATTTTCGTCAAATCAACAGCTCATCTTTAGAACTTATTCTATATTCAACACAACATTTTTTAAGCTACTTTGTAGTCAGATCTCAATCCCTTCTATATACTATTTCTACTAAAATTAGAACAAATAAAAAACAAGAATAATGAAATAGAAATATATTACGATATACACACAATCACCCTTTTAGTCCCCTACCTAATCCCTTTCACCCCGTATATATTTTACTATAGAAAAATTGGTTTATAATAAATATCCAATATCCCAATCAAAAACCAGGAAAAATTATCGTTGACCCCCACCCATATCACCCTATTCCCATGTTACCATTAAAAATAATAAAAAATGTAATGTTTAGACTCCTTAAATGAAAGAACTCGAGACAAATGCGAAGTCACTCTTCTACGTCCCTTCTCCATATTTTTGGCACCTTATATGTTTTAAAATAAATGGCTATGCTTAGAATTCTCCCATCTAACAGGCGTGAAATTTTTTTTATAATATTATTGAAACCATCTCCCATCTCTTTCATCCCCTTCCCCTATTAAAATTGATAGGAATGAAAAATAACTAAGAAAAATTTGTGACATTTTGATCACCACTTTAATGCAACTACTTTTTTGTATGTTTATTTCATCCATACCTATTGCTAATAAATATTTTTCCTATTACTGCAGCGAGACATTCACAAAAATTTCTTGTAGAAATCATCAATCCTCTACAAATATTGAGATATTATTGAATTGAGAAACACTTTCAAACAATTAAAAAAACGATAGGCACTGATAGGAACTTTTTTCAAGAAATTATTGAAATAAAAATTATAATTGCAATGTGTGGGACAACCCGGAATACCATCACTTTATATTGGCCAACGATGGAATTAATGTACTTCTGCAAGTTTATTATGCAGTTGCAAGTCCCAAATTACAGAAGTAAATTCCATAACTCGTATTACAAACTCTATTTGTTTTGAGAAGCAGCCTCAGACAACTCAATACACAAATTCATAATTCTCTTGAGTATTTACACATCATACATATCGTTTGTAGGATTCCTATTAGATCTACCTGAGTGATAAGAACATCGTAGCGAGGGAACAAGCACCTGTAGTTTTCTCTTTAAAAAAAATATTTAGCTATTACCTTTTTAGGATGAGACAATGATCCTCAGCAAGACATTTTTATTAAAATCCTATAGTACGAATTTAACTAAAACCAAACCTTCTTTTTGTATTAACTTTATAACCACAGTCCGTTTACTCTTTATACTCATTGTAAAAAATATTATTTTTTTATTTTATATATACGAAGGTAGTATAAGTCTGGCAAGTTTCTACAAAATGGCGGAAAATTTTGTTAAGCAGCATGACTGTTGGTAAACGTGATTCTTATAACGGTTGTGCTCAAAGCTTGTCGGCAGCTATCGTAAGTGATCGATGTTACACGTTTCGTAGAAATGGATAAAGCCGAGTATCGTGCAGCAATAAAACATTTTTATTAAAAAAATTGAACTGTGGGCCAGATGAAAACTGAACGGAAGAAAATTTATGGGGATTCTGCACTAGTACTCAAGACCGCTTATTACTGCATAAATTAATTTAGCCGTACGAGTTCTGCAGATGTTGCAAGTTCAGGGCACCCGACTGAGATTTCTTCTGAAGAAATGATCACATTAAGCGTAAAATTGCTAAGATGGTAAGCAGTTCATATAAACGGGTATATAATATCCTGCATAAAATTTTAAAAATAAAAAGCTGAACGCGCGATGGGTGCCGGCTTAACATGCACGAGCAAGGACATTTCAAAATTGGAAAAGTTGCAACATAATTCGAAGGATTTCTGGGGTCGTTTTGTGACTCTAAATGAAACGTGGATCCACCATTACCCACCCGAGATCAAACGATAGTCAAAAGAGTGCGTTGGCAAGGATAAAAGTGCACCGAAAAAATCGAAAATAATTTTATTGGGGGAAAAGTGATGGCTACTGTTTTTTTGGAACTCACAGAATATCATAATTGACTATTTGGAGAAGTATAAAACAGTAATTGGCTCTTATAACACAACATTATTGGACCGTCTGCATAGTCAGTGGAAGCAGAAGCTGCCGAGATTCGCGCAAAAAAGTGCTCCTTCACCAGGACAATGCACCTCGTTACACAGCGATCGACTGCAAAAGTGCACGAGTTGAACTTCCCAATAATTCCCTACATACCGTATTCCTTGATTTGGCCCCCAATGGCTTTCTTTTGTTTCCTGACTCAACAATAATTGGCTTGGGGGACGAAATTTTCGTCGAATAAAGAGGTTATATTTGCTGTAAACGAGTATTATACACAGTTCTAAACATTGTTTTTTCTGAGGGATAAGAAAATTGGAATCTTGCTAGGCCCAAATGTATGGAGCTTAATAGAGATTATGTTGAGAAATAACTTTTTGTTTTGTAGGAAAATATTATTTACTTTGTTTTTGCAAGGCTTTTCAATAAACCCTCGTACGAAGTTATTTTACCAGAAATGGACTTTCAATATCCAAAGTTACTATTTAAGTAATTAATTGATAATAAATTAAAAATTTCCTGGACACATTTTTAAATTAATATTTTATTTACTCCATTTCGGTCTCTGTTAAAATCAGTATATGTGCAAAAATCTATTAAAATTGAATAATGTTTTAATTGCATAGTTAACAAGCGTATTCTATTAATTTGTAAACACACAATTCAATTTTTTTGGAAGAGTATGATAATACTCTGGGTAACATTTTGATAAACTAAAGGATTTTGCATTTATAAAAACTAACCGACTAGAGTAGTTGAACGGCTAAACCATTATCGCCTTACAAATAACCCTGTCACTTTGTGAGCAAAGACGTGATAACATTTGTAAAAATGATAACAAACTGATTCTAAATACGAACTGTACCTTAACACATGCTTTCGATTGGTATGTGTAGACTCAATGCTGTTAATGGATGATACAGTCATACCCATCGCTAAGGGCTTTCCAGTAAGCAGATCCAAACTCGGGCGAAGGTTTTTCTAAAAACAATAAAGCGATAGTTTTCACTAAATGTGTCTGGAAAACTCCCAGTTGAAATTTTCGTGAAGAAATCATGCTTCTTCAGTGATCTGTAGTATTTTAAGCTTTCGAAAAGTTCGTCTGTACTTATTAATTCAACAGTAAGGAGAAAATACCACTTTTAATATCTTTTGGGCCAGATTTGGAAATGAGCAGCAGCGATAAATTTCTAGATGGATTCTGCTGCTTGAGTTGTCCTTATAATAGGTCTGACAATGTATTTGGTTGTCTTCAGGATTTAATGTACATATTTTTGCTGAAGATGTCTCGTACTTTGTTACTTACTTCTTTTTACGACGCCGTCTCCTCACATAGGTTGACAATCCATATAGCTAATCGAACTTTAAAAACTGCTACTCGAAAAAATATTACCCGAGGCGCATCCAAAACAACTTCGCATGTCTTTCAGCCAAGAATTCTGTCGTCGTCGGATTGATCATTTGCCCTTTATTTTGCCTTCAATAACACAGACCAACGATGAAAAAATTTTTTTAATAATTTTACCTGATTCCTATGTTTTTTGGTGTGCTGAGTCCGAAAATAATAATAAAAAAGTCGTATCATCCACCAATTTTTCTCATTTTAATATTCAAAATGTGAAAAGTTTATTTTTTATCATTCGAATATTATTAAGTTGGCAATAAAATCAGAATTTTATAAGGTTGACAGTAAAATCAAATGTTATTAGGTTGGCAGTTTCGATAAATGTCACAGCTGTTTGTTTTCTTCCAGTTAATATAAACTCGCATTGCAGTGTTTAACCCATGTGCTTTAATTCACGCTCAAAGTATGGTTAATCGTGGTTTTAAAAACTCTCCCACCATTTTTTGTTATATATATGGTGACTTTGTAGTTAAAAAAACATCAAAGAAACATTACTGACTTTGTAAAAAAAAGTATGCTTTGCATATTTTGGTGTAGAAATCCGTAATCAAGAAAAATGTTGGGCTCCTCACAAAGTATGTTATGTTTGTATCGAGGATCTTAGGTAATGGTATAAGAAAGAAAAGAAAGCTTTTAGATTTGCAGTACCCATGGTATGGAGAGAGCCAGAAAATCATTCAAATAATTGTTATTTTTGCAGCGTTGATGTTTCTGGATATAACTTCAAAAATAGGAAAGTAATTGTCTATCCTAACTTTACTTCAGCTAATCGGCCAGTAGGACATGGACCGGGACTTCCTGTCCCTTAGCCACCTCAGTCTATTGATGACGTTTTACAGTCCAGTCCCGAATTTAATGAAAGTCGACCGGATGATGATAAGTTTCAATGTTCTCTAGAAAATTTGAAACCACAGTTGTTTACACAAGCTGAGTTAAATGATTTAGTGAGAGATTTCGGTTCGACTAAGGAAAAAGCAGAGTTGCTTGGTTCTAGGCTGATAGAAAAACATTTATTGGAATTTGCAACATCTATTTATTTTTTTAAATTTTTTATTTAATTTAATTATTTATAATTTAATTATTTAATTTTCGCTATTTTGAAATTTAATCGATGTCATATTGTGAGAGAACTGTGGATGATACAAAAAAAACTGATACCAGATACGGTTTCAGCACCCAAAAATACATAACACTTATATGTATTGGTTTAAAAAGTTTTTACAAATATTTTTTTTGTTGGCCTGTGTAATTAAACGTAGCAATTCTTAGTTTGAGCTCCCTATTATATGTTCGAAGTATTGAGTTTTTCTTATTTTTACGGTTAGTTATTTATTCTTTCGCTTTGTTCATTCTTTCTAGTACATTTGTGTTTTTTTTTTATTTTCTGTACTCAGGATATGCGAAGAAGGCGTTTATAATGTACATTTCAAAAGCTTCCAATCGTTTCTCTGAGCGAGGTTCAAGGGTCCAGTACTCACATCCATACAATAGCACGGAGAATACATACGCTCTCACCATTCTCATTCGAAGATGGAGTCTGAAATTTGTTTAATGGAAAAATTAGTTCATATTCATATATGTCACTCGCGCTTATTCAATTCGGAAATATATTTCCTGTCTTGGATCCCACTTTTCTTTTATATTGATTTCTAAATGTTTAAATGACCTATTCTACGGTGTTGTCTTTAATTTCGAGGGATTCTGGTGGTAGATTTTTCTTTGTTATTACCATTTACTTGGTTTCTCTTATATTCATAGTTAATCCAAATCTTACGCTGGGTGTTACATCTCGATCGATCAGTTGCCAATAGAACAGTCTTATCAGCATACCATGTGTTGTTCAGTGTATTCTCATTAACTCTTATTCCTTTAGTGGATTCATTTATGGCTGCACTAAACACAGAATCAGTTCTTACAGCATTACTTACAGAAACGCTTTAATTTGCAAGCTATTAAGGAAATGAGCGATTTTATATGTTATTATTTTAGACTTATCAAGAATTTTTATTGCAAAAAATCCTCGTAGTCCACTACAGACATTTTAATAAACATTTAATTTATGAGCAATTAACAATTTTGTCGAAACACTGTTGAATTTATGTCGTATATACGCTGTTTTTATCTCTGCTGAAATCGGTATATGTATACAAAAACTATTAAAATTTAAAAACGATTTTAATTACATTTTTAAGTTAAAACCTATATTGCTCATTTATAAGCACTTAAACGCACGTTAGCGTTGTATAATCGCTTTAAAAAATTACATTGTAGATTACATCGATAGTTTATTAAAAGCGTTAAAAAATATCCTTTTAATGTGATCTTGGTAAAATTGGTTTTTAAAACCGAAGTGCTTTACAGATTGTTTCAGTTTTGAATTAAAATGAAATTTTAGGTCCTCTTAGGATATTTTTTGTTTTGTGTCATATTTTAATATTCATTTTGTTTTGGTATCTACACTGGTAAGCAAGAAAAGCGAATCAAACTACTTGGCTTCATTTAACATGGATCCTAGAATTTAGTGCTCATATATTTTTACCGATTTTAGTATCATTTGAAGGCCCATTCTATTATCTTTCTAATGATACCAAATTCCATAGCATACCTCATGCCTTTTACTAAGGGGAAACAAGGAAAACAAAGATTAAAAATAGAAGTAAGAGAAAGGAAAAATTAAACAAATTTTAAGTTTAACAATTAAATTTATTGATAAAAACGAAAATATTTTTTTTTTGTATTATCTTCCCCGCCCCCCTAATCCTTATTACTGCTTCCGGCCAATTTTTCATGGAGCGGGTGAGTTTTTTCACCACTGTCTGTGAGATTTTTCCTCACTCTTCCGCCATCGCAACCTTTGCAGGGGCTAGATTTCTGGCTCGAACTCTTCTTCTTTTGAGCTCGTCCCACATATGCTCGATTGGATTGAGGACATGTGCAGGTCAGTCTAATGTGAGTATTCCCACTTTCGCTAGGTATTGCCGCACCGATGCAGCAGCATGTAGCCTGGTATTGTCGTGCATAAGCACAAAGCTATTGCCAACAAACCCAGCGTAAGGAATGACGTATTTCTGCATGATCTCCTCGATGTACCGATGAGCAATTACCACCGCTATGAGTCTCATCAGTCACGGAAACCAAATCGATTTTCGCATCCACTGAGATGCCTCCCCGCACTATGACAAAACCTCCTCCGTAGGCGACCGTTTCAGTAATGCAGCACTGCGCATAGCGCTCCTCGGGCCTCCTATAGACTCGTCTTCTTCCATCATTGCCATGTAGGCACATTCGGGACTCGTCGGAGAATAAAACGGAACGCCATTGCTCTAAGGTCCAGTCGACATGTTCTCCGGCAAATCTGAATCGCGCTTGTCGATGGACTGCTGTCAATTTGGGTCCGATACCTGGTCTTTTCGGAGTTAGGTTAGCTTTTTTAAGTTTTCTTCTGACTGTCCAATGACTGGCAGCCCTACCACGAACTTGTTGGAGCTCCTGATGGACCTCAACGCCGGTCAAGTGACGATTTCTTGGAGTTGTGTTGACAATGAAGCGGTCGTCTCGTTCCGAAGTACACCTTCTTCTACCTGATCTTGGTCTCCGTGTAAAGGCGTCAGTCTCTTGGTAATGTCTATGAACTCTGAAGACAGCTGAGGCTGGCTCAGGTGCAGTTGCGCAGCGACTACCGTTGGCTATGCCCTTCTTATAAGAGAACAATGACTTCTTCCGGGGTAGTATCCATTTTCCGATGACGTAATTAGTGAGCAGGTATAACAGAGATGTTGCCGGTTCAAGTTTCGATAAAGAAATAATAGGAAAATGCAGTAGCATGTGTTTTTATAGGGATGAATATCGTGCAACTAGTACGTTGCTGAGCGAGCAAAAACGATTCTGTTGTCTGTCTGTATTATTAGGAAGAGAGAGAGTCAGCATTCTAATGATACCAAAACTAATACCACAGTTTGAAAATTAAATTCAAGGATCGGTGTTAAATGAAGCAAAATCGTTTGAGTCGATTTGCTCACCAGTGTATTATACAGTCGGTCAAGTAAGCACATCTCTCGCCTTGTTCATTAAAAAATGTATTCATTTAAAAGTTTTTTACATCATTTGACATAATAACGATTCAGTAGTTCATCCAGTCCTCATCAGCGTCAGTGATCACCTGGCATCTTCGGGTCATACTATCAACTAGATTTTCCGTCTATTCTTGTAGTAAAGATTTCCAAATTGCCTGAATTTGTCGTAAGAACTGCTTCACTGTGTACACCTTTTTAGTACGAAGCTTCTGCGATTGGGTTTGCATCGGGCGACTCACAATAGGGAGAATACATAATTTTTGCTCAATTTCTTGCCGAAATTTTAAAGGAATCTCAATATTTTTTTTCTTATAATCTTCGTTTTTAATTTCTCTATCAATCTGTCTGGGCGGCTTTTTGAGCATTGGCAATGATTTGAACTCATTTTTGAATAAATATAGTTTTTAGCCATTTACACCAAGAACATTAAACATATCATAATCCTGTGCAAACAGGAAAAATGATCTAAACTTGTTAAACCAGGAACTCCAAACCTAACATAACCTAATATGGCATACCGAAGACCAAACCTAATATAACCTAAACGTAGCGAAATTCTCCATTCCTCATTGTGATAAAAAGGTGTTGATAAAAAAAGCAATATATATTGATCCATTAGTAAAAATCATAGTAAATAATCAAAAATCCGCTCAGACAGATCGACAGATTTGGGTAAAAATTACGTATTATCCCCATAGTGCTACTGGGATGGCCAATCTAGTGTGACGATACCTTATCCTCTTTTTCACTAGCTACAAGTTTTCCTCCGATTTTTAGGGTCGTTTTCATCTTTTAGAGTCCATTTCTCATTTTTATCGACAAACCACCATTTGGTTGTGAGTATTAATGCCTTCTTTTAAATCTCGAGCTCTTTTTGATCATTCAAATTGTAGGTAAAGATGAAAAGTATCTGAAAACCTTTTTCTGAAAGACATGTCCAAACATGGATTTTCACAGGATGTTTCACAATACGCTAATATAACCCCAAAATGAAGCTTCATCGGAAAAAATTACATTGCTCCAGTCTCAATCTGTATTTTGCTCAACTGAGTCGTTGCTTTCTGTGTTTTTCGCTCAGCAATGGTTTCTTGATTGTCGTCCGCCGCTTCAAATCGTTAGCCCGGAGATGAAAGCGAATCGTTTCATACGATATATCCAAACCTTTCTGCTTTAATTGTTGCGCCCCTTGGCACAAAGTTAATTGTGGATTTGGAGAAAACATGTTAACCTTTAAGTATGGACGTGATTAATTTGTAACAGTTTCTTGGACGTGAGGTCTCACAGACTACATTCTCATTTAAATTTTTCTACGAGAAAATGATCCCGAATGGTTGAAAAATCACACTGTTACTGTAACTGTCTAATAATAAAAAAACATATATATATATATATATATATATATATATATATATATATATATATATATATATATATACATATATATATATATATATATATATATATATATATATATATATATATATATATATATATATATATATATATATATATATATATATATATATATATATATATATATATATATATATATATATATATATATATATATATATATATATATATATATATATATATATATATATATATATATATATATATATATATATATATATATATATATATATATATATATATATATATATATATATATATATATATGTATATATTCAACTTTCACTATGATCATTATAATATTTTACAAAATTAACAATTATTACACTTTTCGGCCTAAAGTGACTTGAGATCTTTTTTAGTATTTTAAAAAATCAAATATAAGTAATAGGACAAGAGTAACACTTTTTTCTAGAAATTTAATATAGAAAGATACAGAATACAACATAGAGTTTGAAAACAATATCTCAGCTAGAGAGCTCATGACTTATACTGACAGTTTATATGTTTTTTGAGAAATATCTTATATCAAAACACTTCAGAGATCTGTGGTAATATCAAATCCATGTGCTTAACATTGGACACAAAACTATTGTATATCACCCCCAAGTAATAGGACAAAGTAACACATTTCAGATAACAAAAAATAAAATTCTGACAATAGCCTTGTAAGACCTAAATTACTGACAATCACTGCATAAAGGGCGATAACATTGCAGGCAGACGGGCCTACTGCACCCAGTACAAGTGTAGCTAGTATGCATCCTCGTCTCTTCCCAGTCATTTCGCAACTAAAACTGAAGCTACAGAGCCGCACTGCCGTGGGAAGGGGAGAGAAGTGTGTGATTCTATGAAATCAAAAAGGGCGCATAGTCTGTAGGACCTCACGTCCACACAAAGATTAATAATCATTTTTTCGTCCCTGTCTGATACTTTTCCTCTCGGACCACGTTCTAGCTAGTAGATCATCAACATTTGCTAATAATTACCCTCGACTTACCCATATAGTTAGCAACAGCTGTAGGCGTCATTTTCGGACCTTTTGGATGATATAGAGGAATACAACCTCGAAGCGTGAAGCATATGCAGCACTCATGTTCGATAATGTACTATTTTACTATAAATAATCTCTTTCCACAAAGTGCTGTTTGCAGGAGTGCCAACAATAACCTCAAAAAAAAAGAATTTCTTTTATCGACTACAAGTTATAGGCAACACGTTTTTACTTGGCTGACTGTATATCTTTATTTGACTCAGCTCCATTATGAAAATAGTACTCTAAAAAGTCAGAAATTTTTTTTTTCTTTCCTTTATGTAAAGGGGTATTGGATTTGTAAAAACGTCACCCTCTTAGTTTTTTCAAATCTACATATTTTATGGTCCCTAGATCACAAGAAATATAGTTTCAATTAGGTTGTCCACCAACGGACGCACAAACTGTTTTCGCAATAATTTCTATACATACTGTCTTATTGATTTTATTTATAGTTGATGTGAAGATGTAGCCTATTTAGATATCCAAATTATCACACTATCCTAGTGAGCAGAATATGAACCTAGAAAGCGTGTAATCTTGAATTATCCATTTGACAGATTATTTTAGTAGCTAAACAATTGTGTTAAGTAAGATAAAATATATAAATATAAACCACTAAAATTGGACAAATTCCGGCTCATGAGCCGTGACACGGCGACACGCGTCCCAAGTTGGAGTGACTTATTAGAGAACAGTCAAAAGTTGGTGAAAAATAGAGTTTGTCTAATTTTAGTGATTTATATTGATTGTTATATACTTGTGATCTCTGGTTCTCCCTATAAAGCGGTGCCGAGCTGTAACATTCGTCTATCGGTCTGTTCCCTTAAACAGCCCCCGCAAAGAGTAGGTACGCCTTCATGGTTAACCTTACATCACCCAGAGCTGCAAATTGTTGTACCTTATTTATTTTTTGCGCTTGTACTGCTGATGAGCCATGACACAGCAAAACGTGTCCCGAGATCGATTGATGGATAAGAGACCAGTCAAGAACTGCTAAAAAAACTGGACTTTGTCCAATTTTAGTGGTTTATATTGATTTTTTATCTAAATAATTATCGGCGTTCACAAGACCTTTTCATTTTTTCAACAAGAATATATAGCAATTATAACAAGAACCGATAAAACTAGTAATAATAAGTCTATAGCAGACCCGATGAAACATCTGTTGAAACTTTACACCACTATTCGCATCCAATGTTTATGATTTGTGAAGTTAGACTCAATCCACTTAATGTACAATCCAATCACACTTGTCACTAAAAGCTTATCTGTTAGTAGATCTAAACTCGGTCAAAGTTTTTTTTAAAGTCTTTGCCCATACTGTTTACTAAATGCCCATGAAAAACTCCTTTTTTGGTAGAAGTTGATCTTCCATTAAGGAAATCATACTGCTCGACTATTATGTGATGTTTAAAGCATTCTAACATTTCGTCCGTAATTTTAAACACAAATACATTAGCAGCGCAATTAGCAAAGAGAAAATACCTCGAGGTTTTTTGTTTTCTTTTTGGAGTTGCGAATGCTGCATAATTCGGGTAAATATCCTGACGGCTTGAGTCTGTCTTCAAAAGAGTCTCGCATCTTTAATTACCCTGAATGTCTCCAAGATTTGATTATGACATACCATATTTTTCATTATTTTTCTTGCATGATGTTCTTTGTTCTTGTTCTATATTGCTTATTTACATTTTTGTTCTTATTTTATTTCTTCTAAAGATTTTTCGCAATATTCAAAGACCTTCATCTGCAGACAAAAAAAATTAATAAGGGAACGGTTATGCATGTGTACAAAACTATCGAGGGAATAAATGCTTTTATACAATATTATTTTAGAATTCCCGAGAGAATTTGTGTTGCCAGAAGCCTTTTTATTACGTACAAACATTTATTACTCGTAACCATCTAAATTCAGTATTTCTATGCTCAACGGTAGTTACTTGTAGATATTTAGACTCCTGGAGTCGTAATTTATTTTTTAATACGTCTTTTTATCGCTCATGTTAAGAACATTAACTTGAATAATTGGTATTTTAGATTTTTCCTTCCAATTCGATTTTTACTACTTTGGAAAATAATTTCTAAGTAATTTTATTGAGATCATATCCTATTTTTCCAGTAAATATTATTTTCCTACTTAGTTGATATTCTATTGGCGTAAAGCCAATTCTATGTTTTGTATTTTCATGATATTTTAGAGCAAAATTGTTTCAATTTAAGAGTTTCTTAGTGGAGGCAAATCTCGTAAAATTTTCATGATTTTTGGAAATTTTTATGTACAGCTTGAAAATCGATTTAACTACTTTGAAACTGTGCCAATATCATGTTAGCGACTTTTCTCAGCCTAATTTTGACCGCACGGCAACTTTTCTTCTATTTTAGTACATTTTTTCACATTTTAACGCTTTCGGCTCATTATTTCTTAAATATCTCAGCTTCTGTTCGTTGTTACGCGTCAGAAAAAATTCATTTTACTCGTCATAAAATTGCCTAAAAAACTACGTAGATTACATTAGTTTCGAGAACTAACTGGTTTTAAATTTACAGCTATTCTTTACGTTTTGTTCTGAATACAACCTACAGCGGCCAACGTGAATCACTTCTTTTGCCCATACGCCACTTCTGTAGCAATCTACCGATTTCCCTTAAGCACATATGCTGTGCCCACGAAGAGAATGTCAAAAATACATATAATTTTAAAACAAAGCAATTTTAAACTATCCAAGAGTGAAATTTTAGATTTAATAATGTTAAAAACAATAACTCGAATAACTGATATCTTAAATTTTTTCTTCTACTCCCGATTCTTACAACTTTTGAAAGTAATTTCTAAGTGTTTCTATTGAGATCATATCCTAATTTTCCAGTAATATTAATACTGTATTGGGGTGAAGCCAATTGTACGTACGTATTTTCATAATACTTTGCAGCAAAATTGTCTCAATTTTAGAGTTATTTATTTTCAAGTTACGGGTATTCTTTACGTTTTGTTCTAACTACAACTTACACTACTTTTGCCCATACACCACTTCTGTATGATTTACAAGTATCCCTTAAGCACGTATAATCTGCCCACGAAGAAAATGTTAAAAATAACATATAACCTTAAAACAAAAGGATTTTGAACTCATTTGGGTGCGGAGACTGTTCAGGAGTGTTATGAAAATGTAGTTTTATCAACAGTTTTAATAATCACCTAAACGAAAAATATTTCTTACTAGAACAATCTCAATAAATTTATCTATTAGCGATTAAAAAAATTATAAAAATTGGATTACAAATAAAAAGGGTTATAGAATTCGAAATTTTGTCAAAAATTTGGAGTAGGTTTCTTTGGCAAATGGTTTAGATTTATTTTACATTATATGATAGAATCGGTGTGTGATTTACCTAGTTCTTTCCTGGCCAACAGGTAGCCGGAAAATACTTGAAGAATAACTTAATCCAAGTCGACATTTTAAGTGAGATGGTGAGATTCCAATCACAAAAAAAAGTTTAGCAGAAAAAGGGCTTTAGAAAGATTTACAACTGATATGTGATATTTCTCTGTACGTACTGTTTCTGTTAAATTGGAAGGAATGAAAAAATAGCCCAATTTTCAGATCTATTCACTTCATGAATCCTCCAGCATATATCACGATTCGGAATAACTCCTCTAACTATCTTTCTCCTACTTCTCTTTAAGTATAAATAATTATACTTAAAATTTGTTCCTTGTTGCAACCAAAAACCAGGAAAAATTCTCATATTACTATTAAAACAATACCAAGTATCGTCGACCACTACACTTCCCCCCTTTTCCCCGCACTATGTTGCTCAACAGCTATAGATGCCTTACCTATTTTAATTGTACCAGGTTTGAAAACAATATCTCAGCTAGAGAGCTCATGACTTATGTTGCCAGTTTATATGTTGTTTGAGAAATATCTTTTATCAGACCTGGGTTAATATCAAATCCATTAGACAAAGATCTACTGTGTATCAACCCAACAGCTCTGTATTCTTCTGAATTTTTTCTGTGCCGATTGAATACATGATGATGCCTTTTCGCCAATCATCCTGCCGGCTTCTTCAGAGCTGATTTCCTCAGAATGTAGCAGGAAATTTATTTAATTCCGCTTTTACGTGGCTTTCACGTTCGCGGATCCAGATTAATAAATGTTTAGATATTTCGATGGACTCCTGGATAGAAAAATAAATTTGGTTAAAGGAAATCTGGTGTCTTGTTTTATGACTGTGTTCTGCAAGTGTTGAAGCAGAAATGTTATGAAGACATACTACCTTTTGATGTTCTTTAATTCTAGTGCATATTTTTTCTGCTCGGTTTACCGATATAGGTTTTACCACAGCGATATAGAATATTGTATCTTGAATTTTCAAAGGAAATTTTTTAGAATGACAAGATTTAAAAAAAGAAATCTACATGTTTTCCTTATTGAGACAACATACAGGTCAATTGACAAGGTAAATAAAAAAATCTCAGAGTATTTTTTCACGAATACATTTCTTTTTTAAGCAGAAAATCAGAGACTCATAATTTCAAGTCATCCAACTTTCAAATTTTTATTTATTTTCATTGTGAGATCCAAGCATTTTTTGTAAACACTTTTCCAAAGATAAAGTAATTTTGTTCAAAATTTGCTTACTTTAAGGTGACACTGTTCCATTTACATTTTTTAGTTGCTTCGCTATTTAATCTTTAATTTTCTTACAACACTTAAAGCTGCGTTGAAAAAGAATAAACTAAGATAAAACAGGGCGTAATATATATCGTCAAGGAAATATAGAAGTTCCTTGAAGTCTGTATTTAATTCATTTTAAATGCGATTTAATTAGCACATTTTGCTCGTAACTCCCAGAAGGTAACTTTGAATAATTCGATCATATCTTATTAATAGAGAAAACAAACATTGAATTTGTAGAAAATTTATATTCCAGTCATAATAAAAAATGTAATCCCAAATTTAGTAGTCAATTTGAATATGAATTTTAAATCATTTTAGTGAGTATTTTTTCAATTTCGTATGGGTTTATTTCAAGGTAAGGATAAAATAAAATTTAAACATATTTTAAACAAATTCGACTTCTCGATGTTAAAACTAAAAAACTATAAAGAATTTAGCTCCGTGCAAAGATTTTCTGCAGCAACTTGCGACTTTTATTTATTTAAAGTCTACTCTCTATCGATTTTACAAGGTTTCTTCAGTTCAAAAAAAATAATATCTATATAATTGAGCCAAACGTAGACTACGCTGTCATTCCCACTAAATTCAAGTATGTATCTTCTGATGTGTTCTATCATCTTGTGTTTTTATTTCTTATGCTTTGTCTACATATTATAAAAAAAGGCAACCCAGTGCAAGTCGGACTTGCAGAATTAGTGTTCCGTACGGTGATTACTTTTAAAATAAAAAAAAATTTGTTACCCTAAATGAGTTTTCAACAAAGTTTTCATTTGACATCCCACTCGATGACCTGGTAATTTTTTTTCTCTTTTGATTTCACTCCCTAAAACTAATCCCTTAAGTCAAAATTTCACTTTCAAAACTACACGGCTCTGATGGGGTTATCAATTCCTCTATTTGTGCCAAATTTCAACTTTTTATGTGAGATAGTTTCGGAGAAAATCGGGTGTGACAGACAGACAAACACCGAAGTAATCTTATAAGTGTTACGAACGAGACACTAAAAATCACTTGGATAATCTCTCCACTTATCACCATCAATTATCATTCATGTAAATTGGATTTTATTATATCACATAACAAAGGAATGGTAAAAATTAAAATACACCAGAAAGGAAACATGAAGTTTTTCATTAATATAAAATTGCATGGCAGACATAACTAAATAAAATTAGTTAATAATTGAAATCAAATGATAATTAGTAAGAAATAAAAAAATTTACCATTTTACGAGGGTGTGTACTAACAGCACAATCAAGACTGAACAATTCCTTCGACGGCAGCTTCAAATTATTTATATGTGTTATAAGGTATGCAAGGTTATAATATTACATTGATATATCTAACTTTATTCCTTAAATCTAAGTGTTGTCAGTTTGTTTCGGTAAAAATGATAAATTCCTTGGAGACTTACGGTAACTTTATTCCTTAAATCTAAGTGTTGTCAGTTTTTTTCAGTAAAAATGATAAATTCCTTGAAGACTTACGGTAATTTTTCCCATAATTTTGTATGACGTTAGTAGAGGAGCCTGGGATGTAATTAAGAGAGTGAACCACATCAAGTTAATTTTTCTTAAAGAATTAGTACACTTTTCTCCTGAGTTTGGCTGCTATAAAAGCCAATTTTAAGTGTAATTTAGGTTTTAGTTTAACATTTAGGGAACAGGTAACAAAATTTCACGAAGAAAGTAAATAAAATACCAAGTAAGCAATATTACCAAAGTCTGTTAGTTAAGTTCTTAAGTTCTTATTTTCGAAATTACACATTCAATTGCTGCAGCCAAACTACTGTTTGCAACTATGCAATTTAGTTTATAGAAACATCTTAATCAAACGACAACTACCTCCCAGAAGCAAGTTATATGGTCTGATGCATATGTATAGATTCCGAACACATCTTGTGACTATATAACTAATCTTTCGAATAGAACTACCATAAATGCATACTAACTCTGCATATTAACATCAACTTTGACAAACTTAAATTAAGTTCCTGTTTCGATAAAATCGTAGACAGCATTTCGTTATTAGGCTCCAGAAAGCTTCTAGTAGAGTAGTAGTAGGGAGAACTGTAGTAGATTTTTATTAGTTTTGGGTAACTTAACCTTTCTTTACTTATTTATCATTACTTACTTTATGGATTACCATAAGTGGGAGAAAATGGTTTTTGAAAATGGAAATTGTATGAGGAGTCTTCAGAGATCTTTCTTTAAGATTAAAACACTAAATAAGTTTGAAGTGACACATAGCATTTATTCTTCTTTCTTATCACGCTGTCTTCTTTTGAAGGTTGGTGATCCAAACTATATCTCTTACGAGTCATACCTTAAAGCTTTTTCTAAAGATAATACACAATCGGATCTACAAAAAGCTTGAAATGGATATTAGTGAGACCCAAATGGGATTCAGAAAAAGATGCATGGACATGAATCAGGAGCTGTACGTTTGCTTTATAGGCTTTGAAAAGGCATTCGATAAAGGTCGTCATGATCAATTAAAGAGAATCCTCAAAAATAAAAATATCGATGATCTAGATATCCGCATCATATGTATTCTATATTGGAACCAAACAACGAGAGTAAAAGTGGAGAACATGATTACCGAAGAGATAGAGATCCGACGGGGAGTACGTCAGGGCTGCATACTGTCACCCCTTTTGTTTAATATCTATAGCGAGAGTGTATGTCAGGAAGCTCTGTCTGAGGCGGACGAGGGCATAACGGTAAACAGTGAAACCCTGAATAATGTAAGATACGCCGATGACACAGTTCTGCTAGCAGAAAATTTAGAAGACCTACAACATCTTGTTGAGCGGTTATATAACAGCTGCAATAAATTTGGTCTAAAGATAAATCTAAAGAAAAAAAAAATTATGGTGATGGCAAAATCTCAAAATAACCAGGATCGTCTTCTGGTTAATAACATAAGTGTTGAGAAAGTCAATTGCTACAAATACTTGGGAACATGGCTGAACGAGAACACAGATCAGACAAAAGAGATTAAAACCCGAATAGAGATATCAAGATCAAGCTTTAATAGAATGAGAAAACTCTTTTACAATCGAGATCTAAGCCTGGTACTACGGTTACGAATGTTGCGTTGTTATGTCTTCTCAACGCTTCTTTATGGAGTGGAAGCATGGACTTCGAGGCAGAACAATACTAAAAGTATTGAAGCTTTTGAGATGTGGTGTTATCGGCGCATTCTGAAAGTGTCATGGATTGATAGGGTAACCAATAACGTGGTTCTCCAAAGACTAAACAAAGCCCCAGAACTAATGAACACTATTAAAAAAAGGAAGCTGGAATATTTGGGATATGTGTTGAGGGGAGAAAAATATTCACTGTTGCGGAATATTATGCAGGGCAATATTAAAGGGAAGAGAAATGTTGGACGAAGAAGAATATCGTGGTTGCGTAACTTGCGCAACTGATTTGGCTGCAGCTCAATTGAACTGTTTAGAAGAGCAAATAAAGTGAGAGTAGCTGTGATGATTTCTAATCTCCGATAGGAGTGGCACTCGAAGAAGAAGATCCAAGCGGTCAGCATAGCCTTGGAAACAGCCATGCCAAACATATCTATCGCATTACAAATGAACCATCTGCTAATACTAGCGTTTTCCCAATGAATCTCTCATCCTGAATTTTGCCTTCAATCATCAACCGCAGAAGTTCTAAATTTAAGGCTGATATTCTCAAAAACTCAAGTTAATTTCTTTCATTTTTTACTTTTGATCAGTTTTGGATAGTCGGTTTATTTTTTTCATTATTGAGGCATACTTGCCTTTTTATGTAAAAAACTGTCGAATGTTGGTATCGTGAAAAAGTTATAATATAATGACAAAACTTCAATTTTGTAAGTTACGGTATAGTGTTAAAAAATCTTGAGTCAATCCCCCTAAGTTAAACTTTTTTACTTTAAAGTCTTGTCGTGTAACCTTGTACAAACTTAAATTAACTTCCTGTTTTGATAAAATCTTCGAAGACATTTTGTTATTAGGCTCCTAAAAGCTTCTGTAAAATTAACTAAAGTAACTTTTTATCGATTTTGGATACTTAATTACATTTTTAAACAAATTGCCGTTAAGACATGCATTTAAAATGTTAGTTAATTTAATTTTAAAAGTTGCTTGATATATTTCTTTATAGCAAATCGTGGTTCTTGGAATTTGACTCTGCCAAGCTGGAATAAATTTCCAACGTTTCGTCTAGAATTACACAAGGCATCTTCAAGGATCTTTACTCTCTGACATTAGAACACTGAATGAACTCCAGAAAGCACATATCAGTGTAATGATCGTTTTCCACGTGTAATGCAGACCGTAACTCGAGTTCGTATTATTGTTGTTATGATTTTTGTAATTTTCGATTGATTCCCTAAACTTTTGTTTATAGATATTGAAAACAGATAACTCTGGTTTCTCTTATATTGATGGTATGACTTGTAGAGTGTTGATGTTCAGCTACAGCAGATTGTACAATTTTTTTCTTTTACGTATATCTTTCACGTTCCTTAATTCTAGTTGCTATTGATTTTCCAGTCTCTCCTATATATACCGTACCACATTACCAGGGAATTTTATAGATATATTCGTAAACGTACTATCTTGCCTGGGACCCGGGTTGGTTTGCTAATAGGAAATCAGTAAAAGTCAAGTTAATTTTCTCTCTTTGGGCTTTGGTTGATTGGTTAGTTGGTTAGTTGGAGGCACATGCTTGTATTGTGTGAATTTCTATCCGCTTGAGCTTTTCTGCATATATGCCAGAGCCTATTATGCTCTAAGTTTTTGATCCGTCTGTGTAATAGACTAGACCCGTTGCCTTTGTCAGAATCTCTACCTTCATCCATAGATTTAAGTTGCACCCAATTCTACATGGTTTTTTATGAGAACTTTAATACCTGAATCAACTGAGACGGGAACCCATATGATCCCATTTTTATACCACACTGTATATGTTGCGTAAAACCCTAAAAAAATAATTATATATATATATATATATATATATATATATATATATATATATATATATATATATATATATATATATATATGTATATATGTATATATGAATATACATATAATAATATATACATATATATATATATATATATATATATATATATATATATATATATATATATATATATAAAAAATATTAAGAATTTAACTATTATGTGATGAGTCAATAAATTTGTCATTTTTTAATTCCGTTTTGAAGTTATTGAAGCAACAAACAGATAGGCCAACAGTTCCTAGGAAATTGGTAGTTGGCCCTACCTCAAACCAGTCATCTCCTTCTAGAATTAGAAGACATTATTATTTTACGCTACTTCGTCAACCTTCTGGTTCAAGTGGACTCCCTATCAACAACAAGCCGTCGGCTTTCACCCCTTTTAAGATAGCAATAACATGCCTTTTAATATAGCAATGCATGCTTGTTGAGACTGCGATGTCTGCTGACTAGTCACATGATATGGATTAAGTAAAAGACTACTGGATATTGTGTAGGAAGTTGAGCTTTGGACATCGTTATAGCAGCTCAGCCATAAAAAATTATTAGTTTGCCTATGCCAGTAAATTGCGGATGCTCTGAGAAATAAATAAATCTCAGGAACATTTAGTAATTCGTTTTGCGAACACTTCTTAGGTATCACACATATATATATATATATATATATATATATATATATATATATATATATATATATATATGCATATAACGTAAATTGTAAAAATTAATACGAATTAAAAGGATTTCAGCCTTTCATTAAAATATTTTGTAGCCTCTAAGTTTTAGTTTAAAATTGTGTTCAATGCATATTTACTCCAACTTCTATCCAATATATTTCTTCTAATTAAATTTTAATTTAATAAGGGACCGTTTAAAATTCTATGCGAGCATAAAAGTTCCAAACATCGAAAACTCGGGCTTTCAATTTTAAAACCATGAGAAAACTTTTTCGAAAAAGATATAGTTAATTGTTTTTCGAGAGCTAAGCTGGTCTTTTGAACGTGCCATTTAAAGTCCAAAGTTTGGCAATTTTATCGGTCTTTCACCTTCGCGCGGTTTTTGGTATTTTCCGTTAAATTCGCCGTTATTTTTCTTTGTCCTTCCGACTTGTATTTCAAGAAATAGTTGTTGTATTTTTCCCTTTAAAGCTGTTATATATTTTTAACCTACTTAAAAAAATGAGATTTTTAATTCAATGGGCATTTAAGTAATATTTTTAAATGTTATATATCGGTATGTACCATATGTACTTTTTTTGTTCTTCCAAATATCTGCAAAAGTACTCTAGTGATTGTAATGAATCTCTTTTTTTATAACTCGGCCATAATTTGATTGATTCATTCTTACCTGACTAACCGTAAGCAATATATGGAAATTTATGGCTCTAAATCAAGATCTTATGATGCTACTTCTGGGGTTCCCCAAGGACTGGGACTCTCGTTTTTTTATCTTTTGGAGGGGTTTTAGATGTTGGTTATTTACTCTCTGCCGATGATGTAAAATTATACAGCAGGGTAAGAGGTATTCGGGATTGCATAAATCTTCAGAAGGACTGGCCAATGGTGCGTAAAAAACAATTTACAGCTTAACATTATGAAATGTAACATCATGTCTTTCTCAAATAAAATCTCACCGATTATTCATAATTATTTGCTTGATAACAGTAATATCTCCCGTGTGAATGTCTTCAGGGACTTGGGGGTAACATTTGATCCAAGATTTTCTTTTACAGATCATATAAACACCATAGTCTCTGAAGCTTTTAAAACATATGGCTTTATTGCACGCTGCACCGGTGGCGTAATTAAAACTTTATATATTTGTTATGTTCGTTCTAAATTGGAATACGCTGCTACAGTCTGGTCTCCAGGCTATGACACCTATACTGATAATGTGGAGAGGGTCCAGCGCAAATTTTTAAAATATATTAGCTTTAAACGAGATGATATCTATCCACAACAGGGGTTTCCGCATGAGGTACTACTTTCAGATAACGGCTGTTCGTTATTAAAGGTTCGTCGTGGTTACTTGCTACTGACGACTCCGTTCAAAATTATAAATAATGATATAGATTCTCCCGCTATTCTGTCCAGAATAAATTTTAGTGTGCCGCGTATAACTAGCAGACAATATAACACTTTTTATCTACCCACTCCAAGAACAAATATATTAAAATTTTCCTCACTTCTTTCAATGTGTAGTATGTATAATCAAGAAATAAGCATCGACTTTTTCAACACATCTATGTTAACGATAGGTAAAATATTGCAACACTGAGGGGCTGTGGCATCTTTCTTTTCTTATTATTTTCATATCTAATTGTTTTTATTATTATTATTATTATTATTGTGATTGGAATTTGTATCTGCTTAATACTCTATTATTGTATTACATTTCTATGTATAATGGCTCTTATCTGTATCTTCGGCCTTGTAGTTGGGTCTTGTAACCTGTAAGGCATGTATGATAAATAAATAAATAAATAAATAATGACAGAATCTTTCAAATCGGTTTTCTTAGGTATTATAAGGGTATTATAAAAATCGCTTAGATTAAAGTTGGAAGCTTTTTTCTTGGTATGTTTCCCGTCTTTTAATTAAGAATCATCTCCGCCATAGTCTAATTGACCCTAAATTCAGAATGGCCGACCTTTGCATAGTTATTTTACCAACTAAAGCAACTAACTGGTTAAAATAGGAAACAACAGGTGTTTCTTCTCAAGAATTAGAAATTTCATATGATTTCTAAACACATTGATACCGGTTAATAATAAAAGATGATGCACACAACATAAGTATCACTACTTTTGTTTAATAAAATGAACTGTAATAGAAAATAATTTTCATTCAATTTTGTCATCATGGATAAAACACCTAAAACACTTTTTTCATAACCAATTGCAGACTTTTATATGATTACAAAAAATAATAATAAGTAAAAGTTATTAGCTGGTATTGTAGGCTACAATTCAGTTATAGTAATATTTACCTTTTTGTAAAGAATAATGTTTTCACATTATAAATTTTTATTTATTTCCAGATTGGTAGTCTAAAAGGATTCTATCTCTTCGAACATCAACGAATTCGTAAAAGATCTCTTGAAGCTAGTGACCATATTCATGAAACTCTGATCTCAGAACCACAGGTAAGTGTATAATTTATTGTGAAAAACTAACTAACGAATATTAATTATTTTAATGATATATTTAGCTTGTGTCTCAAAAAAGTGCATCTGAAAAAATAGTAGCATTATTTTTTATTTTTGTGTGTAAATTTTAAGGTGTATTTGTTTAAAAAATCACTAAAGTAATATTGCGAATAACTAATATCAAATCGATCAAATTTATTGGATTTTCATTTTCAAGAGCCACCGGCTTTAAGACTATCATTAAAACTCTAACGCGTTTTAGCTAATAGCGAAAAAGTAAATAATATTCCGTTGGTAATTAGCGACTCAATATTTTCTAAATTTGTATTTTAATAAGTTTTATATACCTACTATTAAAATTAATAAATATCAGCGACAACACCGCTACGGTATCCAGGGTGGTTTGAACCACATTTATATAACCACTATATTGCTAATGCAAATTAAAAGGAGATCCGAAAATAATCCAATTCAATTCGAAAGTTTAATATTATTTCAAATTTTACAAATTTATATCGAACCTACTTTTAACTGGCCCAATTAACTTAAACTAGCTTATCTACGTATACAAAATACAACTATTGATATAACTTAATCTTCGAATACGCTTTTCGGCACGGCATGGTTTTAAACCTTTGTAGTGTCAACTGTTTAGGACTGGGAAGTTTGGGCAGTAATGTGACAATCTAAGGTTGGCTAACTTTACCCTAAAGAGGTCAGTGGAAAATCTCAGGTGATTTCGGAAGTCTGGCATTTAAACTTTTCCAGTTGTTGTCGATTTATTCTTATTATTTAGCATTGACCTTTTACTCAATCTTATGGAATTTTTAACATTAGACAACATGTAGGATTTATTATACATTTAATAAAAGAAACTTTTTTTCGCTTGTTGACAATTTTATAAATGCATTTTGCTACCGAATAGCATATTTAGAAATTAAATGATCTTTTATAACTTTAAAAGTCAAACATAAAATAATGCATAATCCCGTTTTGTATTTCAATACCAAATAATGTTCTCAAATTAATGTAAGCGAAGTAGCGGACAAATGATAGGTTTCCATTAAAGCATGATTTTATCTAACTTACATTTAAAGTTGCAGATGAGATAATATAATAAGGTGCGACGTATCAGTGAAACATAGCACTCTAAAAAAATACAGTTAATTATAACTACGGCTATCTTTTTCTTTTTTTTTACAATATTTACTATTCACTAATTATTTAAATCGAAAAACATTTAAATATGCATTTTTTTCAAAATAAAAAAAATTTATTAATGAATTAGCAAAATAAAATAATATTCTATATTTTATAACTTTCTGATGGGGTTCAACCTATATATATATATATATATATATATATATATATATATATATATATATATATATATATATATATATATAAAAATACACCTGTATATGTAGGTATAATGCTGAAATTAAGTATATTCCTTAGTGAGGCAAAATTAAATTCGGAATTTATTTAAGAATGGGTAAATCACCTTACTGTCGTTGTTTTATTAGCTGACTTCAAAACCAAATATTTTGATATTATTAGCGTTAAAGTAGCAAAGAATAAAATATGTATCATTTATTTATGAGATTTAATATCACCTCTGATATTTTATTTATAGTAATAGATTTTATTGTTACTATAATATTTAATGATGCAGTTCAACAAAAGTTTTCAAAAACACACTTTTAGAATAAACTTTAAAAACTGATTTTGTAACTAAACATCATTATTATTAACTATTTAAAGAAAAACTTTTAGAATACTTCCAAACATAATAACAGTAAAAAGTCGTTTTTAATGAAGATCCAATTAAATTTTTATTCCTTTTAAAAGTTTTTTAACTAAATAAAAGAATTCAGAAGCTTTTCTTAAAAATTTAAGTAGAAGAGTTTTTTTACTTAACAAATTTTTGTTTTGATAATTTACGAACCAAAAAATTAAAAGTAACGAAATGAAAACAATTAAAATCATCAAAGAATTAACGTCAGGGGGAATCTTCTGAAGGGTTTATACATTTTTTCTTTTTTTACTTCTAAGGGAAGTGCTGAAATCAGCACACTCAATGTTTTTTGCATTTATTCACACTGCAGAGTCAGAATAGATTACGAAGACTATAATTTCTATATATGTATATATGTATATATATATATATATATATATATATATATATATATATATATATATATATATATATATATATATTAATTACGTAATTTTTCTCTTTGTTATTTAGGTTCGGTAATGAAACGATTATTTATTTATTTATTTTGTTTTTTTTTTTTGTTTGAGAATAAGGTTTAATAAAGTAAAATAAATTTTATATACAATCAGTACAAAAAGTCTTCATACACCACCTGGTTTCTATAGTATTTTCCTGTTATGTTTAACTAATTAATTGGAAATATGAGAAAACATTAACACATTTAAATTAATATTTGAAACTGAATCAACGAGGATTAGAATTAAAAACAAATACGGAACATTTTATTTAGAAGTTACATCATTGTTATAAAACGTAAACAATATTAATGTCAAAAAAGTCTCCATACACTTAACAATTACCAATAATAGTTTGACGGAAAATAACAACTTCGTTTAAACTAATATTTAATTGGACCGCCTTGGGCCTTGATAATCCCCTTTAACCTTTTTGTCATGCTTGCAACCAGCTTTCTAGTAACTTCTGCTGGCATCTTCTCCCATTCGTTCAATATTCTGTTTTTAAATACATCTCTATTTGAAACATTATGGTTGCTAACACGCCGTTTAAGTTTCTCCCATAAATGCTCGATGGGGTTAACATCGGGTGATTGCGGAGGTGTCTGAAGCTGCTGACGCACATTATGGATCATCCATTCTCGCACCAAGTTTGCGGTATGTTTCGTATCATTGTTCTGTTGGAAAATGTATCTTTTTTCGAGTGCTAATTTTTGAACACTTTCTCCTAAATTGTCTCTCAAAATGTTCAGATAAACTTGCTGATCCATTAATAAAATGTAAATTTCCAACCCCTCCAGCGGACATGCATCCCCAAAGCAGAATACTGCCACCGCTTTGTCTCACCGTGGAACAAATGTTTCTAATATCGAATGCTGTATTCTTCTTTCTCTAAACTTTAGTTCTGCCATCAGCCCCAAAAAGGTTAATTTTAATTTCATCACTAAAAATTCAAGAGGTTTAGTAACGTATTCCCTAATAATAGCTAACCGCTTTTTGCGATTAGCTTGCGAAATTAACAGCTTCTTTCTGGCTGCACACCTCTTATAACCTGCCCTGTGTAAACAATTTCTCACTGTTTGTGAACAAAGATTTTTCGAAAATAGTTCCCGTACTTCTTCTTTTAATTTTGGTGCACTTTTCTTGGGATCTATAATTATTTGTCTAACAATACTGGCCTCTTCATGGTCGAATTTTATACTACTTTATAATGTACTGAACAGTAGCATGCCACTTTTTAACAATTTTTCTGTATTTCTGTACGATTTTCCTTCTTTTCACAAATCAGTTATGATCTTTCGAACATGAAATTTAATTTCACAATTTCTCTCGCTCATTTTTAATAATACTTTGAAAACCCACTGCAAAATTACTAGCACCAAGTGACAAATTATAAAGTATGGCAAAAAACTATTCATTTGTTTTCAGTTTCGCGAGCAATAGATAGCTTGATAAAATGCTGCTGTTTATAAAGTGTTTTTTCAATGCAGTTCTTGTTTTTGTACTGACTTTATATTTATTTATATATATATATATATATATATATATATATATATATATATATATATACACATATCGCAACAAAGATGAATGTTAACAGATGAACACGCCGTATACTTGAATGGAGGCCTAGAGAACACAAAAGATGCAGAGGTAGACCACAGAGAAGATGGATGGACGACATAAAACGATTAGCGGAACACAATTGGATGCAAGAAACAAACACCAGAGCTCATTGGGCACAACCTTGGGAGGCTTACATCACTAATGATGATGATTATATATATATATATATATATATATATATATATATATATATATATATATATATATATATGTATATACGAGGCTGGTTTGAAAAGTCCGTGCAAAGTCCGAGAGATGGCACCACCGGCGCGTATCGAGGTCATGTTTAGTTAGTAGCATCTCTTGAATGAACGCACACCAAGTTTCAGCCATATTGGTCTATTTCTTTGTGTTTGGCATTCGTGTGAATCAAGGAAGTCGAGTGATTTTCAAGAAATGGACGAAAAAGAATTTCGTGTGATGATTAAACATTACTTTATGAAAGGCAAAACGCCTCAGGAGACTAAAGAGAAGCTTGATAAACATTATGGTGACTGTGCACCTTCGATTAGAACAGTTTATAAGTGGTTTCAAAATTTTCGGACTGGCCATATGGGCACAAGTGACGCTGAACGTTCTGGACGGCCTGTGGAGGTTACGACTCCAGAAATCATTGATCAAATCCATGATATGGTGATGGATGACAGAAGAGTTAAGGTGCGTGAGATTGCTAGTGCTGTAGGCATCTCGACTGAACGGGTACATAATATTTTGCATAAACATTTGGACATAAGAAAGCTATCCGCAAGATGGGTGCCGCGATTGCTCACGCTTGACCAAAAACGGAATCGTGTGAAGTGTTGCAAGGATGGTTTGCAGCTGTTCCAGAAGAATCCGGAGGACTTTAAGCGTCGTTTCGTCACTGTGGATGATACATTACTATACTCCTGAGACCAAACAACAATCTAAACAATGAGTTACCAAGGGGGAATCTGCACCAAAAAAGGCGAAGACCGTTCCTTCGGCCGGAAAGGTTATGGCGACTGTCTTTTGGGATTCGCAAGGGATAATCCTCATCGACTATCTGGAAAAGGGTAAAACTATTACAGGTGAATATTATTCATCGTTATTGGACCGTTTGAAAACCGAGCTGCAAGAAAAACGCCCGCGATTGGCCCACAAGAAAGTCCTTTTCCATCACGACAACGCACCAGCACACACCTCAGCAGTTGTGGTCGCAAAATTAATGGAAATAGGATTCCAACTCGTTTCACATCCCCCCTATTCTCCAGACTTGGCTCCGTCGGACTACTATTTGTTCCCCAATTTGAAGAAATGGCTGGCGGGACAAAGATTTTATTCAAACGAGGAGGTGATTGCAGACACTAATGGATATTTTGCAGACTTGGACAAATTCTATTATTCGGAAGGGAACAACAAACTAGAACATCGTTAGACGAAGTGTATAAGCCTAAAAGGAGACTATGTCGAAAAATAAAAAAGGTTTACCCCAAACACATAAGTAGTTTTTATTTTTGCACGGACTTTTCAAACCAGCCTCGTATATATATATATATATATATATATATATATATATATATATATATATATATATATATATATATATATTTACATACATACATACATACATACAATTATCCATCTTCATTTAGCTTGACAGTCGGTAGTAATTCTGTCTTTAAAGTGATTTAATTTTTTTTTAACTTTTTATGCTACACGGGTGCAGTTCTTCCCACAATCTATTACAATTTAACATGGATGTCTAGTAATAAAGTAACTTAACATATTGTTACGGTGTAATTTATTATTACTAAGTAATTAAAACTTTTATCTCGAGACAGAAGAAAATGCAGAAAAATGAATTGTTTTGGAAGAAGTAATCAATGTGGTCTAAGTATATAAGTTGTTATTTGTTTGGATAGAGTATGTATATACCCAAAAATATCATTTTTTTCTGAAACAACAAAATTATATATTTCTTTTTCCTATGTTACTTATTTATATTTTTTATTCTATCGGCTATCTAAAAACGATTTCAGCATAAACAGCAGTGCCATATCAGAATATTTCTTCTCATATAAAGGTTTGCATTTGTTTTTTACTTCCATTCGCTTCTATCAGCTGCTTTTGACATTTTATTATTGAGTTTCGGTCTACGAAACTTCATAAATTCACAATATAATTTACATCTTTTACGTGCTTAGCTTGTCCGGCTCTGTACCTATTTTGAATGAACTACAATATTTTAATATATAAGGTGGTTAATTTTTTAAATATTTTTAAAGCTTCCGGAATCAATAATTTTATAGGAATTTTTCTAGATTTTTGATGTGAATAATTAATAAATTTGTAGGAATCGACTTCAAATTTCAAACTATATTCAAAAAGCATCTTGATTTTTGGGAAAGAATTCCACTTGCCAATCTATTTTTATCGACATGCTGCATCCCAAAGGTTTGTAATGTTCTGCCTAATCTTTTTTAAATGTTTTTAACTACGTTTCCGGAAGAGTTCCAGACAGCTTTCGCGAACCGATTTAGATTTTGTTTTAAGAAGTTATCCTCCAAAAGTTTCTGTATTTCACAACCTATAAATATACCTTCTTTAATGCTTGCATTACGTTTCGGCAATTTTTCTTTTAGATTTAAAAACCCCTTACCTTGTTTGGTCAGCGCTTTCTAGCGACTATCAGCTACATACGTGATCGTGGGGTTCCGGTTAAGTGACCGGCACAGCAAAGGATATAGTTTGATATCCGTTAGCTCTTTCTGTAAGAAATCTAACACACATTATATAGAAGACACGTAGGGTCTCAAATCTACCCAGATGACGAACGGGAACTGAACTAGTCAAGGTAGTACTTGTTAATTAAGCGTCTAAAATTTCGTCGTTAATTTTGAAAAGTTAATTTTCCGGTTACCTACAAGAACTATCTGGGTGAATCAGATATTTTCTCGATATAACTAAAAGGCGATAGAATGATATTACATTATAATTTTTCAGGTCAATAGCCATTTGGTTACAAGAGATTAACATCTTAAACATAAGCACTCGGGTTTTTTGTCAATCCCAATATACTGTGTCGCTAAAAAATTGAAAGTAACCGAGTAAAAACTATTACAGTTTTGTTATCAGTGTGCCTAAATGTGTTCTAATATCAATGTCAATTTCTTGCGATAAAAACCTTGTTGTCCGATGAATTAATATAATTTAAATTTAAAGTATCTAGATTTAATACTTTATAACTTATATTGAGTTATTATTTATTGCGAGAAAGTCAATTTCATACTCTAAAGTGTCCCTCTTCCTACTGTTACACTTTCCTTAAAGAAAGAATGATATGTTTCGCAAAATATAACAATATAATAGCTCATATAAATTTCCACCTAATTTACAGTGAGCAGTAATAAAAAAAAAAATCTCAACTCGTTAATTAAATAGTGTAAAAAGCGTACATCCTCAATGACGTATTATCCTTTCAAAGAGAATTCAATATACTTGTCGGATTCTTCCTTATGTCCTCGATTAATGAGAGAAAAAGTAGAAATAAACAACGTTGATGCTCGGTGTTAGGATTTTCTTTGACACGTTATGCCTGGTACAGGATACTTTTTCAAAAGATGTAGATATTTTTGTGTTGGTGGTTATTTAATCTGTTTGAATTTTAGATATACAAAGACTGGAAAATACGCCAAGTAACAATTTATACTAAAGATAATCTATATAAATATAAAAAATATATAAAACATGAAAAAAAAATGTTATATAAACTAATACCTACTAATAAAAAATTAAATAGTATTGTACTCGTACATGTCAAATTTTAATATTTGTATGTCCAACCGGACAAGAGTAAATCAAACGATTCCAAACGAAGGAAGTAACAACTTTATTATTAGTCCTATATTTGCCAACAATAAAAGAAGTAACCATAAAATGCAAGCGGTGTGTGAAGAAAGAGGTAGTATACGTATAAAGATTCATAGAAATCAAAGGAGTTCTCTTACGCCCGATTTGATGCTGAACATACATATCGTTAAAGAAAAACGATAAATATTGTTAATACCAAATAAGGGCAGTTATTGGTAATGCTCACGGATAACGGTAAAGATAACAGTGACTAACAACGGTGACGCTGACTGGCGACTATCATCAGTTTTCTTAGTTGATGACTGTAAACTGTCACACTCACTGATAACGGCAAACGGGAACGTATTGAGACATTAAAATAAATTAAAAATTGAAACATTTTTATCCAAGAACGAGCTTTCCTCTCATATTCCCCATTACAACACATGGTAAAGAATATTCTTTTGTATAACCCTGTAAAAACTGCATGTCGCTGACTGCTAAGGATTTTTTTTGGAGTTTAAGTCTTCGCAAAACACCCGAAAACATCGAAATTTTACAATAAATTAAAAATTGAAACATTTTTATGCAAAAACGAGTTTTCCTCGCACATTCTCTGTTACAGCACATGGTAAAGAATGTCCTTTTGTAGAACCCTGTTAAAACTGCGTGTCGCTAACTGCTCAGGAATTTTTTTTTGGACTGTAAGTCTTCGCAAAACACCCAAAAACATCGAAATTTTAAAATAAATTAAAAATTTAAACATTTTTATTTAAAAACGAGCTTTCCTCGCACAGTCTCTGTTACAGTTTAAGTCTTCGCAAAACACCCAAAAATATCGAAATTTTAAAATAAATTAAAAATTGAAACATTTTTATTCAAAAACGAGCTTTCCTCGCATATTCTCTATTACAACACATGGTAAAGAATGTCTTTTTTATAACCTTCTTAAAACTGCATGTCGCTAACTGCTAAGGAATTTCTTTTTTTGGACTGTAAGTCTTCGCAAAACACCCAAAAACATCGAAATTTTACAATAAATTAAAAATTTAAACATTTTTATTTAAAAAACGAGCTTTAATCGCACATTCTCTGTTACAGTTTAAGTCTTCGCAAAACACCCGAAAACATCGAAATTTTACAATAAATTAAAAATTGAAACATTTTTATACAAAAATGAGCTTTCCTTGCACGTTCTCTGTTAAAGCACACCTTAAAGAATGTCCTTTTGTATAACCCTGTTAAAACTGCATGTTGCTAACTGCTAAGGAATTTCTTTTTTCCCCTTCGCAAGTCTTCGCAAAACACCCAAAAACATCGAAATTTTAAAATAAATTAAAAATTTAAACATTTTTATTTAAAAACGAGCTTTCCTCGCACATTCTCTGTTACAGTTTAAGTCTTCGCAAAACACCCAAAAATATCGAAATTTTAAAATAAATTAAAAATTGAAACATTTTTTTTCAAAAACGAGCTTTCCTCGCATATTCTCTATTGCAACACATGGTAAAGAATGTCTTTTTTATAACCTTCTTAAAACTGCATGTCGCTAACTGCTAAGGATTCTTTTTTTTGGAATTTAAGTTTCAACAATACACCAGAAAACATCGAAATTTTACAGTAAAATAAAAATTAAAACATTTTTATAAAAAAACGAGCTATCCTCGCACATTTTCTGTTACAACACATGGTAGAGCATGGCCTTTTGTTTCACCCTGTTAAAACTACATGTCGCTAACTGCTAAGGAATTTTTTTTTGTACATTAAGTCTTCGCAATACAAATAGTTGATCGTCGTGGCCGTTACTATATGGTAATTTATCATTTTAACGGAAAGAAATAAAACACTTATTATATATTATTACCACTATATTGCACAAGTTTTGCGACTGCAGTTTCGACCTATACGGTCATTATCGCAATACACCTGAAAACATAGAAATTTTACAATAAATTAAAAATTGAAACAGTTTTATTCAAAAACGAACTTTTCTCGCATATTCTCTATTATAACACTTGGTAAAGAATGTCCTTTTGTATAACCCTGTTAAAACTACATGTCGCTAACTGCTAAGGAATTTTTTTTTGTATTCTAAGTATTCGCAATACACCCGAAAACATCGAAAAAAAAAAAAAAAAAAAAAAAAAAAATAAAAAATATGAACGAGTTTCCCTCGCACATTCTCTGTTCCAACGCATGTTAAAGAATGTCCTTTTGTATAAACTTGTTAAAACTGCATGTCGCTAACTACTAATGGTTTTTTTTGGACTTTTAGTCTTCGCAATGCACACGAAAACATCGAAATTTTACAATAAATTAAAAATTTAAACATTTTTATATAAAAACGAGCTTTCCTCGCACATTCTTTGTTACAGTTGAAGTCTTCGCAAAACGCCCGAAAACATCGAAATTTTACAATAAATTAAAAATTGAAACATTTTTATACAAAAATGAGCTTTCCTTGCACATTCCCTGTTAAAGCACACCGTAAAGAATGTCCTTTTGTATAACCCTGTTAAAACTGCATGTCGCTAACTGCTAAGGAATTTCTTTTTTTGGACTGTAAGTCTTCTCAAAACACCCAAAAACATCGAAATTTTAAAATAAATCAAAAATTTAAATATTTTTATTTAAAAACGAGCTTTCTTCGCATAGTCTCTGTTATAACACATGGTAAAGAATGTCGACGGTGGACTCCAACTCAAGATGGTTAAAGGTAACGATATACAGGTGTTGTTGTGGCCTCGAATAGAAGCTCTGAAGCAAATGGCTTGGGCTCGTGTGGAAGCGTTGGCTGCAACAGTATTTTTCTGCTTTTTTTGACCTGATCCCTAGTTTGGTCCTCTATGTCGTCCTTGGTCCGGTTTTTGGTCTAGTTTGGACTCACATCGCGAGGCATAAGTTTACAACCATGATTATAATATACCGTTACTATCAAGTAAAAATAAATAAATAAAAACTTGACTTTTAGAATTGCGTAAGTGTAAGTAAGTTTTTGGGAGGCAGTTAGTTACTGTTAAAGTGGACACGCAAATAAGATTATGCAACTTTGTTTTAATTCATTGCTAACAGTTACAGCCACATCTATATCATTTTTTATTAAAAATGGAGGTTATTTACTTTGAATCTTCACCCTTCATATCATTTAAAGATAACTCTTAAGAATTAGTTTTGAAAGATCGGTAAAGTGATATGTTCGATACTTCCCTCGCAAACATGCAGTTTTAAAATACATACAGAACTTTACTTTCTCACTTAAAAGAGAACCTAACTGAAGCATTACAACTATTTTAAATGATAGGTACTTCATGGTTAGATATTAATCCCGTTGAAAACTTAAGCAAAGAAAGTGTTTTAAAGATATTTATAACTCAAAGCGGGCATTTCCAAATTCCTTGAGTTGAATTTTGAAAAGGTCGATACATACAAAGTAACCCCTTTAACCTACTCTCGGTCTCGGTCTCTTTAATGGCTAATATGTTTGTAAATTATGCTTAAAATTTGTGCATTTTCCGAACAAAAAACCAGCTAGAACAAAATTTAACTACCGTCACTCCTTTTACCCTCTTCCCGTGGTGCAATATCACTTAAAAGCTTTGTTTCTTTTTTATAAAGTATAGAAAATTTTAAATCCATACCTAATTTCATTTAGAAATTATCGTGCCCACAGATATATCGACGGAAATGGGAACCTATGTTTTTCGTAATATAGGAATCCTGACACGTGAATATGTGCAAAAATCTCTCGGAGGGTGATTTCGTTACGACATTTTTCTTTAACAGGAGATAAAAATTTTGTTTTAGAAAACTCATAAAACCCGCCACTATCTTTTAATGAATATATAAGAAAAGAAAAACTCGTATATAAATTACGATATTACCCGACTCATATATCTCGGTTTAAAAGATATATACGTGCTCACACTTTTACCTCCTAGAATTCTTATTCTTTAAATTTATATTTTCTTTTAGTCTCGAATAGAGGTAATAATCCTACTTTAAAATAAAAATATTGCCGTCAGGAGAACATGCACTGTCACATATCTTAAAGCTGACATACACGCCTCATACCGGATAGTATTCGTAGCAAAAATAGAGCTGGATTTTTGAAAAATCTATTTTAAATGAGGTACACGTTTAGTAGTTTTTATTCTCAATAAACCCAAATATCAATTGTTTGATTTGAAAGTACAATCTTATAACTGTACTTATGTTAAAAAAGACGCATATCAGCAATCTGGTCGCAACATGTTTAAAGAATATAATTTAAGTATAGTTGTAGATCTGATTTAACTGAATTAATCTACTAAATATAAATAAACTACACCTGTGAGAAAATTCCTAAACCGAACTAATTTTCTTTTCGACGACATAGTGGCTTATTACAATAAAACTACTTAATTACTTTGTTAACTGTCACTAAATATATTTGTAAAGATTTTACAATTGCGTTATCGCGATTTCGTAGTACAACTACATTGTCAAACGCTTAACTAAGACTAAAACAGATTTTTGGTATTTTATGTTTATATGATGAACAGATGTGGGTCTATTATATGTTAAAAAAGTTTGAACAAAAGAGAATTTGCTACGTCTAATTGACTATTCAGTAAATTTATATTATGGTCCTTTGAATGTCTGTAAATTTCTATAGATTCTAAGAAGTTGAGTTTTGACCCTTTAGGTGCCATATGGAGTATTTGTAAACAATCGATATTGGGAAAAGTATGGCCTGTTTCTTAGAAGTGTTTAGCAAAGTGTGATTTTTCATTTTTTAGCCTATAAGAGGCATTGTGTTCTGCGAATCTTGTCTTGAAATTCCGTCCCGTTTGGCCTACGTAACAGCTATTGCACTCTTGACAATTAAGTGTATAAACTCCTGATTTATTGTATTTATTAGTTTTATCTTTGGCATTAAAAAATATATTGGATAATTTTTGAGCGGGTTTTAAAGCTATTCTTGTTTTTTCGGTCGTGAGAACTTGGGATATTTTATCCGAGATGGGACCAAAATATGTCAGAGGTATGAATGTTTTCTTTTGTCGGTATTCTTTTACGGGGTAGATTAAGCTGAAAGTGATTTATTTTCGTGTACGGTTTATTAAGGTATTAATTATTTTAGTTTGGAAGCCGTTATTGAGTGCTATATTTTTGATTGTGTCCAGTTCTTTTTTAAAATTATTTTTACTAAGAGGGATATTGAAGGCTCTATGGATCATAGATCTATAGGCTGCCAGTTTATGGGAGTTAGGGTGTATTGAGTCAGCTGGGATGGTGACATCTGAAAAGGTTGGTTTGCAGAAGATATCGAATTCTAGTCCATTTCTCTTTTTCAAAATTGTAATATCAAGAAATTTATTTTATTATGGGTTTCCTTTTCAAGTGTGAATTTTATGTTGGGGTGTAAATTATTTAGCTGATTTAAAGTGGAATTTAGTTCAGTATCATTTCCAAGGAAACATACTGAGATGTCGTCCACATATCTAAACCAAAAGAGAATATTTTTCGCGTGTCGAGTTTTTAGAAAACGGTTTTCCAATTCTGACATAAAGATTTCGGCTAGCAAAGGACTAAGTGGAGACCCCATGGCAAGTCCATCTCTTTGTTTGAAAAATTGGTTATTGAACTGAAAATAATTTCCGGATATACAAAATCGAACAGTTTCAATATATCTTGTTGTATTATTATATTGACGTTGTTTTTTTGTAACATAGTTTTTATAATTTCTAAACAATCTTTATTTGGGATATTGGAGAACATATTTGTTACATCGAATGAAACTAGAAGGGCGTTATTTGGGATGGAGATATTTTTAAGTTTATTTATAAGGTCTATAGAGTTTTTTGTGTTGTATTTTGGATTGAATTGTGTAATTTCTTTGAAGATGGTGTTGTGATTTTTAGGGGGGTGTTGCTGTACGATACTACTGGTCTTATTGGCGAGTTTTCTTTATGTATTTTTATCAGGCCATAAAGTTTTGGTGATGTAGGATTTTGGTTTATTATTTTAAACTTTTCTCTTTCATCCACAATGCTCAGGGTTTCATTTAGCAGGGTCTTGAGTTGTTTTTGAATTTTATCCGTTGGATCTTTTTTTAGTTTTACTGGATTTTCTTTTTCCAAAAAATAATTTACTTTTTGAATGTAATGGTTTTTATCAAGAGCTATGATGGAGTTGCCTTTGTCTGCTTTTGTTATTAGTAAGTTATTCTCTTTTATTTTAGACTGAATGGACGCTATCGTTAATTGTTCTTGGTTACTGCAAGTAGTGTTTTTGTGTTTATCATTATATGTTTTATTTTTTCTTTTTTAATATTAACATATAATAATATGTTTTTTGTGGCTGATTCAATTTCGGATATTAGGGTTTCGGTAGTATTTTTTATATTAAAGTTAGGGTTATATTTTGGTCCTTTTTCAAGCAGTTTTTTCTCACTTTCTGTGAAATTTGTATTAGAGATATTGATAAATCTATTATAGAAGGTTTTTTGTTGAGTATTATCTGAAGTTTCGGTATATTTTTTATTCTCTATTAGTTTTTTTAAGTTTTTTTTGATTAAGTTAAATAAATTTTGTGAATAATTTGGCTAATTTTTAATCTAGTATTATCATCAAAGATATCGAATTCTATTGGGTGGAGTTTATAAGCTAATTCAGAGTGCAATACCTCGATATGGAGTAAGAGGTTGTCCCTGTTGCGGAACCATTTTTTTAGCTTCTTCCTTCAGCCATGTGATCTTGCAGGAATGGATAGCTTTCCGGGCCGAGGTTGATGATGAGTTGCATTTTACGTGTGTGTATTTTGGGAAGACGTTGTTTCTTAGACATTCTTGGTTGAACCATGCATTTTGAACTGATATACGGTGTTTGAGTCTTAATTTAAAGTAGAGTTTGGACTGGTCTGCAGTACTTGCGCGAAAAATATTCTCTTTTGGTTTAGATATGTGGACGACATCTTAGTATGTTTCCTCGGAAATGATACTGAACTAAATTCCACTTTAAATCAGCTAAATAATTTACCCCCAACATAGAATTCACACTTGAAAAGGAAACCGATAATAAAATAAATTTCTTAGATATTACAATTATGAAAAAGAGAAATAGACTAGAATTCGATATCTTCCGCAAACCAAACTTTTCAGATGTCACCATCCCAGCTGACTCAATACACCCTAACTCCCATAAACTGGCAGCCTATAGATCTATGATCCATAGAGCCTTCAATATCCCTCTTAGTAAAAATAATTTAAAAAAAGAACTGGACACAATCAAAAATATAGCACTCAATAACGGCTTCCAACCTAAAATAATTAATACCTTAATAAACCGTAAACGAAAACAAATCACTTTCAGCTTAATCTACCCCGTAAAAGAATATCGACAAAAGAAAACATTCATACCTCTGACATATTTTGGTCCCATCTCGGATAAAATATCCCAAGTTCTCACGACCGAAAAAACAAGAATAGCTTTAAAACCCGCTCAAAAATTATCCAGTATATTTTTTAATGCCAAAGATAAAACTAATAAATACAATAAATCAGGAGTTTATAAACTTAATTGTCAAGAGTGCAATAGCTGTTACGTAGGCCAAACGGGACGGAATTTCAAGACAAGATTCGTAGAACACAATGCCTCTTATAGGCTAAAAAATGAAAAATCACACTTTGCTAAACACTTCTTAGAAACAGGCCATACTTTTCCCAATATCGATTGTTTACAAATACTCCATATGGCACCTAAAGGGTCAAAACTCAACTTCTTAGAATCTATAGAAATTTACAGACATTCAAAGGACCATAATATAAATTTACTGAATAGTCAATTAGACGTAGCAAATTCTCTTTTGTTCAAACTTTTTTAACATATAATAGACCCACATCTGTTCATCATATAAACATAAAATACCAAAAATCTGTTTTAGTCTTAGTTAAGCGTTTGACAATGTAGTTGTACTACGAAATCGCGATAACGCAATTGTAAAATCTTTACAAATATATTTACTGACAGTTAACAAAGTAATTAAGTAGTTTTATTGTTAAAATGTACTGTCACGAAGTAACGGACCACTCAATCAACTTTTAGTGGCTTATAGTTTTTGAGCGATATCCCTGAAGGGGATGGAAGTGAAAGGGATGGGTGTTTTTTTATTGTTTTATTTTAATTAATATGGTAATTTTTCTTGGTTGTTTGTTGAGATAATGAACTAATACTTTCAATAAATATTTATAGTAAAACATAGAAGGGCTGGAAGGTGTGGGGAAGGATATTAGAGAGGTATGTATTAAATGTTAAGCGTTATATGATAAGGTATGGGGAGGTATCGATAATACAATCTCTTCCAGCTCTGTTTAACAGGTGTCTTATTGAAAGTAAAATATCAACACCTTGGGTAAATGCCTTGATTGTGCTTATTTTTAAAAAGGCAAATAAATTTAAATTGGAGAATTACAGACCTGTTATCGGTACTATACAAAATCCTTACTAGAATCATAATATATAGATTAACGAGCAAATTAGACACTTATCAACCACGTGAACACGAGGGATTTAGACGGGGATACAGCATTTTGGATCATCTTCAAACAATTAGATTACTAGTGGCAAAACCAAATGAATATAAGGTCACCTTGTGGATAGCAATGATTGACTGCGAAAAAGCATTTGATTCGGTGGAAATACGGGCAGTTCTTAACGCCTTAAGTAATAGCAGAGTTAACGAAAAATACAGAACTATTCTTAAACACATATATAAAAACGCTACGTCACAAATAATACTTGAAAAAAAAAACAAAATTGAGGAATTAGACCAGGTGACTCAATATCCCCAAAGTTGTTCACATTGACTCTAGAAGAAATCGCTAAAGTGGGAAAACAAAGGAGTACTAATAGACGATGAACGATTAAATGACTTAAGGTTCGCGGATGATGTCACTCTGATCGCCAACCCAAAAGAAGAATTACAAGATATGCTAATGGAATTAAATAACAAGTCTCGAGCAATAGGACAAAAAATAAACTTCACTAAACCAAATTACGAAAGTAAAAATAACAGCGAGGAACTATTAATAGAAGGTGAAAGAATAGAAAATGTACAAACATTCATATATTTAGGAAAAAAATAGAAATATCGAAAAATAATTTAAAGGCTGACTTGGATAGAAGAGTTTCGTTAGCTTGATCTGCGTTCGGAAGGTTACAATCTACAATTAAATTGGACATCTCAATTACAATAAAAGCGAGAATGTTCGATCAATATGTACTGCTGGTATTAACATATGGCACTGAAACGTGAGCTTTAAATAAAAGTATAATGTATAAACTCCAGGTAACCCAAAGAGCAATGGACAGGAGAATGCTAAATATTAGATTCCAAGATCGTATTCCTAACATCGAGATACGAAGAAGATCAAAAGTAACAGATGCAATACAACGAATATGTATATTAAGATAAAATTGGGCGGGGAATATCGCAAGGATGAATCATACCAGATGGACACGATGTATGAATGGAGGCCTAGAGAACCATAAAATACGCAAAGGTAGACCACAGACAAGATGAACTGACGACGTAAAAAGTTTAACGGGACACGAATTAATGCAAAAAGTAGACAACAGAGCTCATTGGAAATAACTTAGGGAGGCTTACATCCGACTGTGGATGAAATATGCTAATGCTGATGATGATATGTCCTTTTCAGGGCTGTTGGAGTCGTGTAATTCAAGGATTAGGTTAATTTTTCGTTATTTTCAATTTTAACCCAAGAATGGGGTGGAAAGTGTGGGAGTCGTTAAATATTGAATAGTTTCAATAGTATTTTGAGAATTTGTTAGTTTTTTTTGTTTAATGTAACTGAGAAATGTTAAGCATATTATTTATAGGAAAATACATAAGAGTTTAATGATGTGAGATCGAGAGTTAGAGGTTGCTTTATATATCGTCCTGTTCTGGTTTCTTGGAGTGTAAGAATATGAAAATTAAGTAATTTTTTCATTACTATCAATTTTAATAAGGGAAGGGAATGAAAGAGATGGGAGAATCTTGTATAGATTTAATAGTGCTATGAGAATTTTTCCAGGGTTTTTGGATGGGAGAATGTGCAAATTGTAAGCGTAGTCGTTTATAATAAAACATATAAGCTATCCAAGGGGTAAAAGAGTAACTTCTTATTTGTCTTGTTATAGGTCTTTTTCGCAGTTTTTTCAGTCAAGGAAACCAAACATCACAATATTTTTTTATTATTTTCATTGTTACTCTGGGAAGAGAGTGAAAGGGGTGGCATTGTATCGTTTTAATAGAATTATGGGAGTTTTTCATGGTTTTTGGTTCAAATTTTAGATATTTAATATGAAATAACTTTTCTATACAAAAACATATATAGGGTGAAAGGAATGGGGGGGGGGGCTAAATTGGTGATTGCTTGTATGTCGCAATATACTTCTACTCTAGTATTCTTGTTTTTCCATTATTTCCAATTTTAACAGGAATAGTGTATATAAGATCTGATTACAAAGTAGCCTAAAAGAATGTTGAGGTGAACATAGAACAACTTTTAGAAATATAAACGATTAAGTTTAAGGAGATGTACTTTTGAACCAGCAGGTAAGTTATTGTATTTATTTTCCCTGCTAAAGGGATGTATTGTATTTTTGAAAAAACTACCCTCCGATTTTTCCCTCTTTTTCAGGTCATATTTTTTAACTTCCAATTTTATAATAAATAATATTAAATATCGCAAAATTAATAATATGGCTACACATCATAAAACAGGTTTATTTTTATTTGCACATCAAAAGGTTTTACTTCGCATATCTGACAAGTTTTCTGTGTGTACAGTCCAGTTTTTTTAACATTAAATACTTTTTTGATTGATGAAGCTGTAAAAAACATAACATATAAAATTCGATGATATCCGTTCTCTTATTGCGTTGGTTATAAGAGCAGTGCTAATCAGGCTTATAAGACCTCACAGTTTCTGAAATCTGTCTAGGAGTGGTTACAAAAATTAACATCAGCAAATTTGAATCACGTTCGAGAGTTGGGTAAGCTGCTTGACTTGTTTTCGACTTGTCTCTGAATAAATATCGCCTTTACCTGTATGTTCTTTTATTATAACTTATATAATAACCGAATTGAATAAATATTATGTAATAATTGATTGTAAATTTGTTTCTTAGAAAACTAGAAATAATATTTTATAATTGTGAAAACTAGTGCAACAACAAAACTTATCGATTTTCTTCAAATCTTACTTTGAAAACTACTACAATTAAAAAGAAAATATTGCCATTAAATGACATATGGTACTTCAAAATTTTCCTAATCTCCAGAATGATTTAAAGAGAATTTTAAAAAATTTTTAACCGTACATATAATATTCTCAATAGTTGCATGTTTTTGGCGTAGTATAATAATTCAAACCAAAAATTACCTTACCGATTAAATACCATACACTTATTCGTTGCAAATTATCATTCAATTTGCACGTGAATCTTCTAAAGTTAATAATCCTATTACGTGAAAACACATATCAAATAACATTCAAGTATATAATTTCTATATTCAGTTTTGTAAATTTCCTTTCATTTAAAGCTGTAATCATAAAAGACAAAATAGTATCCATTAGAGTAATTAATTATTTCTTTTACTACAATTGATGATTAATTTTCAAGATATTTTAAATATACAATTTGGTATGAACCTATAACTAACATAAAAGCTGCAGATTTGATATATAAAATAATTCTCTCTGTGTAATCACTTTACTTATATTATATACAAACATTAAGATCGCTAATTACAACATAAAAAGAATGAATTATTTTTATACCAATTAAATACCAAGATAAAACCGATACTTTACAAAGATCTAATATATTCTACGGCATTCCCTGTCAATGTGGTTTGGTCTACGTTGGACAAATTTCACAAAAGCTCTCTAAGAGATTAGCGTTACACAAAAGTGATAGCAAACACAAACCTAACGCAACTAGCTTGAGCTTACACGTAAATAATACAGATCACAGAGTACAATATAACAACAGCTTCATTCTGGATGTTGAGACTAATTACTTCAGAAGAAGTTTCTTGGAAATGTGTTACATAAAAACTTGTAAAAATAATTTCAATCACAAAAAAGACATAGAAGGATTGAGTTCCAAGTATACCTATTTACTAACACAAAACTATACCAAACCAATAAAAAAGAACGATCTTTATGAAAAAATTAGTTTCTAGTAAAGTTGACGTTTCTTATCTCTTTCTGTCATTGTTGCTATTTGTTACCAGTTACTTTTCTATGTTTTCTTGTTAAAATTACATAATAAAAAATTAAATATGACTAATAATAAATAACGTCCAGTATTAATTTTCTCTTTCAAATTTTTAAATTTTTAAATTAGCCTATGAATCTCTTGATTATAAAATTAAAGAATTAATATAATTAATAATAAATAACTCGTCGAAGAGTAACATTCATCAAATTTAAGTCTCCCCTTTTTTATAAAATTAAAACTAAAAAATAGATATCATTAATAATAAATAATTTATCTAAAATTAGCATCTACCTAAAAAATTTACCACATCCCTAACTTTAATGCTTTTTATGGTTTTTTGTCGACCTGATGACGACATAGACTACCAACAATATCCGGCTTGGACTCAAATATCACTAAATAGTTACTAAACTCGACGTCAAAAAATTTTAAAATGGTGTACAATTTCAACATCATGGTTTCTTGCAGTTGTGTTTCTGTCTTCAAAAAGTGTTTTTAACTAATGTTTATTGACAAAGTTTTATTTTCAATGATTGTGTAACTCTCTAAGTGTCTTTTAATCATGTTTTGTGTAATCATTCATACTACCTGGCCAACAAAAATGCAAATTTCATTGTCTTCACCAGAGATGAACTAACTGCTAAATTTTTGTAAGTAATTTCACATTCAGTCGTACAATTCATTTAATCACATTTTAAAAAACGAACGTTTTAGTTTATTTTCTGTACCTGGTTTGCATTTTTAGAATCCAGAAGAAGCTACCATTAGGCAGCGAAAGCTCGATAATAAAAATAAAAAGCAGATACTAGAGCCTTTAGATCTTTGATTGCTCATCTCTTCTCCTTACAAGGGCGTTTCCCAGCAGTTAAACTTAGGATTGTTTGTTGCCAGTGCCCTGTTACTGTCCTTCCTCTTTCTTATATATATATATATATATATATATATATATATATATATATATATATATATATATATATTCTATTAAATGTCCATCTCTTACTAATTGCTCTGCGCCTTAGCCTAGATTGCTGCAACTTTTGTTTACCTCTACATAGCACATTATCTCGTGAAAAAAATTACAGACCAAGACAATTTTTTTTTTGAAAGGTGTAGGGTTACTATATAACTATAAACTTGAAAGGAGATTACGTTAAATAACAAATTTTCGTTTTTAAAATCTGCTTGTTCTTTCAACGCTAGGCTTTATCATTTATAGATTAACTCCAAGTGATGAAACTCTATTTGAAATTTGTATTAAGCCATGTTTTAGAGACTTATACCTTTAAGCGATCTGCCTTGAATCGTCGAAGAAGAAAGTTACCAGTTTTTGCGTACTGCGTTTCCGACCAAAAAAGTAACATTGTTCTCTGGAAATGGGATCCATGCCCTTGGCTTTCTTTTTCTACCGGTTTCGACTACTCAGTGATCTTTTCATTTTCCACATAACATTAAAAACCATACATATGTCATCAGAAATGTAACAAAGTTATAAATTTGAACCCTTTTGTACAAATAACTGACCCGCATAAGCAAAATTAAGTATACTGTTCTAGTCATAAAGGATATATTTTAAGAATGCATAAGGTTATTCAGTTGAATACATTCCCTTCTGTTAGACTATAAAGGTTTCATTGAAGCGGATAACTAAGGAAAACTTGAAAACTGAATTGGCTAGAAACTCCTCGTAAACTCTTTTCTCGAATTCGGACAGAATATTTACGAATGTGCTAGTAAATTTTCCCTATGCCTTTCCATGTAGATATATGTCTACTTCAACGTTTTTACGTAGTAATTAATAACTGTATTTAAATTGTAACAGCAAACAAAGTAACATAAAACTTAGATTAGTTAACATAGGTACTTCAAAATTAAGAACCGTCCTAGCGAGCACGTACGTACGAGAGAAGGCGGATTTTAAATAGACACAGTTTTGAACAACTCAAATATTGATTTCAGTTTAAAAGTTATGGGTAATTAAATTTTATGGTATAAAGCGGGAAGTTGCAGTCTCCTATGTTCAAAAATTTTTATTTAATGATTCATAAAATGAATTTTTCAAGCAGACATTCTAAGGCAGGAATTTGTCCAGTTTTTGTATCAAAATTGTGAACAGTTTTATCTGGCCCCTTTTGTTAACTATGTATTGGATTAACATGTTATGCAAACATTTATGCGAATTATTAGACTGCTTTAGTGTTTACTGAAATTTGAATGATTTTAAATAGTACAGGGTGAGTCAACGATAGAGTAAAGTTCATTATCTCATTTGTTTCAAGAATGACGAAAAAATGTTAAACGCAATAGTTTTAGGGAATGTTAAGGTGCACAGTTTAAAAAGGGACTTTGTTTTTATGATATAAAAGGTAGTAAATTGCTGGTTGTTCGTTTCTATTATCGTTTTTTTTTATTCATTAACTGTTTTCTTTTTGTATCTTTAGCTACAAGCATTAACAGAAATATTTTTATAAATACGGAATATTTCGAACTTTTTTAAAAGAGATTTTTTGATAAATAGCAGCTTTGTTTACTGTACGTATAAAATATGTGTACAGAATTGTTACGTTTTATAACAATACCATGAATTTTAATGGCTTATATGTATATATATATATATATATATATATATATATATATATATATATATATATATATATATATATATATATATATATACTGGGGAACAAAAAAATCGACTCAAACTATTAGGTTTCATTTAACAGGGATCCTAGAATTTAGTGCTCATATATTTTTACGGATTTTAGTATCATTTGGCATCTGGCTCGAGCCCTTCTTTCGAGCCCATCCCACATGTGTTAGATTGGATTGAGATCAAGACTGCGCGCAGATCAATCTAATATGGGTACTCCCATTTTCGCCGGGTATTGCCGCACCGATGCAGCAGTATGTAGCCTCGCATTGTCGTGCATTAGCACGAAGCTATCGCCGACAAACCCAGCGTAAGAAATGACGTGTTCCTGCAGGATCTCCTCGATGGACCGGTGAGCAGTTAATTCATCGCTATAAGTCTCATCAGTCATGAAAACTAAATCTGTTTTTGCATCCAGTGAGACTCCTCTCCACACCATGACAGAATCTCCTCCGTAGGCTACCGTTTCAGTAATGCAGCAAGCCTTCTATAGACTCGTTTTCGTCCATCATTGCCATGTAGGTACATTCGAGACTCGTCGGAGAATAAAACGGAACGCCATTGCTCTAAGGTCCAGACGACATATTCTCGGGCAAATCTGAGTTGCGCTTGTCGATGGGCTCCTGTCAATTTGGGTTCGTTAGCACTTTTTTATTAATAATGTTATATACCTAAACCTAGTAGTTTTTCTAATATTTCATTTTTTTTTAAAGAATACTAGTTTTCAGTTTTGTAAAAAATTGCCAGTAGCGCCATTGTTTCTGAAGGTGAAATACTGAAAATTGGTACGAGCGTTCTATAAAGATAAAAGAAAAGATATATGTAAAGAAATTTGAGTTTGATGCTACAGGGTGTTCAAAATAAATTTATACATTTCGACTATTTTAAATTGAAAAATCTCAAATTTTTTAAATGGCACACTCTATAATTATTTTTTTTTCTGATAGATTTTACAAAACCTTCCAACTTTTATTAAGTATGTCATATACCTATTTCTAATAGTTTTCGATTTATTTTGTTTGTGTTGTGTTTTTACCCTTGTTTTTAATACACCTACGCTATTTTGAAAACATAAACAAATAGTTAATAACAATTTTAATATAGTTTAACTTATCTAATGATTAATTATTATGACGTAATAAATGTTCAAAAATATGCCCGTCTGCTTGAATTCACATGTTTAATCGTTTTACTATATTTTCCTTCACTTTCCTTAGCATAAAGGCACGCATTCCATATCCTATTTTCTATATCTACTGGTGTTGTAGGGGGATTTACATAAACACGATCTTTAATGTAGCCCCACAAAAAGAAGTCTGAAGTTGTTAAGTCACATGATCGAGGGGACCACTGAATGAATCGATCCCTACCGATCCATTTTTGTGGGTAACGATCATTTAAAAATGTCCGAACTTCCCGGTGGTAATGAGCAGGAGCTCCGTCTTGTTGAATCCATATTTGTTCCCTTTCAAAGTTATCAACTCCTTCAAGAAGCTAGGGTAATTCATTTTGCAAAAAATTTAGATATCTAGGCCCGTTAAGCGGTTCTCAACACCGTTAAAAAAAGCAATTGTCCCATTTAAATGAGTTTTTAATTTTCTAAGTAACAATTAATTGACAACAATAAAGGACTAAAAAGCTTGGAACAAACCGGGAGACAACAGATCGTATACTTGAAAGATGTGATGAGACAAGAGATAAGGGACAGGGATGAAATTGCTGCTTCTGTGCAACAGTTCTATTGTAAATTGCATGATACATACAAAAAGGAAGCGACCTATCAGTCTACTTTCGCAAACCTATAATTTGTTTCCAAAGATCCTAACAAATTCACTGCTCAGACTGGATAGCTACTCTCCTAAGCAGGCTGAATTTAGGAAAAATTATGGTACTTGCGAAGACCTACTGACCATGAGAGTGTTCCTGGAAAAATCAGTGGAATATCATTTAGACATCTGCCCAGCTTTTGTGGATTTCCACAAAATATTTGATACTATGGAACATTGATCTATGAGGAATGCACTTAATCGTGCCAGAATCGATTTTAGGTATATCCGAATACTTAAGTATATATATATGACAATGCAACTTCTACTGTTCAAGCGTATTCTCATAAAAAGAGGCATAAGGCAGAGTGATACTCTCTCGCCAAAGCTCTTTAAATTAACTTTAGAAGACGTACTCAAGAACTTGCACTGGGACAATCTTGATTAATGGGAAAAGACTGAATCATCTTCGGTATGCGAATAATAGTGTCTTAATTGCAGAGAATCCCGCTGAATTACAGGCAGTGTTGACGGACTTGGGGAGAGAATTATCTACTGTCGGATTAAAGATGAATTTGCAAAAAACAAGGTAATGTATAAAGAAAACCCTAACATCACGGTTGAAAACACTACTTTGCAGAAAATTGATGGATACCTATACCTTGGCAATAGAAGCAATAGAAGAAAAAGGTTAGCTTGGATTGCATTTTGTAAAACGAGTAAAACGAGGACAAACAAAAATATCCCTATGTACCTGCGACCTCGGCTCTTCGGCCAGCGCATCTTGCCAGTCCTAACTTACTGGGCCCAAACATGGACACTTACCAAGCACTCTATGAATCAACCGAAGGCAATACAACGCGCTATGGAACGACAAATGCTGGGTATATCTTTGAAAGATCTTATATTAGGTTAACACTTATATTAGGTTAATCACTAAGGACAGAGATGTAGCAGAGATGGTGGCTGAACTGAAATGGTGCTAAATATACAGATGACAGATGGTCCCAATCTAAACTGAAATGGAGACCCTACATGGCTAACCGATCGAGAGGACGTCCTCCCAAATGTTGGACTGAGGACTTTAAACAAATGGCCGGGTTTGTGTGAATGAGACAGGCACGGGACCGTCAAAAGTGGAAAGATATGAAGAAGGCCTATATTCAGCAACGGATCGATGAAGACTGAAGAAGAAAGAGAAGAAATAATGGAGTACCTATCGCAGTACTGGCGCCAGTACTGCCATAAGTACTTCGAGTTTGGTCCTCTTGTTTGTCGATTTCAGCTCGGCCGATGAGTCGGGATACAGCTCAAGGCATCCCGAGAAGGAGAGGAGAGAAAGAAGATAACGGAACAGTGACCACTGCTAAAATATTGACTTTGTTCATTTTAGTACTTGATATAAAATATAAGTTTTTAATTTATTTATTATTGTGATCAGGCAAAATAAAGTTCTTTATTAGTATGATTATATAAAACTTGACCTCTAACTCAATTATATTATAAAATCTCAACCGTATAATTACTTCTAGACTAGATTTTACGAAAATGCTACATCTCAGCTCTGCTGTCAGAAATTCCTTCCTATTTTACCTCTGCTAATTGAGGGTTGAAAGTTGTATAATTGTGGCTAAATGGAGATTTAACAGCTTTCTACTACTTCACTTTAGTTAATTTCGTTATATTCTTTATTTTTGTAGATTTAGAAAAAATGCTACGAAACTTTGTGATATTCTGTAAAACGGAGAAAAGTGTTTGTTGTTTCATGTGAATTTGTAAGTTGCAAGTAATGTTTCCTGTATTTAGCAAATTTTGAAAGGTTTAAATATTGTAGTTTTCTCTTATTATAAGAACTGTTTGATATTCATAAATGTATGAAATTTCGATAGCTGACAATGAGTCCGTTTACTAAATTGCTCTGTTATTTCTATTCTCCCGAATTGTAAAAAGCTCGGTTTAAAGCCATTACAATCGATTTTGTTATGGTCACAATATATAGTACAGTAAAAAAAAACATTTGAAATTGCACAGTTTAGATATAGCAATATTATGATTTTCTTCTCTCCTGGGTATCACCAGGAGTATTCTCCTGAGTTTTGGACCTCGCAAAACTTGTGCTCTTTTGTTTACAAATAATTGAAGTTTTCAAAACGCATCGGTGTCGGATCGAGACAAAAAAAAAACTCTTCGTAATGAAATTTCCAACAAAAAAACGACAAAAAACTGTTTTTCTTTTTTTTTCATTTTATGATACAGGCCGACTAAGTAAACCGATCGGCTTGAAACTTTCAGAAAATATGTCTTTTGTTATAGCAAAAATACCATGAAATTTTGGTTCAAAAATATTGGACTCAGTGGGCACAATTGAATTTGTTATTTAAAATTTAAATTGGCCGCCATTTTATGCCATTTAGTCCAAAATGTATCCTTTTTTTTCAAAATTTAGGTCTTGACGCCACCTTTCTGATGCCTTTAATTTTTTTTAACCCTTTTTTTACATCTGTTAATTATTTGCATCTGTTCCGGGTACGAACTAACCGAGTGTTGTATGACCGGTAACGTTAAAAATAAGTAATTGAAAAACCGTACAGTATAGAATTTGTTAATTTATGCTTAAAATTGATTATTTATGGTTAAAATTGATTATTTCACGTACAATTAGCATATAATATCGAGTATCTTACTTTTTTTAAACCTCTGTAATTGCATGAAGTATGTTTAAACCCATATTTTTACGTTTTGCTGAAAAATTCTATCCAAGTCATTCTATGCGACCTCGAATCCAAAAATTGTATTAAGGAAATTAATCCACTTGTATTTTGTTGGCATCAGGACGTAAATGCGTTGTAATGAACTCCTGGATACATTTGCGACATTTAATTATTTGCATTTTAAGAGGTCGAAATTCTCGCGAACTGACATTCGAACACATTCCACGTTTACATCGTTTCTTGGTATCCTTAATCGCCCTGCTCGAACTTTACTTTTAATCGAACCTGTTTTTTGTACTTCTGAGTATTATGCTCTCTAAGCTTCATTTACGTTGTATCAATGATATTTAGGACGAAGTTTTGACCGTACAATAGTCGCAAAATTATTATTTTTATAAAACTCCCGCTCTGGTGAAACGCGTCATAAAAATTATATTTTCAAGAACGATCTGTGTCCTGACTTATCCATGCGGCTCCTTGGGTTTGCGCAATAAGTTTAATAAATTTGAACTCATTTATGCTGCATTTCCAAAAAAGTAATAATAATATTTTTGATAGATTTTTTTATATTAAACTTGAACGGTCCATTTTTATGCTATCGTAATTGCATCTTAAAACATCATTTTTTGAAAACACCAGTACATATGAAAATATTTGGTAATTTTGGATACATGGTAATTAAGGTAGAATATATGCAACGCAGTTTTTATTGAGCTATAGTGTCATTTAATCTCATCTGAATAATTTTTACAATTGTTCTTCGGTTGATTTTAATGCCTCTGTACTTCCTTACTTTTCTAGTCCGAATCATAGATTGTCAGCCCAGTATCGGGCTATATCGAATGCGTTATTATTAACCAGCCATAAATCATCAAAGGTACAAGTATTGAGGCAGTAACTACATGAAAAAGGTGTGCCATATCCTATAGCTCCCCACACACACACAGAGAGGTAATCTTGAGGGTCCTGGAGTTCCCATTTAACATTGTTGGTTTTCACTGGTGCTACGACAGTTCCGAATCTGTTAAGCATCCTCCAGGTCCTCCGATCCAGGGCGAAGCCAGTTAACGGTTCTTCTGGAACCGATCTTTGATTGGCAGGAGTTGCAAAGCCTGCTGCTTTGTACAATTGGGGTAGTGTTGCAGGTCCTATGCAGCGTGTGGTTATCCTACGATTTCGTTGAGAGCAATGTTGACCTCCTTTGCTTGTCTAGATCGATTCCAAACAGGACAGGCATATTCTCCAGTGGAGAAACATAGAGTCTCCGTCATGGTTCTGAATACCTGTGGGCTCGCGCCCCACCTACTGCCGGCGAGTTTCTTAAGGATATTGTTCCTGGTAGCCACTGTCTGGTTTTCTAACAGTATAGTTTATACGAGAGCGTTCTGTCGAGCGTTACCCTGAGGTACTTACGAGTATTTATGTATTCCAATTCTCTGCCTTCCCATGAGACTCTCAGTTTCTGTGTTGCCTTATGATTGTTTAGGAGGAATTCACTAACTTGGGTTTTTCCAGGATTAGGCTAAGGACGTTAGTTCTATAATAATATTCAATGCTCAAGAGTGCATTTCCATTCTGGTCTCTATGCTCTGAAAGTCTCGGTCTTGTATAGCGATTGCTAGATCATCAGCATATAGGAAGTGTTTGGCATCGTTAGTTGTCGGTTGGTCATTGAAGCCAAAGCACTTCCTTTGGGCAGGCCATTTCTCTGATGCCTTGATCTACTCTTTTTACCATATAATGTGACGTCGAATCTTCTACCTTTTAGAATGGAGCCGATTATTATATAATCTGTTTCAATACCTGTGTAAATGTATAATAGTGCTAGAAGTTAAGTTTAATTTCCTTAGTTTTGGGGATTTGACACAAAAAGCTCTGCTTTATTTTATAGTATTCAACTTCACTTTATACTGTAAATAAATATGAATAAATAATAAGCTAATATAAACTTACCCAAAATAAACTTATAAAGCCTAAAAATAAAAATAAAAACAGAACTTAAGAAGTCCATTATCATATTAAATAAAAAATTAGGCTAGCCTTCATGAAAAATTTACATTAAGTGAATTTGAACCACCTTAACGATACTCAATTTGCCTGTTAGCTGATATTAAAAAGTAAAGTTGAAGCGACGATTTACAATGAAAAAAAAAATGGTAAGAGAATTTATTAAGTACTTCCCTGGCAAGCAAACATTTCCAAATTTAATACTGACTTTGACTCTCTGACATTAAAATTTAACTTAATCTAAGTATTACATCTTGATATTTTAAATGATGAACGTTGATTCGAATATACATTGATCCTTCAACGACTGAAAAACTGCCTCGTTTTTATGAGACGCCCTCTATTATGTAATTTGATCTTCATTTAAACTGAGTGGAACAAATTTTGCATATACATTTGTTTGGTCTAGATTTTCTTTCAAATTCCTTCTATTTGTTTCCCCATTGTTGCTTAATGCTTCTTTCTTCATTTTCATTGATGTATTGTGATCATCTGCCATGAATACACCAGCTCTTTGAATTATCTCTTATGTTCCAATTTATATTAGTATTTCCATGTGGTTGTCGTCTTCAAGCTATTATTTTTCCTTCAAAAACACTTTCCTATGTAGACTTAGACTTAAAATAAAATCCCCGGCGAAACTAAAACCTATACGACAACAAATATAACACCGAAAGCACAAAACAATTATATGAGAACCGCTTGGGACAAAAATAACTCCACACCCAATCAACGAACAAGAAAGCATAGACTAACAGTTTGTTATTAAAGCGGCAAAGGAAACCTTAGGCCAGAGACGAGTAAACATCAACAAAACAAATAAAACACCTTGGTTCACGCCAGAAATAAAGGAGCTGGCAAAGAAGAAAAGGGGACCATATATACATTACATACACAACAAACGCATATATCGCAGAAAACTTAATATATAGAAAAAAAAAAACAATTAAAGAAGAATATTGGGACACATTTACTAAAGGGATGGAAAGTGATCTATATGGTGCTTAAAGGAAAGTATGGAAAATGTTAAGACGGAACAAACTTGATATAAAAGACAAACTAATAAAATTACAATTCAAGAGTGGCAAATATACTTTGAGAATTTACATAAAGAGAATAATGAAGTCATACTTACAGAAGTGAAGAGTAAATCTAGAAGTAACTTTAGAACAGACAGAAAGTCTTAAAAATAGAAAAGCCTCAGGACTAGACGACATTACAAATGAGATGCTAACCTACATCAACAACTAGCACAGCTCTTTGCATACGTAGTAAAAAATGGACAAATACCTACAGATTAGAAAACTAGCATAACAATCCCAATTTTCCAAAAAGGGTAAAAAACGTCTCCCGAAAACTACCGCGGAATAACGCTCCTAAATAGTACCTTAAAAGTATTAACAAAAATCATACTGAAAGAATTGAGCAAGGATATTCAAATAATATAGGAACAACAAGGATTCCGCAAAAACCGATCGACCGTAGATGTCATATTTATCGTGAGGCTGATGATGAAAAAAGCTAAAGAATTTCACAGACCTGGATATATGTATTTCGTCGACATGACTCAAGCCTTCGATAGAGTGCAATTAACAGATATTATAAAATTATTACAGGAAAAGCAAACAAACCAGAAGCTAATAAAAATCATATATGACATTAACACAGAATGTAGAACAAATATAAAAGTGGGACATCTACTGAGCAAGGAAGTCAAAACAAAAGCCGGAATAAGGCAAGGCGATTCACTTAGTCTCTTTTTCTTCAACCTCGTCATGGTCAGAATAGTGGATAATCTTCCAAAAACTAGAGGATACAAAATGGGCAACACACACTTCCGCATAATCTGCTACGCCGATGATGCAGTCCTCATCTCCGATTCTGAGGACAATCCTTAGAAGATCTTTGCCATACCTTCAATTTGAAAACGAGAATACTAAACACGATTATCAGCACAAACAAGACAAAATAAATGGTAGCTTCAAAAGAATTATTAATATGAAAGCTGGAGATCCAAGGAAGTATTATTGAACAGGTTAATAATTTTAAATACCTGAGAATAATGATAACAAGCTACGGAGACTTAAACAGGGAAGTAAAACAACAGTCTAGACAGGTATCCCTAATAGCAGGTTGTTTGACGGATATAGTATGGAAAAATAAATACCTCACAGTGGAAAGTAAAATAAGAATATACAAAACAACAGTGAGACCGATCCTCACATATGCTGTAAAAACAAGAGCTGACACATGTAAAACAGCACAAATGATGAGGATAACAGAAATGAAGGTGATTAGGAACATACATGGAAACACTATCCACGACAGAATCTGCAACAAAGTTCTACAAGAACTAAGTAAGATCCAAGAAATATCCAAATTGACCAGAACTAGAAGAAAAAAATGGAATGAACACGTAGATCGGATGGACGATAACAGACTGGTAAAAAGGGCCAAACTCAATAAACCCTGCACTAGAAGAACTAGGGGCAAACCTCCGAAAAGGTGGAAGGAATGTTGGACGTCCACATCGGAAAAGGCCTAATGGGGATAACACAGGCAGTATGCCTACTTATATGACGCACCATATAAGAAAGAAGAAGAAGAAGAAGACGAACAACACTTTAATGCAATTCAAGAACATATGTTTTTAATAGGCAATCATTTTTTGAAATGTTAAATAAAATATTGTATTTCTGTAAATATTTGGCCGAAAGATTTAATATGGATATCAAATAAGAATACAGCTTGAAAATAACATATTGTAGATGGCATTAGTTTATAACATAGAACAGTATTGAGGAAAAACAATTGTCGCATTGTGTATATTTTCCCAAATTTTTTTTTGTGGGCATAGCCCACATGCTGCAGGAAAATTCCTAAAGCGCTACAGCGTGTGTGGAAAAGGCGATTCAAGTTCTTCTTAAATCTCTAAAATTTGTATGCGTTGGGACAATCATTCCAAAGGGATGAGATTCTCCATACAAAAGACTACTTCAAAAGGGTTGTACAGGGTGTCACTTCTTGCTGAACCTCATACGGATGTGAAGTATTAGCCCGATGTGTATTCCTAGCATGCACCGCTTTGGACTAAATCAATCAAACACTTTCCACGAAAATACTTGTAGAATAGACTCAAGTCGCCAACGATTCTTCGATATTCCAAGGAATCAAGGCTGCTGGTGAGTTCTGGGCCTCCAATCAGGTAAACAGTTCTGTTCTGAATAGAATCCAATAAATGAAGTGTATGTTTGGCAGCAGAGGCCCAAACTTGGGAGCAGTATTACATCGTTGGTTGAATTTTAGCTTTTTAGTTCGATTAATATTCCCAGCTTTTGAAAAGCTCTTTTTGTTATGCATGCGATATGTTCACAGATCGTAGATAGATATAATATAACGGAAATGGCTATGCTGTGTTTTAAAACAAACCTATACGAGGGCCGCCTTTTAAATTTTTACAAAACGGCCACTAGATGGCGTTATTGAGATGCGACATTAGCATTGTTATAAAATTTGTCATTTATAATTGTTAAAAGAGTGGCAGCTCAGAAATTAGCCGTGTAATTTGTTTACTGTGAGCATTTAAAAAAAAAAGTTTGGCGAACAAATGGAAATTTCACGTGAAGGCTTTGTTTGATGATTTTTTACGGTTTTAATAAAGGCTTAACTCAACGACAATGCCTTGAATCGCTTCGTTCAACTTTTGGTAATGAATCACCATCAGAAAAGACTGTTTACAATTGGTTTGCAGAATTTCGTCATGGTCGTGCTTCCGTCAGCAATAAATTTCATGAAGGTCGATCAAAATCGGTTAATGTTTCAAAAGATATCGATGCGGTGCGCAACATAATTGAAGTGGCTTGGCATGTGACCTATCGTGAAATAGAGGCATCCTTAGACATATCGAAGACTGCAGTACATTCGATTTTGCATGAACATTTAGCTCTGAAAAAGATCTGTTCCCGATGAATTCCACATAATTTGACCGAAACTCAAAAACAGGCTCGTGTCAACTGACGTAAGGAAATGCTCAAAAAATTCGATCGAGGACATGCAAAATTCGTCTACAACAACGTAACGGGATACGAAACTTGAATATACACGTACGAGCCTGAAATTAAGCAACAATCAACTGTTTCGGTGTTCCAAGATGAATCGAATCCAACAGTGATTCGTTCGCGAAGCACTTCCAAGAATATGATCGCTTGTTTCTTTGGTTATACTGGACATGTTGCCACCATTGCTTTAAAGGATCGAAGAATAGTTAATGCTGAATGGTATACAACAGTTTGTTTGCCAGAAATCATCGATAAAATCAGGAAAAACAACCGAGAACCTCGCATCATTCTTCATCATGACAATGCACATCAAACAATTGATTATTTGACGGATTAATGTTTCATTGCCCATATTCACTTGGTTTATCACCTAACGAATTCTTTCTGTTCTTGAATATCAAAAAAAAGAATATGTGGACAGAGATTTTCATCACCTGAAGAAGCTATTGAATCCTTCCAAAACCATGTTTTTGAGGTATCAACTTCCGATTGGAAAAAATGTTTCTAGAATTGGTTTGAACGCATGCAAAAGTGTATAAACCTTAAATGTGAATATTTGTACCAAAAAATCTTTCTTCTTTCATCAGTTTTGTAATAACTTAAAAGATAGCCCTCATAATACTGACCATATAACATATATTCTAACATATAAGGTTAGGCTTTTATTCGAAATAAATTGATAAAGAAAATTACAATATTCTGAGATATCCTGTTGAAAGGATAAGACTGTTTTCTATTCTAGGGAGGGAGAGCTAAGCTCCATTCTCTTAGCTGAAACTTTATGTATATATATAAAGGGAATTATCTGCCTGCCTAAAATAATAATTGATACAATAGATCCATCTACTTGTTAAATTTTGATATAGGTTTCTGCTTGAGTTATTGATACCCTAATTTGCAAAGATAAGGTTTAGGGTAAATATTAAGGTGATAAGCTTCACACACCTTCCTGTTTAGGGTCATTATCAAGGGATGAATTTAAATTGATTATAAGCCTGTATTGTGTAACTTATGGATAATTTTAGTACGTTTATGTAATACGGGAGCTGTAGTAACCAACTCAGGAGGTTGTAAGGTAGAAGTTAAGAGACGGTCAGACCCTCATGGCTAGTTAAAATCTAAGATAACACCACAAACAAAACCAAAGCTAGTAATAATCTTGGTTTTTCTGTTTCCTTTTATGCATATCTTTTAGAGAAATAGACTGCTGATAAAAGATGTGAATACATGAACACAGAGAACTAAACCATTTTAAGACCGAAAATTAAAGATTATGAACGCTTAGCCCCTAGTAAATAGTATTATTATAAAGGGTGTCCTAAAGTTCAAGCAAGATTTGAATTTGGCGCGATTTGTATGGTAAAGTCTTGCCAACAAAACAAAAAACACAGCTTAATAGCTGGCAGTGCAGGGTTATTAAAAATGACTACATGAAAGAACAACGTGTTTTCATTGTTGAGCAATATTTTAAAAATAATAAAAGTTTGGCAGCTACAGTTCGGAATTTTCGTACAAAATATGGTCGGAATAGTAATTTAACCTCATCAACTGTGAAGAGATTAATTGAAAAATTTGGGGAGACTGCATCAATTAGTGATCTTAAACGCTCTGACCGTCCATCAACAAGTCGTTCGACACAAAACATTGAAGCAGTTCGTGAGAGTGTTGCTGAGACTCCAGGAACATCAATTCGGCACCGTGGTCAAGAATTGGACATTTCAAGAAGCTTTCTACAGCGTATTCTCACGAAAGATTTGCATCTTTATGCTTACAAAGTTCAATTGACTCAAGAACTGAAGCCTACTGACCACCCACAACGAAGAGAGTTCGTTGAATGGATTATGGAACAACAAGTGGATACTGATTTTTCGAAAAAAATCATCTTCAGCGATGAGGCTCATTTCCATCTTGATGGCTTCGTTAATCGACAAAATTGTTGCATTTGGAGTTCAGACAATCCACACGTGACTGTTGCATCCACAACGTGTCACTGTTTGGTGCAAATTTTGGGTTGGAGGCATCATTGGACCATTCTTCTTCGAAAATGCGGTTGGCAAGGCAATAACTGTTAATTGTGATCGTTATCGCGATATGATTATCCAGTTTTTTGTGCCTAAATTGCAAGATATGGATATGGACGACATGTGGTTTAAACAAGACGGTACCACATGCCATACAGCCCAAGAAACAATTCAATTACTGCATGAGTCATTTCCTGATCGTGTCATATCCGGTTTTGGTCATCAGAATTGGCCGCCCAGATCATGCGACTTAACGCCGTTGGACTTTTTTCTTTGGAGTTTTTTTAAAGTTTAGGGTTCATGCCAACAAGCCCACGACCACCCACGACTTGAAGGAGGAAATTAAGCGCTGTATCAACGAAATTCAGCCACATTTATGCAAAACAGTCATGGGAAATTTCGACAAAAGAGTGCGTATGTGCCAGCAAAGCTGTGGAGGCCATTTACCCGATATGTTATTCCAAACATAACTGTATACTTTATAAATCAATAAAAAAATTACAATTTTTAATTAAAGGCCTGTGTTTTCTAACAAAATTACTTCTTGCGGGAATTTTGGGACACCCTTTAGTCGTGGTCGGAAGAAAACTATGACACAGAAAAATACTACTCAGTGTATATCACCACTACACCAAATACTTTATTTTTGCACTCGACGCGCGTTTCGCTAACCATGTTAGCTTCATCAGGAGCGATGATTGACTAAAGCTAAAACTACAAATCTACCCTATTTATACTTAATCTAACCCTTGAATTACTCAAGCGGAACTAATGACATAGGCAAGGCCCTCAGTTCCGGTCAAGTACCCAGTAGAGGGGACTATAAGGAATAGGCCCTCTGTCTTTATTTAAACTACTTTTACATTTTATGATTTCCATACTTTCGTATGCGTTCAACAATCTCCTATCAGATACATTTTTTATTAATCTTAGATTATCTAATGTTACAGTATGATCAGCTTCAAGGGCATGTTCGGCAATGCTAGACTTTTCTGTTCTATTGTATCTTAAGTGTGCTAAATGTTCTTTAAATCGTGTTTTAATTGACCTTTTAGTTTGCCCAACATACTTTTTGTCACAATCATTACAACTAATTTCATAAATTCCACTTTTCTCACAATTAGGAATCTTATCTTTGGGATTTCCTAAGATATTCCTCAGATTGTCTGATGACTTATAGACTAAGGTGAGGCCTACCTTATTAAATACCTTATTGAGTCCCTTGCTATATTTCGGATTATATGGTATGGAGACATATTTGGTGTTATTTTCTTCGCGTGTAAAAAAGGTGGAATTCTGAATATTAAACCTAAATTTATGTCTATTTATTAGCTTATTTACTAAGTCATCGTCGTAACCATTAACTCTAGTTATATTTCTAATACGATTCCTTTCTTTATTGAAGTTTACTCTGTTCAGAGGGAAAGTGACCAAACGATGAACTAAAAAATGTAATGAGGCTAATTTATGTTGTTTGCAATGAAATGAATCATTAGGAATATATCTATCTGTTACTGTATCCTTCCTATAGGTATCAAATTCTAATCTATTATTATTTTTAATAATTAAAATATCTAGAAAAGGCAATTGTCCTTTGTTCTCAACTTCGTAAGTGAATTTAATGGAATCATACCGGCTATTTAATTTAGAAACAAAATCATTAATATTTGCTCTCTTTGTGTCAAAAATCGCGAAAATATCATCCACATACCTATACCATACCCTTGGGAAATATTCGAATTCTTGACTGGCTTCGATTTCAAACTTACTCATGAATAAATTGGCTATGAAGGGTGACAAACAATTACCCATAGCTGTTCCTTCTTTCTGAACATAACAATCAATTGTTTGGTGTAGTGGTGATATATACTGAGTAGTATCATTGTGCCAAAGATTCCACATTCCCAACTAAACAGAAAAATACTTTAGAATATTCGATATGTTATTCCATACATAACCCTGTACTGTATACTTTATGAATCAATAAAAAAGTTACAATTTTTAATTAAAAATCTGTGTTTTCTATCAAAATTACTTCTTGCGTGAATTTTGGGACACCCTTTATATATTGAAATTAGCTAGAAAAATCCAGTCTAGGTAAGATTCATATAGCCAAAGGTAAGGGAAGATCACCAACTAGATATGTAGGTGACATGTCAAATAAGGAGTATCATTCAGTCAATCTTTTAAAGCTGCCGACTCACAAGAAGAAAATCCAAACGAACCCAACATGCTCGTTACATTTCTTCTCCTCAGCGAAGGTTTCTTCTCTATCTTGAGCAAAACTGCAACTCGATAGATGTGTTTCGTATGGCTGTTTCCAGAACCATGTTGGCCATTTGGATTGCCAATCTTCGAAAGGAGACGGCGTGATAAGAAGATGAACTACTACATCTTGATACTTTAAATCAAACCATTTATACATTAAACAAAATAAAATTTCGCCCTTCAATTATTCTCCTGTTTCCATATTCACTGAAGATTTTATGAGAGATGCCCTTACTATTACTATACCCGGGGATACCTTTAATTCCCCTAAATATATAGTCTAGATTTTCTAACTGGATTGTTTTGGCCGATACTTGGTGGAGATCCATTAAGCTTAAGTTAAGTGAACAGTAAAACAACAATTTTTTTCGTTTACTGGTAAACTCCGCATTTATTTTAATATATCAACATGTTTTGCTATCACTGTAGCTTTATCAAGAGTATATTTACCAGTAAACGAAAAAAATTGCTGTTTTACTGTTCACTTAACTTAAAAAATCTAAATTTTCTTTCAAAAACCTTTGAATTATTTCCCTGTTGATGCTTAATGCTTCTTCCATTATCATTTTCATTGTGGTATTGTGATCATCGACCATGAATTGACAAGCTTTTTGAATCATTTCTTGTGTTAAAATTTATATTAGCCTTTCAATGTGTTTGTCGTCTTCAAGTTGTTATCTTTCTTAAAACATATTTGGATTCCATTTAAGATCATATGTTTTTGATAGACAATCATTGCCATATACTATTTTTATCATTTTGAATGTGTTGGTGGCATTTATGCCAAGTTTTGCATCAAAAATTAATTGCATAACACTTTGTGTTGTTGTGTTGTGTCATTGTGCCAAAGATTCCATATTCCCAACTTATTTTGTGTCATATTGTCATTTCTACAATGAAATTTTTGGACTGTTAAGTAAAATATTGCATCTCTGTCAATATTTGACCGGAAGATTTATTATGAGTATCAAGGAAGAATACAGCTTAAAAATAACATATTGAAAATGTAGATAACGGCATTAGTTTATAATATAGAACAGTATTGGGGAAAAATAATTGCCACCAACTAGATATGTAGATGACATTGTCAAAGAAGGGGAATAAAGGGGATCTTTTAAAGCTGCCGCTAACTGTAAATGATGGAAGAGACCCACAAGAAGAAAATCCAAACAAACACAACTTGCTGGTCGGATTTTTTGAAATAATATCTAGTTTTTCATTAACGCCATGAAAATTAACCCGAACTTACCATATATATATATACCTTCTTCTCTTCAGCGGAGGTTTCTTCTTTATCTTGAGCAAAACAAATAAGTGTATAATTCCACAGCCATGAGCACTTTTTACGTATATAATTAATTGTAGAAAGCTGTATTTAACGTTTCTAAAAATATGGCCAAAATAAGCTGCTTTTCTTCGTTTTACTCTGGTTAAACGTTCCTGATCTTTATTCACCCTCCACCAACCAAGCAAATTGAAATAGTTGAGCCCTAAAACAAATGAAAAACGGAAAGGTAGGATAAAACGATCACATAGTACTCGAAATACTGAAGGAATATGAAGCGACAACAAAGAGAGAACTACAAATATTATTAAACAACTGTAAACTAACTGGTAAAACTCAATCTCGATTTCATCATATGAAAAAAGACACCTGACTGATCTTGAAAATTACAGGTCGATTAGTTTACTGTTCCGGATATATAAAATCTTACCGGCAATAATAAAGAATATATTGGAAAGAAAATTATTACTTTATCAACCTAAGGAAAAACGTATATTCAGAAAGGAGTACAGTACACTGGAACATCTTGATATTGATAGGCAACTCAAAAAGAATAACTTAAAATTCAATTTAGAGCGCTCTCATAGATTTAAAAAAAAAATGTTCAATACAATTTAAATGCTTACAATAATTAATTAATTAATAAATAAAAAAACACGTTGGATGGCTTACGATAATCTGCTAACTAAACTAAAAGCCAAACTATAGAACGAATGTATCCTCCTCATGGAAAGTGCTGTGGAAAGAGAAATATTAAAGATAATACTAAGAGACCACAAAACCAACCAATAAGGCAGAAAATCAAACAAATAAACTCCCTCAAATGGCAGTCGGCAGGCCATATCGCTCGACACAGAGAAATGTAGCAGTAAAATTATAAGACGGGGCGGAAAAAGAAAGGTAGGAAAACTGCGACAAGGACGTTATGATGAACTGAAAAATGACGTGAACATAAATCAATTTATAAGGACATGGATGATATCTACATCATATTAATATAAAACGATGACATATATGTATGTATATGTATATATATATATATATATATATATATATATATATATATATATATATATATATATATATATATATATATATATATATATATATATATATATATATATATATATATATATATATATATATATATATATATATATATATATATATATATATTCGTGAGTAAAATAAAAGCAGATTTATTGCCCAATTATGATTGTGTTTGTTGACGCATATATTGCAACTTATTTGGATATTTTTCAGGGACAACTATAAGTTCAAGATGTTAAAAAGATACAAAGCGAAATCTTGTGCGTTTACGCTGCCAATCCAAAAAAAATTGCTAAAGAAATAAAAACTAATAGATGGGCTCTGCAAGACGTATTATAGAAAATTTTCAAATTAACCAAGATACGAAAAAAAACCCAAGTGGAAGACATCATTGAAAGTGTACAGAAACAATTATTGTCATTTTTAATGTTCCGTACGGAACACTTATAAGAACATTTCAGTCACACCCGATTTTCTCCGAAACTATTCGACATGGAAAGCTGAAATGTGGCATAAATATAGACACTGATGGCCCCATCAGAGCCGTGTAGTTTTGAAAGTTCAATTTTGACTTAAGGGGTTAGTTTGGGGGGGGGGGTAAAATCGGAATTGAAAAAAAAATGTACCAGGTCATTGAGTAGGGTGTCAAATGAAAGCTTGTAAAAACACGAGTTACTTGCATACACTTTTCTTTGTATTATTTTTTAAAAATTGAAAAAAATCGCTGTCCCCTTATCTCGAAAAGTACTGATCTGGAATATTCTCCGCAAGGTGTAGATTGAACGAAAATTATCACGAGTGTATTACCTTTGATAATTTATCTGGTATATAAAAAAAACGAAAATTTCAAAGCCATAAATTTTCAACAAAGATCGGAGACAAACTTTGTTGTAAACTCATTTGGGGTAACAAATTTTTTTATTTTAAAAGCAATTACCGTACGAAACACTAACTGCACAAGTCCGACTTGTACTTGGCCGGTTTTTTAAGCATACACTAGAAGTTATGTTTCGACTAGATTTAGCTACTATACTTTATGCCAAATCTATAATACAGTGACTAAAAGACCACAATGTTCCCTACGTTCAGAAAATTTATAAACCTGAACTAACCATGTTAGCATCAATCATCGCTCCGGATGAAGCTAACATGGTTAGCGAAACGCGCGTCGAGTGCAAAAATAAAGTGTTTGGTGTAGTGGTGATATATACTGAGTAGTATCATTGTGCCAAAGATTCCACATTCCTAACTTAGTTAAAGCAGAATGCAAAGGCCATTATATATCTTTAAGGATTTTTCTTTAATAGTGAGTAGCAGAAAAGTATAAGTGCAGAAATTAATGTAGGGTTTCAAGAGAGTAGCAAGCCATTAATAAATGACAACTAAATATTCTTTGCGTATTGTTAATTTACGGTAGATATATAATTTACGGTATGTATATATATATATATATATATATATATATATATATATATATATATATATATATATATATATGTATACAATGCAAATATGATAGGATATATGTATATATAAGAAAAAATATTTAAAAAAACCAAAATAACGTATTAGTGGGTTTGATTGGTGTCCATTTGTTATTTGGATTTCACGTTTATACTTTAGTTTCACCAAGCTATAGGAATTGATTGTGATATACGATCGTATTGTTTGAGCGTTGTTAAAAATTTTACACAATTATTATGTGGAATCAGAACTCTTATTGATGTCTCTATTGTATATCATATCACAGTAGTTTACTCCGTTAAAAATAATAACAATTAAATCTAGCTTTGATATTTAATAAAATTTCTGACTTAAAATATACATTTTTAATTATATTTCCATGCAGACATGTAAATTTAAATATTGATCAAAATTTTCGCGCGTTTTCCAGATCGTGTTTTTACCATTAAAAATTTTAAATGTTTTTTAAATTAGATCATATACATCTACTAAATATGGTTTGACCCCATGCCTAGTTTCCATGGAATCTAAAAGCTGTAGTTATCTAATTGATTTTTTGATAATGTAATATTTTATTTTGTAAATGGCAATATTTTCTCTTCATAGTTTTATCATATATTAAAATGAATTTTCTGTTCTTTACTGCATAGCACCTTATCCTTTAGTCAATTGACTGGTGTTCTTGTTAATCTAAACTCCTATTTAACAAATTAGGTCACTTCTGAAATCAAATCTTTTTAGTCAATCAGAGAGTTAGATTTATTAAACAAATCTTTATTGATCAAAGGTACATATTTATTAGATCATACCGGATGACTGGCTGGAAAATTTGAGTATCGTTAGCAAAAGCTAAGAGATTTTCCTGCTTGAAAGAGAGATGAAAGGGAAAACTATATAAGATTAATAATAATGGACCAAAACGGATGTTTGAGGATCACGGTTTGATTGAATAATGATTCTTTTGAAACTTTTGTTATTTATTTTTAGTTCGATTAACAAACTAGTGGGAAGTCAATATATTTAAGTTAAGTTTAGCTATAGAAGGACGACTATGTTAGTGGCAAAACTTGACTAGTATGTAAATTATACAATCTTTACGTTTACAAATTAGAAGCCCTTTAGTGAAATTTATATGTATTTAATTATATTCATATGGATAATAAGACGACTGTTGATTTTCTCATTTTTGGCGACTTTCTTTTTTAGCGCCTTGATTGAGAATTATTAAAAAAATGTAAAGAAAGAACGAAACTGTATTTATTTTGTAAGCACTAAAACAAAAAAAGTTTTAGCAACCTAATTATTGTATACAAGTTGTAATAGTCAGGAAAACCTGAACTACATTGAAACTATTGACTTGAAAAGCTATGTCTAACTGGATTTTTCTCCGTCAAAAAGGAAAATAGCAAGTAAAGAAAGTCGGTCTTTTTGAAGTGTAGTTTAGACTAACTTGGAATTGGAACAGAAATTTTCAAAAATTTGATTCCTTTTACTGATTTTTATTCTCTATACTTTTAAGAATTATTCGGAAAATTTTTTTAAGAAAATTCCATTCCATTACAAAGTTGTAGCATTAGATGTGACCTGGCGTCGGATTGAGACCGCTACCTGTCTTCAGACACTGTCTGCAATATTTAATACTTATTATTATTTTTTTAATTTTAATAATTACTTTTTCTACAAAATGTTTTTTAAAATTTTTTATAAATAATTAAACATAAATTGTTTGGTCGAAAGTTACACACTAAAGTTTGAAACACCGTAAATTTTTTGTTAAAAAAAAAACCTTTGCCAATTTTTAACTGGTACATTAGTTTACAATATTAATTTTTATTTTTAAGATTGGATTATTTTTTTGAGGTTATACTACAGACAAGGAGGCGCCATAGTGGTATATTTAACACAATAAACAATAATGTTAGCATTTAAAACATATTTTAAAAAAATTTCTTATAATTTAAAATACAATAAAAATATATAATCATCGCCATTCTTTTGTATTATTCACTTAATAACCTTCAAAATATATTTTTTTAAATATACATACTTTTTGCAGCGCCCAGGTGTATGGTATCTAACCTCTTTCTATTATGGTATAATATGAAAAGTTAGTATTTAAAATACGAAAATTAGGTTTTAGTATTATTTACCAAAAGACAAAATAATGTAACTTAAATTGAATTTTTAAGTTAAATTTACCAAACCGTTCCAAGTTAGTCTAAAATGCACTTCAAAAAGCACGATTTTCTATACTTGCTATTTTCCTGTCTGGCAAAGAAAAATCTAATTAGACATAGCTTTTCAAGTGAATAGTTTCAATGTTTAGTTTAAAATGTTCCAAAGCGACTTGCACTATTTTTGAATCCACTCTTTAGTTTAAATAATTAAAGTGATTATAGCTTTTAATTCTTATTCAAGTTTAATGAGCCCTTAGATTTAAGTATTGGCTGAAGTGATTTTAAGTAAACGAATCATTTACTGAGTTCGCTGTTACTTGATGGAAATTCATTGTTAATAACAAAATTAAACACTAACATGTTTCACAATTTCCATTTTATTATTTTTTTTTTGCGTTACAATTGTCTCAACACGACAGTGTCTTCATCAGACGGAAGATATTCTAAACTAATAATAAATTGACATTATTTCTTTATATATATATATATATATATATATATATATATATATATATATATATATATATATATATATGTGTATTTTGGTCTACCTATTTACTCTCATTGAGGTGCATTGAATTTAATTTATAAACATTTGGACTTATCTATTTACTTAAATTCTAGGTACATTTAATTGGGTTATTCCTGAATATAAATTAAGGTTCAATAATGGAGAGTTATTAGTTTCTAACTGTTGTTTTAATAACGTATCTATATATATATATATATATATATATATATATATATATATATATATATATATATATATATATATATATATATATGTATATATACAGTAATACCCCGCTTAGCGCGACCCCGTTACGCGCGGTTTCACTATAACGCGAATTTCAAATTTCGCGCTCATGTAGTCATTAACTTCTCTATGGTCGCGGGGGGATCCCCGCTTTCTCTGAATATTCTCTTTGAAGAATTGGGAATTCCCTGTCCTTCGACTTTGTTCTATGGGGATTTCCTCGTTCGTTTCGTGTGTTCATTTGTTCCGTAATGTTAGTTCGGTCGGCTGGCAGTTTTGTTTTAATATTTATTGGAGATACATACATACATAATTTAACCCTACGTTAAAAATGCCGCCTGTAAAGAAAAAAGAGCGTAAAAGCGTCACTTTGGAATTGAAGATGAAAGTGTTAAGAAGAATGGAAAATGGAGGCAAAGCAACAATTGTTGGGAGAGATTTTGGACTCTCAGAATCGACTGTGAGAACGATTTATAAAAATCGGGAAAAAATTAAAATCTCCAGCGAAGGTTCAACACCTATAAGTGCAACAAAACTTTCTCGTTCGAGATCATCTATCTTAGAAAGAATGGAGAAATTACTGCCACACCACTAAGTCAAGATCTCATATGCACAAAAGCAAAATCTTTGTATGAGATGCTGAAAACAAAAGAAGGAGAAGGGAGTGCCACTCCGACTTTTGCTGCCAGCAGAGGCTGGTTCCATCGGTTCAAGCAGCGTTCTAATCTTCACAATATCCACATAACAGGCGAGGCGGTCAGGGCGGACATTCAAGCTGCAGCTGAGTTTCCAGACAAGTTTCAAGACTTCGTTAGACGAGAGAAAATTCCTGCTTGTCTCATCTTCAATGTTGATGAGACCGCACTTTACTGGAAAAAAATGCCATCTCGAACATTCATTTCTAAGGAAGAACGTCAAGCCAGTGGTTTCAAAGCTGCGAAAGATCGACTAACACTTCTGCTGGGTGGTAATGCCACTGGTGATTTCAAACTGAAACCTTTACTAGTGTACCATTCAGAAACACCCCGTGCAATGCGAGGCACAGACAAGACAAGTCTACCAGTTGTGTGGCGATCAAACAGAAAGGCGTGGGTTACACGGGAAATTTTTCAAGAATGGTATTCTAATAGTTTTTGCCCATCAGTCAAATCATACTGTGACAGAAATGGGCTTGAACCTAAAGTTATATTACTCTTAGACAATGCCCCAGGACATCCAACCTCACTTGATACGCCCAGAGACTTAAAAGTGTACGTAAAGTTCCTTCCACCAAACACTACGTCAATATTACAACCTATGGACCAGGGAGCAATAGCAAACTTCAAAGCTTATTACCATCGCCGCACTTTTAGCCAACTAATTCATGAAACTGACGGGGAAGGAAGACAGTCTATGCGAGAGTGGTGGAAGTCATACAACATTATGAAGTCTATTCACAACATAGAAGAGGCTTGGAAGGAAGTTAAAATGAGTTGTATGAATGGGGTGTGGCGTAATCTTTGGCCAGATGTAGTGGAAGCACCTAGAAGAATTGTCCAGATGCAGAGACAAGTGCTTGAAGACATTGCTGCAATGATTGAGGGGTCTGAACTTGAAGATGTCACGGTAGAAGATCTCGTAGAACTTGTAGCAACGCACGACGATCCTATTAGCAATGAAGATCTGATCGAGTTACAGAATAATCCTATCTACGATGAGGAAGAACAAGTAGAAGAGAAAGTTTTATCTTCAGGGGAAATACAAAATGCACTTTCAAAAATTTATTCAGGTTTGGACATATTGCAGAGTATAGACAATAATGATGACCGTGTCTTGACCGTGTGTCAAACAATTAAAAACAGTGTTGGGTGTTATGAACGTATTTTACAAGAACGTAAACAAAACGTTACCCAAAAGACAATAGATGTATTTTTCCGTAAAAAATAAGAGTATGTATTGCATAAAGTGTTCTTAGAATTAAAGTGATTGATTAAAATGATTTGTATTTTTTTTGTATTAAATTTTGACTATGTTTAATCATAAACCTCGATATACGCGAATTTCAGTTAACGCGATTTTTTTTCGGAACGTATCCCTCGCGTAAAGCGGGGTATTACTGTATATATATATATATATATATATATATATATATATATATATATATATATATATATATATATTAGAGTGACCGGATCTCATAGAGGGGGAAAGAAAATGTCGGAATCTTGTTCGTCTGGACCCCACAAAACGATTCCCCTTTCCAGATATTGAGATAGCCGAAATTTGAGCTCGATTAAACGACGTTAACCCGTGCCGCTCGTCGCTCAAAGTTTGAAAAAATCCAAATTTTTGGCCAAAAAGCTGACATATGGAGCCATAACTCCAGAACGGTAAATAATAGAAACACACTTAATATCTTAAAAGAAAGCTAATGTTGTTCTTCAAAATTTATATTCTATACATAATTGTTGTTATTTTAAGTCAAACCGAGTTACAACAGCCTTTAGCCCCAAAAACGTGACCTGGTACCACTAGGAGCATACTTCGTATATTTTGTTATTAAGTGATAAATTTTGCTTTTTTTTGGTATATTTTTGAGTTTAAAGTAGAAATATAATAAAAAAACAAGTAAAGTCTAATGACATTTTTTATTTTAAAATATAAAAATTAGGTATATAATACATACAAAACAGACACAGAAAAGATACAGACGTAGTACCTACATGAGTTGATAATTTTACATAGTTATCTAATCTATTCTAGAGCTTTTGTTAAAGTAGTTTTTGAAACGTCAGGATATAATGCTCGGCATTTACTTACAACTTGCAGGACATATTGCTTTTGGTCTTCATCTTTTGTCAGAAGGTCGTTAAAGTCGGTTATTAATTTAACACCACGCTCAGCCATATCATTAACTACTTTTAATGTTTTGACAATTTTCAATCCTTCTTGAAAGTCATTATTTTGAGGCCAGGTGTTTGGATGTTGTCTTAGGAAATCTGTTTTTATATTAAATTGGTCAAAGAATGTAAACGTTTCTTTGGTAAGTAAATTTACCAATCCTCCATCAACTACCCCTTTTAAGTTTTCTTTCCTACCTTTTGGATTTACAACCCTAGCGTGCTGTGATGGTTCATCTGTGCTACTGAGCAATTTATTAGCCATTAACAACTTTTCATCGTCTGTAATGGTGGGATCAAAAAACGATAATCCCACCAACTTTGCATTCAAATACCACAAATGGTTCGAAAATTTGGTCAGGGCTATTTCTGCAATGTCGTTGTCACATTCTTTATAGTCTAACAGACTATGCAAAATACCTAAATCTTGCTTTGGTGCAAGATGAGCTTTTGGAACATTGAACCAAGCTTTACAATAAATTTTAACTAGGAAAACAGAAATGGCACGAACAGAACTTTCTTCTTCTTTAGACATCTTAAATTGACGACGAAAAATGAACATTTTTAAGCAGTAAATAGCCTTTGCCATCCACCTAGCGTGATGAATGGCTCCTGGAGTTCTAAAACCCACAACATTGCCGTCTAGTGATCCAACAAATACGAGAACCAACTGCAATAGCTCCTTGTAGTCATCTCTGGGGTGGCTCTCAGTTAATTTGGTCTCGAATTCAGCAGTAACATTTGCAATTACTTCTGGAGTTAGCTGCTTTTGTATTAGATTGTCACTGATACCTGTGTCGTATTTTCCTTTGTCTATCTTGGGCCACGCAGTGAGGAATCTCTTGAAAATGTCTGGATGAGGTCCAGTGGTTGATCCCATTTTTGTGTCGAATACGCCTCTTAACAGAATTTCCAAGATATGGTGACGGCAAGCTAGGTATAACAATTCTCTTCCTAATATTTGCTCCAATATGACGCATGCTCCTTTGAGTCTTCCCGTGTTGGATGCTGTAGTGTCGAAGCACATCGCCTTGACGGTGTTGAGAAGACCCCATTCATGTAGGCATTCATATACGGCTACGGCTTGCTCCTCTCCAGAGCTGTTTGCTGTTACAGGAAATCCCAGCAGCTGTTCCTTTTCGCCATATGAAATAGCTATAGCTATTCGCTCACATTGTTCATTTTTTAAAACACCCGGTAAAAGTTTACCGTCCCAATGGACAACCACGGGCTCTTTTTCAGGAATGTTTACTTTATCAAAATTTTTTTTATTGTATTGTTCTCTGAACATTTGCCTTCTATCATGTAATAAAGTTTTCGAGACTTTGTACTCAAGAGGGTCAAGGTTTAGTGCTTCTAGAGTAGCTATTAAAATTCTCGTGGCATTTCTGTCGGATACCTTACATCGATCTAATAAAATGGACAATTTCATGTTTAAAATCTCTTTAACTCCCCTTGCAAATGAAACTTTCATCCTCTTGCTCTCAGATGGTCCTGGATCTTCTGCAGCTTCTTCAGGGATGTCCATTTCCTCCAAGCTCTCAAGTTCCTGGTAGATACTGTCCTCTTCAGTGTCTTAAAATATCTTCACTAGATAATTGTTCGATCTAACCAGCTCAAAGGCACTTTAGAAACTAAACTGAATAAATAAAAGGTCGGTTGTACGCTGAAGTAAAATCACCATCCCTAAAATAGAAATTACATTCACCGTCCTTTTTACCTGTCAAACGGGTCTTTCTTTGGTAAACTAGTCAGGTAATCCCCATATAATAAAAGATTAAATTTGAACAAAAGGCTCTTTATGTTTGAAAATTGAGTTCCAAAATACTTTTTAACAAAAAAATGTTAATTCCGAGACACATTATGTAAAAAACCCGTAAAATTCTTAGAATACTCCCAAACTGGCTCCTACTGGTACCAGGTCACGTTTTTGGGGCTAAAGGCTGTTGTAACTCGGTTTGACTTAAAATAACAACAATTATGTATAGAATATGAATTTTGAAGAGAACAACATTAGCTTTATTTTGAGATATTAAGCGTGTTTCTATTATTTACCGTTCTGGAGTTATGGCTCCATATGTCAGCTTTTTTGGCCAAAAATATGGATTTTTTCAAACTTTGAGCGACGAGCGGCACGGGTTAACGTCGTTTAATCGAGCTCAAATTTCGGCTATCTCAATATCTGGAAAGGGGAATCGTTTTGTGGGGTCCAGACTAACAGAATTCCGACATCGATTTTTTGCGGTCACCCTAATATATATATATATATATATATATATATATATATATATATATATATATATATATATATATATATTGGAAAAAAGTAGAGAGGTACTTAAGAAAATAAAATTTAAAAAAAATGAATACTGGGACCGAAAATGTGCACAGATTAACACGTATATTGGAGGAACACAATCGACAGAAGTGTGGCAAACCATCAGAAATATGAAAACGAACAACAAAGAGAGGGCCGTAAATTTAATACCCCTGGAAGAATGGAAAAATTATTACGAAATATTACTAACTGAAAACAGACAAGAATTCCTTAGTATAGAGGACAATGAATCAAAAGACACAGAGGGGAAGGACTGGGACGAAATAACCACGGTGGAAGTACAAGCAAATCTAAAAAACGATGAAGAATGGAAGAGCGGCCGGACCAGGTGATATCTCTGCAGAAATGATTAAAAATGGAGGTATAACCATGTGGAGAACAATAACTAGCTTAATTAATAATTGTATATCACAAGGAAGAACACAATGAATGGAAAAAAAGTTACATTTCATCAATCTATAAGAAAGGAAATAGAAAAGACCCTAATAATTATAAAGTATATGCGTTACAAGCACTATGAGCAGACTGTACGGTAAAATATTGCAGAATAGAATAAGAGAAAAAATTAAAGGAAAGATATCCGAAAACCAAAGCGGATTTACTCCGGGCGGGTCGTGTATAGACAACTTGTTTACTTTACAACAATTGATAGAAAAAAAGATCCAAAAAGGTGACGAAATACATATGACCTTTATAGATCTTAAGAAGGCATACGATAGTGTACCGAGAAATAAACTTTGGGATGTCTTGAGAACAGTAGGGATAAAAGAAGGGATGATAACAACAATAAAAGAGTTATATAATGAAAATATAGGATATGTGAAACAAGGACGCTATCTCTCGGAAGCTATCCACATTACAAAAGGTCTAAGACAAGGGTGTTGCCTTTCACCAATGTTATTTAATATATTTGTAGACAACGCTCTAAAGAAATGGAACCGCACTTGCCAACGCATGGGCATCCCCATTAGTGATAAACACCTATTATCGTTAAATTTTGGAGACGACCAGGTAATAATAACACAAGATGCATTGGGTATGGAATATGTATTGAAGAGATTATACACAGACTACAAGGAATGGGGACTAGAGGTGAGCCTTGAAAAGACGGAATATATGGTTATGAACTCAGAAATAGAATTTGATGTCTTAATTAACAATGATACACATGTCAAACAAGTCAAGGAATTTAAATATCTAGGAGTACTGATTGACAACAGAAATGGTATAGGTAAAAAGGAAATACAGAATAAAATACAAAAAGCCAGAAGGATCATAGGAGCTCTTAACTGAACATAACTACACAAAACAAAAAGGGAATTGGAAGAACAATTGTAGAATGGATTTTAAGTTATGGTAGTGAACTGTGGGTAATGAAAGAAGAGGATAAAAGAAAAATAATGACGATAGAGATGGATTACTTGAGAAGAAGCGCCAGAGTGTCCAAATTCCAACACATAACAAACCAAGAAATACGCAACAGAACAGCAGCAACAGAAACAATTATACAAAGAATAGAAAATAGAAGATTAAAATGGTTTGGACACCTACACAGAATGAACGATATAAGATGGCCCAAAAGGCTCTTGACATGGAAACCACCCGGAAGAAATAAAAAAGTACGTAGATCCTGGAATGAAGATATGAGACAAGCCATGAGGTCACGAGGAATGGACGAAGAGATGGCGCAACAGAACAGCAGCAACAGAAACAATTATACAAAGAATAGAAAATAGAAGACTAAAATGGTTTGGACACCTACTCAGAATGAACGATACAAGATGGCCCAAAATAGCGTTTCACAATGGATATCGACCTAATATTATAGATAAAATTGTCAATAGAATCCTACCAACAAGCAATTAATCTGGTATATCCAGCATCCAAATAGAATAACCGAAACTTTAATATTTTAACTTATACAGGGAAAATAATTGACTTTGTTTCTAAACCGTTGTCTAAAGGAGGATTTAATATTGGTTTTAGAACTAATAATAAACTTTCTAATGTGATAAAAAAACAACAAAAATAAAGCCAACAAAAGGACAAAATCACGAGTATACTAACTTAATTGTGGGTCATGCCCTAAATTTTATATTGGCCAAACAGGTAGATCATTCGAAAAAAGAATAAATGAACATAAAAGAAGTTACATAAAACAGAACAAGGCCTCTCAATATGCCGATCATTTAATAATCGAAAATCACGTTTTCAATGACAATTTTAAATTACTCCATAATGAAGGGATATCTACAAAATTAAATTTCCTATAAAATATGGAGGTAAATAGATATGAAAAATCAGATATATTATTAAATCAACAATTAGAAACTAATAACCTTCCATTATTGAACCTTAATTTATATTCAGAAATAACCCAATTTAATGTACCTGGAATTTTAATAAATATATCAGGCCAAAGGTTTATAATTTAAATTAAATGCACCTATCTCAATAAATAGGTAGACCCAAATACAAATATAAAGAAATAATTTCAATTTATAATTTATAATATATACAAGTTTATAATATCTTTCGTCTGATAAAGACACTGTCGTGTTAAAACAATTGTAATAGAAAAAATAATAAAGTGGAAATTGAGAAACATATTAGTGTTTAATTTTGTTATGTGAAATAAAATAAAATTATTTTTACTTTTTCACGACACTGTAGTTTATAAAACTGGTACAGTAGCATGATCTAATGCTAAGAACTAAATACACCCTAAGGAATCTCACAAAATATATTTGGATTTTACCACAATTCGGCATTTACAGTTTTGAGTAATAAAAGAATATCGTAAAATTTTCAGCTACTTTTGATATATTAAAAATTTCTTTTGGCTGATTTTTAAAATTAATTTTACGTTTTGTTTTAAAATTTCGTGTATAATACGTATATAGGCTGAAAAATTTTTGGTCTAGCTGCTTAAAACATTTTTTTTTGCAAAATTCGACATTATTCATCAACATAGTCGCCTTCAAGAGCGATACAAACAGCCCAACGCTTTTCTAATATTTCTATACCTTTTTTGTAGAAGGATTTGTCTTTGCCTTCAAAATAGGCCTCAATTTTTGCGATAACTTCTTCATTGAAGCCAAATCTCTTTCCCGCGGACATTTTTTTGAGGTCTGCGGATAGATAATAGTCGCTGGAGGCCAAATCTGGAGAATGCGGGGGATGAAGCAGCAATTCGAACTTCAATTCATGAAATTTTGCCATCTTAACCAGTGACTTGTGACACGGTGCATTGTTTTGATGAAAGAGCACTTTTTTCTTGTTCATTTGGGGCTGGTTCTTTGCGATTTCTGTCTTCGAACCAATAACTTTATATACTATTCGCTATTGATGGTTTATCCTTTCTCAATATAGTCGATCAAAATTATTCCATACGCATCCCAAAATACAGAGGCCAAAACCTTCCCAGCCGACTGTTGTGTCTTTGGTCGCTTCGGACGAATTTCACCGGCTGCTGTCCACTCAGCTGACTGCCGATTTGATTTCGGTGTATAATGGTGGATCCATGTTTCATCCATTGTCACATATCGCATGAAAAAATCCTTTTTATTGCATTTAAACAGGTCCAAACAGCGCTCAGAATGATCAGCACGCTGTTATTTTTGGTCCACTGTGAGCAAGCGCGGTTCCTATTTCGAAAAGAGCTTTCTCATGCCCAAATGTTCATGCAGAATATGACCAACACGTTCTTTTGATATCTTTAGGGTGTCAGCTATCTCTCGCAATTTCATTTTACGGTCATCCAAAACAATTTTGTGGATTTTTTTTTGTTATCCGTGTAACCACCTCATTTGGGCGTCCAGAGCATTCAACATCATTTGTGTCTATACTCGTTTAAATTCAGCATACCAGTAAATGATGAGTCCCCGTAACACTTATCAAGCCATTGCTTGGCTTGAACTGTATTTTTTCCCATCAAAAAACAGTGTTTAATCAACACACGAAATTCGAGTTTTTCCATTGTTTTGAAATTATCAAAAGTAGCGTCGTAGCACTGTAACTTGTACAGATATCAAAGTCTAATCTATTATTATTTTTAATAATTAAAATATCTAGAAAAAGCAGTTGTCCGCTGTTCTAGATATTTTAATTATTAAAATAAATTAGAATGTGATATCTATAGAAAAGATACAGTAACACATAGATATATTTCTAATGATTCATTTCATTGCAAACAACACAAATTAGCCTCATTACATTGTTTAATTCATCGTTTGGTCACTTTTCCTCTGAATAGAGTAAATAATGAAAGGAATCGTATTAGAAATGTGACTAGCGTTAATGGTTATGACGATGACTAAGTAAACAAGCTAATAAATAGACATAAGTTCAGGTTAAATATTCAGTATTCCACCTTTTTTACACGCGAAGAAAATAACACCAAGTATGTCTCCATACCATATAATCCGAAATATAGCACGGGACTCAATAAGGTATTTAATAAGGTAGGCCTCACCTCAGTCCATAAGTCATCAGACCAACTGAGGAATATCTTAGGAAATCCCAAAGATAAGATTCCTAATTGTGGAAAAAGTGGAATTTATGAAATTAGTTGTAATGATTGTGACAAAAAGTATGTTGGGCAAACTAAAAAGTCAATTCAAACACGATTTAAATAACATTTAGCACACTTAAAATACAGTAGAGCAGAAAAGTCTAGCATTGCCGAACATGCCCTCTAAGCTGATCATATTGTAACATTAGATAGTCTGAAATTAATTTAAAATGTATCTGCTAGAAGATTGTTGAACGCACACGTATGAAAATTATAAAATGTAAAAGTAGATTAAATAAAGACATACCGGAACTGATGGCCTTGCCTATGCCATTAATTCCGCCTGAGTAATTGAAGGGCTAGGTTAAATCCCAAAGATAAGATTCCTAATTGTGAAAAAAGTGGAATTTATAAAATTAGTTGTAATGATTGTGACAAAAAGTATGTTGGGCAAACTAAAAAGTCAATTCAAACACGATTTAAATAACATTTAGCACACTTAAAATACAGTAGAGGAGAAAAGTCTAGCATTGCCGAACATGCCCTCTAAGCTGATCATATTGTAACATTAGATAATCTAAAATTAATTAAAAATGTATCTGCCGCCTGAGTAATTGAAGGGCTAGGCTAAGTATAAATAGGGTAGAATTGTAGTTTAGCTTTAGTCATTCATCGCTTTCGAGTGCAAAAATAAAGTGTTTAGTGGTGATATATACTGAGTAGTGTCATCGTGCCAAAGATTCGACATTCCCAACTTAACTGCACTTTGCATCTGTTTGAAACTTTGGACATAACTATGTAACAGAAGAATCACGCTTCTCCCTCGTATGTAACTTTTCTGACTTGGTTTTAGGATTTCATAAAATATAGTTTAGTTCACAGAGGAGGTCCAGGAATTTTTAAATTCGTGCATATACAACATAATGCTCTCCATGAGAAATTGTAACAAGTTAATATTCTCTTCTTATATTTAGAAGCTAAAATTTTACATTACTTGCAGGAGGCACAAGCGAATGTCAATTAATTTAAGATAAATAAATCGTATAATCTCCAATCATATAATCTAAACATCCAACACATTCGTAACAAGTAATACACCCCATTTCCTTCAAACGACAAATCCCTTAATCCTTACATTATTCACATCCGTTTATTTTGCCATAATTTAGAAATTCATTCACGCCTCATTAAATGCTCATAATACGGATGTCATGTAATCGTAATCGACTTTAAATTTGACAAGGGTTTCAAATACCTAAGCCTTGCACGTATATGTAAACGTGATATTTTGGTGATTTCGGTTAGGATCCGTTCATGAAATTCTCCATTAGTGTTTTGAATATTTTATACTTCTAATAATGGAGACTGAAACTAGAGTGATTGCTTATTGAACGTTCGTTGGAGGCCCGTACGGTTGTGGCGCGCGAATGACACATGGTGCTCATCTAGGGTATTTTAATAACACAGCCCCACAAAAAAAAAAAATGGGGTATACTTTTGATGCGATATATCAGATCCGTAGTATTTTTGCCCGCTGATCACGAATCTGACGTCAGAATATCGCCATCACATGTCAATTTTTTTCTAACCTCAAAAAATAGGTAAAAATTAGTAAAAATTAAGAAAAATATACTCCTAAAAAATTGATTCAAGCTTTTTCATGAATCCAAAGATGTATTAATATGTATTCGGACACGCTAAGCTAATATTCATCGGTTGGATTGAGCCATACAGTTCTGTTTTCTTTCTAACCTCAATAAATCAGACAAATATAGTGCAAAAACGAATTCAAACTAAAATTCAACCGATCCTTACCAAATTTGGTACACGGGGATTTTTTTTTGGGTCGCTGATCACGAATCTGAGGTTGGATTTGCAAAATTCAAGATGGCAGATGTTTTCGCGCCATTTTGAACGCCGAGAAAATTCATCGGTCGATTTTTATTCTTCTACCTGCATCCCGGGCACCTCAACGTGGTGACGGTGGGCAACGGTTTTACTCCACTAGCCGGCAGAGTCCCTGGATAACGGCTTAGATGCCGTCATGGCAGGTAGAAGAAAGAGAATTACGATGCAGGGACTCGGAAACCCAGTATCGGCGGTGGGAAAGCGGGCCCGCAGCCGTCGTCATCCAGCGACCGTAGCTCTTCATGTGTGGGTGACTTGGCTCATGTAGAGTATAATGCTACAAGAAAACGGTCTCACGGTACAAGAAATTTTCATAAGTGCGATAAAAACAGTGATTCATTTTGTTATATTTGCTGTCAACACGTATTGAGTAAAATGGGGTCACCGATAACGGATAAGATTAAAACCTTATATAAGGATTGTTTTAACATTGAAATACAGCACCAAGATACAGATTGGGTTCCCCACATCATTTGCAGTTCTTGCAAAATAATGTTGTACATCAATAAGAAGGCGATTAAATATTCCAGACCAGCAATATGGAATAGACCACACAGTGAAAATGATTGCTACTTTTGTATGAATGTTGTATCTAGGCATAACCGAAAAAATAAAAGCACTATTACTTATAACGATGTTTCGACAGTAACAAGACCAACCAAACTAATTCCGCCTCCTGAACCACTTGATGCTGATGTTATGGAAACAAATGATTTCACCTTATCAGTTAATGCCGAAAACATTGAGACTGTCGAAAAAGATTCAAACACTGTTACTAATGAATGTTCTAGTGACAACCTATCATATACTAGTGACACAGATAAAGAATTTCTACCATACAACCGTAAACCAGAACCAATACTCGTATCACAGTCAGAACTTAGTGATCTAGTCAGAGATTTAGGCTTATCCAAAGATGGTTCAGAGCATCTTGCTTCCTTTTTAAAGAAAAGACATTTACTTAAGCCAGAAGCTACGATTTCTTATTATAGAAACAGAGATGAAGAATTTCGAAAATATTTCACAATGGACGAGGAATTGTCACTTTCATATTGTACCGATGTAAAAGGTCTAATAGATGAATTTCAAAATAACTCATACGATCCTGAAGAATGGAGACTGTTCATTGATTCTTCTAAACGGAGCATTAAGGCAGTTTTGCTGCATAATACCAACGTTTACGCTCCCATTCCGATTGCTCATTCCACAGTTATGGAAGAGCAATATGAAAAAATGAAGCAGCTTTTGATAAAAATAAAATATGCTGATCATAACTGGAAAATTTGTGGAGATCTGAAAATTGTAACAATATTGCTTGGCCAACAGTCAGGGTTTACACTTTATCCCTGTTATAAATGTCTGTGGAATAGCAGAGACAGGGAACGTCATTATAAGAAAAAAATTTGGCCAACAAGAGAATCGTTCACTCCTGGTGAAAATAATGTATTGTTTCCACCATTGGTAGATCCAGGAAAAGTTCTTATTCCCCCGCTTCACATTAAGCTTGGACTTATGAAGCAATTCACGAGAGCATTAGATACAAACGGCCCATGTTTCAAATATTTGCATAAAAAATTTCCGAAATTTTCTGAAGCTAAAATTAAGGCAGGCGTATTTGACAGGCCACAAATAAGAAAATTGTTTCAAGATTCATTATTTGTTACTAAAATGAATAAAGTTGAAAAAACTGCTTGGCTTAGTTTTAAAGAAGTCACAACAAACTTTTTGGGAAATAATAAAAGTCCTAAGTACAAAGAAATAGTCGAGAAAATGGTAAAAAAATTTCAAACATTAGGTTGCTTAATGAATCTAAAATTACATTTCCTGGACTCCCACATCGATGATTTCCCAGATAATCTTGGTGACTACAGTGAGGAGCAAGGGGAACGTTTTCACCAAGATCTGAAAATCATAGAAAATCGGTATCAAGGACGATGGGATGACCATATGCTAACGGACTATTGCTGGTCGCTAAAAAGAGAAACAAGTCCTCAAAAGCGTTTGGGCAGAAAGCCTTTGAATAGGTCATTCGCGGAAAAAAGAAGAAGATACAGCCAAAAAAAGGAAAGTTAGGCGCGGGTCTAACTTCGCAATTCTAGGGCTTAAGGGTCTACTATTTGAGAGTATATGGTTTAAAAGTCCTGGTTTTGAGTTTATTGGGTCTCATTTTTAAAGTTACAGGGTTATTGAGGTCTATTTTTTGAGGTTACAGGTTGTGGGAGTCTAAGGTTTCAGGGTTTAGGGTTTAAGAGTATCAGGTTTGAGGATACCCCAACTGTATACCAAATTTGGTAGAAATCAGTTGGTTTTCAAAAATTGTGTCCGCCATCTTGGATCCGCCATTTTGAATTTTGCAACTCCGACCTCAGATTCATGATCAGCAACCCAAAAAACCTCCGTGTACCAAATTTGGTAAGAATCGGTTGAATTTTAATTTGAATTCGTTTTTGCATTCGAGAAGCACTATATCTGTCTGATTTATTGAGGTTAGAAAGAAAACAGAACTGTATGGCTTAATCCAACCGATGAATATTAGCTTAGCGTGTCCGAATACATATTAATGCATCTTTGGATTCATGAAAAAGCTTGAATCAATTTTTTAGGAGTATATTTTTCTTAATTTTTATTAATTTTTACCTATTTTTTGAGGTTAGAAAAAAATTGAGATGTGATGGCGATATTCTGACGTCAGATTCGTGATCAGCGGGCAAAAATACTACGGATCTGATATATCGCATCAAAAGTATACCCCACTTTTTTTTTGTGGGGCTGTGTAATACTTTAGTATATTAGAATGAGCGACTTTACGGTCAAGGAAAGCAACATTCGCTACTTTTTTCTTAATCATCGAGACATTTTATTTTGCAAAAATTCCATTTACCACTCACTACTTCAAACAGTTCTGACATACTTCCTCTGTCTCTCTTTAGTTTGGACGAATTTTGCAATGAAATCATAAAAATTAGTAATTGAGACGCAGTGTTACTAAACGTGCCCTTGTTTATTGGTGGATTGGTTGTAGACGGGTTAGGCGATTGTGCCTGTGTGTACATTGCAGCCTCTTAGCTTATTGGATTGCCCTCTCTTGAGCTCAGGAGAGTCGTCTCTTTAAGAGGCATTATTAGCTACCTTCCAAACTCTTCATGTTGTTTGTCGTTTTTACCACCTGTTTCGGTATACCAAACGCTGGTTGTGAACCCCTGTATGGTTTTATTTGTAGTTAACAAACTCGCTGAAAATGGCCTTCATTTTCGATATACTACGCATCCTCTCAAAATCAGGATGCACACGCGTCCAGGTTCATTCTAGAATCCCTCAATTTTCTGTTTTCAACGTGAATATTGACTGAACCATAGTTTTAAATGCTAAAAGGCTAAGCAAAGTTTAGAGTCGAATTTCTGTTTTATTTAGTAAACGATTTTCTGAAGATTTAATAAAAAATCACCTCATAGGGTTACAATACTGTATTAATTTTAGCTTCCTTATTGTTTTGAATGTTTTATGTTCCTTATAATGGGAACTAAAACTCTAATTTTGTTGTTTTGTTTGTTGAATATTCACTGGCACAGTTGCGTTACTAGACCAGGTAAAATGTTTTCGATTAATTTTCAGCGATAAAAGGCCTCGATATACGTTTTCGTATTCTTAATACTCACTTATTTTAAAAATGAAAAAAAAACCTACGCTATGCTACGCCTTTTTTAAACTGTTTAAAGTTTTTGAAGGGTTTTGATTTAGGTCTACAAGTTTTATTTATGCTTTTGTTTTAGTCAACGAAATATTAAAAAATCAAATTGTTTATCTTAAATTAAAATTATTTTTAACGAAAAGAAAAGATATATATCAGCTTACCGGACCAAGACCGTCAAGTATGTGTACTGCTCTTACATTAACAGTATGGGCGTGCTATCTATGAATCACCAAACTAGGACATGCATATTTTGCTCCATATCAGAGCTCGTCAACCAGCCTAAGTGAAGAGGCGAATCGCAGACACACAGTAACAGTAAGAGAGATTTAAAAATAATACAGCCAAAAGTACCAGTAGTCAGCAGAACTCTGCGCCATCCGATGTGAAACCGCCAAAACTTTTAATTCAGAAGGAAAACACATAGAGAATATAAGATTTAGTACTTCTGTTATTATAAGTGAATATAGTACTAATACCACCATTGGATGAATAGCAATAACTGTAAAAATATAGTACTAATACTAAATTGGATGTTTAGTGATTATCCTAAAAATACAGGTCAATATATCTTTCCGTGCGTTGGCTGACGAGCTTTGATATGCAGCGAAACATACATGTCCTAGTTTAGTGATTCGTAGATAGCACACCTGGGTAATCCATAAATTTGGACATCCGTAGTTTTTGATGCTAGAGCAGAACACTGACTTGACGTTTTGGCTCGCTAAGCTGAGATATATCTTTTCATTTTTACTTTCTTTGCTAAAGAAAAGTATTCTATTCCTTTTTTTTTTGTTGAAATAATAAATAAATTATATGGCTTAATTTTTATGGTAAAACATATAAGGGGAGAAAGGGGTGGGGGAGGAGATTAGAGGGGTTGATTCGTATATATCATGTCATATGTCCTTTTCAGGGTTTTTGAAGTCGAGAACCCCAGTTTCATTTTTCATTGTTTCTAATTTTAACCTAGAAAAGGGCTGAAAGGGACAGAATTTATTTAATATTGTATAATTTAAACAGTATTGTGAAATGCTTAGAGGTTTTTTTAAATAAATTTTAAGCATATCATTTGTAGCAAAATAAGTAAGGGGCGGGGTATGAGGTCAAAGGGGTTGTTTTTTATATATACCATTATAGGCTTTTGTCACGGTGTTTTGAAGTTGAGGAATCTGAAACTCAATTTATTTTTACATTACTTTCAATTTTAATGTGGAAAAGGTGTGAAAGAGGTGGCGTGGTCAAATATGGTATAGTTTTAATATATGAGGAAATTTGAAACATAATTATTTATTTACTTTAAATATTTATGCAACAAAGTCGTAGAGAAGGGAATTGGAAGGGTAATTTCGTATTTATCTTGTTGTAGGTCTTTTTTAGGGTTCTTTGAGTCACGGGGATGAAAGATTACATAATTTTTTTTTATTTTCAATGTTAACAGGGGAAGAGGTGAAGGATGCGGGGATCATAAAATGTTGTGTGGTTTTAATATTATTATGACGATATTGCATGGTTTTTGAATGAGATATTTTTTATATTGTATTATATATATATATATAGTAAAAGATATATGAGGTGAAAGGATAGTGGTATTGGTTTAGAAGGGTGGTTGCGTATGCGTCATATTATACTTCTCTTTCAGTCTGCTTTTTCATCATTTCCAATTTCCAGAAATAGTATGTGAAACAGATTCAGATCTCCTTGCAGAGTAACCTAAAAAATTGTTATGTTGAATATAGATCAAGTTTTAAAAATACAAATAGCTAACTTTGCCGAAACTTACTTACCTCTGGCATAGTAGGTAAATTATTGTTTTTACTTCCTTTAATCGTAGATACCGAATTGCGGTCCGCCTAAGGGCCTTTAGAAGGTTGTAAATATTTTGACCTGGCTTTCATCTGAGTTGCGGTAATCGAGAAATTGGCAGGTAGGTAGGGTTAAATTATCAAATATTATTAATTCTTAAATATTATTACATTAAATTAGGGTTAACCGAAATTAGATAAAAGTATAAAAGTTGAGGGCATTTTTGAAATTTACTAGTTTACGTTTAAGCTTTTTCAAGTCAATATGGTCTTATTACAGATGATGTTGAGCCAGAAATGCAAAACTTTGATCCTATTGGACAGTTACAAATTTCGACAATATCGTCGTTTAAAATCGACAGAAGAGATGTGCTGGGTCTGCACAAACAAGAACTGCACTGCCAAAGTTTATACCATTGGATCAGACAACATATTTTCAAGACAAACTGGCAATCATCAACATCTACACGATAACGAACAAGTACTGAATCGCCAAAAAATTAACGCAGTGAAGAAGAGAGCCAACGAGGAATATTACAACGAAAGACCAAGAAAGATGATTCGGCGGGAGGTGGCTGCAGATCCGAATGTGCTGAACACTTTCACCGACTTCGATATGACAAGAATAGGGAAGAATTTGAACCGAGCCAGACTGCAGTGCTATCCAAAGTTGCCAAAGTCCCGAGAGAAAGTTCATGAATATCTCGGTTCAATCTCAGTCGAAACCGCAAGGTTAGTGTGATATTTTCCTATAAAAGTAATTTAGAACTCCTGTGCGCCGCGGAAATTGTGATGGTGGACCATACGTTTAAATTTTGTGCGAAGTTTTTTCTACAAATGTTTACTATTCTGGCATATATCAATGGCCGCTATAGTTCTTTGGTGTTCAGCCTATTGGACGACAAAAAAGACACTTCATATTCTTTGGTATTCTCTGCGGTAAAGTCCAAATGCCAGCAATTAGAATGTGTCTTCTCGCCTACAAAGATCGTGTCAGATTTTGTACGTGCTATTCACTGATAACGCTTGTGGGATGCAGATTCCATTTAGGACAACCCTGGTGGAGAAAAATTCAGAATCTAGGATTAACTCGAGAATACAAAGATAAAAATTCTCCCACTGGAAAATGGCTTCGCCACATGATCGGGCTAACTTTTTTCCCTGCCGATCACGTGGGAGATGTTTTCATCCAATTATTAGAAAATCAGCCAGTCCACTCACAAGTAACATTGTTTGCTGACTACATAGTTGGAAACTACATCGATGATAGTGCTTCTTTCCCTACAACCCTTTGGGCCGCACTCGACGCCAGCCTTTGGAGATCTAATAACCGGATTGAGGCTTTTCATTCAAAATTTGCAAAAGATAGTCGTTCGCCTCATCCGAATTTTCATGAATTTTGAGAGGTCATCAAGGGTTTCCAGACTGAAACATACGCGAAAATCAACGCTGTACAAACCAGTGCACCAAAGTGTTCGATTAATAGGTACAGCATTTTTAGAAAATAAGATAATTCAATATGTACATAAAGAAATTGATGCTGTAACGTTTGTCAAATACATGTCTTATAAATATAGTAATTACTAATATATTTCTTTTACTTTAATTTTCACACATAACTTGCATATCTGCCTGTGACGGACCCCAACTCGGCCGTCAATTTTGGATTCGAAAAAGGTCTGTACCGCAACTCGGAACTTTGTATTGCCTTTCACCGACCCTTACCGCAACTTGGTATCAACCCCTTTACTAAGCTCAAGTATTGTGTTCGTGAAAAACATTTTCCCATTTACGTCGGTGCGTTTATTTGGGCGCAGGTAATTTCCACAGCACTAAGCCGTTTATGACCTAGACATATTTAAGGGATGGTAATTGCAGAAGTAAATTCCACACCGAGTACTTTCAGGTAGAGGATGAGGGTTGATAAATGGGTGGTGGTACGCACCGGCCTGTTCATTTAAATCATTATTAAACCCTTCTACATATCACTTTAGTACATATTATTAATTTGTGATTATTACTTGGTTGTGCGTATATTTTTAAAAGTGTTGCTAATATGGAAGCAAAGTTAATAAAAAGTAATCGAGGAAAGGACATGTTATGTGTGAATTACTACACTTACTTTCGACAAAAGGTGCTAAAATGTGGAGAAACATTTTGGAGATGTTCAAAAAAAGATTGCAAATCAAAAGTCTTCACCGTTGGGCCCGAGAATTTAGTTACCAGAAGTAAAAGACTCCATACACACGAAGCCGACACCAAGAAGCTGAATCGGCAAATAATTAGTAATTCCTGCAAAAGAAAAGCCGGAGAGCATATGAGTGAAAGGCCATCTAAAATTATCCGAAAAGAACTACAAAACACGCTGCCTGAAACAGTAACAGAAAAGATGTCGAATATAATAGAAAAAACATTTATAACCATAGACGAAAATTTTTGCCAGGACGTAATCCAAGAAGTGCTGAGGAGGTGCATAGTGTTTTAGAGACATTTGAAATCAAAACTAGCAAGGGTGAGAATTTTCTATATATCAGTGAACTCGAAAGTGGCATTATTGTTTTTTCTTACACTACAAATGTCAATATGTTGTGTAAAATATCCAATATATATATGGACGGTACCTCTTCATACTGCACTAAATATTTTACACAGTTATTTACAGTGCATGGTTTTGCAAACGGTCATTACATTCCATTATTATTTTGCTTATTGCGTGATAAAAGAGCTGAAATATACAAAAACCTCTTCACATTATTAAAATGTAAGATTTATTCAACAGATACACTGTATTTCAATCCAGAGAAAATTACTATTGACTTCGAAAAATCTATTCATAAGGCAGTATCTGAAGTTTGGCCAAATGCTAAAGTGTTAGGATGTAGATTTCACTTACACCAATCTTGGTTTCGCAAGATACAGAATCTAGGTCTAGCTAAAGAATATTGCGACAAAAATTCTGAAATTGGTCGTTGGTTAAAGTATTGTTTCGGCTTGTCCTATTTAGCACCCGAAGAATTAGGTGACAGTTTTGCATACGATTTATATTCTATAAAACCTGAGGATGAACGTTTAAATAAATTTTGTGATTACCTACTAGAAACGTATATAGAGGAAGGAGCCGATTTTCCAGTTGAAATATGGGCAGAATCTAGTCGATCTTTAACTCGAACGACTAACTGTTGTGAGTCCTTCCATTCCCATCTAAATAATTCTTTTTATTCTACACATCCGTCTCTGTATACTTTTATCGATAGGCTGAAAGAATTTCAGATTAACGTATACATAAAAATACAAAGTGTCGACGAGTCTAAAATAAGTAATAATCATAATAATCAAAAATTAAAACATTTAAAAAATCTTTATGAACGAAGACGATTAGAAAATATTAATCGTTTCCATTTTTTAAAATGCGTGTCCTATTTTTCTCAACCTGTTTTGTAAATATATATAAATAGATATGTATAGGTTTGTAGCATTATCTAGTATATGTAAGGAAATTTGTCCAATTGTATTTTATGTATTTAGCAAAAACTTCATGTTTTATCAATATTATTCTACTATGAAATAAAAACATATTTTTGCAAATATCTAAAATCAATAAAAACTGATTTAAAAGAAATCCGTCCAATTGTATTTAGATGTATCAAGCATAATTATATTTGCTTGGTGTGGAAATTACCTGTAAGATTTAAGTACCCTTATAAGATTAGTGTGGAATTTACCTGTTGTATTAAGGGCGCGGGTAATCTTGGTGTGAAATTTACTAACGCCGGTTTATTTGTCTGTCGGCCTGTCGTTATGTCGCTCTGTTGGCTCCATAATTCTCAGACGCAATGATATTATAGTACTTGAAACAGAAATGAAACCTAGGGTTTTTGAGCGATATCGTTTTAGGAACAGGGAGTGAACGGGGTAGGCATTATGTGTATTACTTTCCCTTCACTTGAGAAAGTGAAATTCGCTACTTACTTAAATCACCTTACCAATTTTTTCATTTTTTCCACACAATAAATATTTCCTTTATTTATTATTTTTAATAATTATATATATATTTTTTGGGCTAAAATGCCTCAAAATACTAGAAAATTAAATTTCAACAACAAATTCAAAATGCATCGCTGCGGCTTTGGCGCTGCCCACAGTACGAAATTAGCATACTATTAAATATTTAGGTTAATTTAGTCGAAAGCATCCGCACAATTTCAAATTAACCGCAAAACAATTGATTATTTTCATTTCGGCATGCAGCACCAAATGTGAGATCCACTCGAAAACAAAGTGGTTTTTATTTATTTATAAAGCTGTTTTAAATTAATAATTACTGGTTTTCAGCATAATTGGCTGAACATTTTTTTATTAGGCATAAATTAAGTTAAAACCTACTATTTAATCGTACAATTTCTATTTATGTTTCAGAAAAATTAGAAATATTTTTTACTCTCTGTACAAGTGGGATTTGAAGTTACCAGTAGGATTCAAATTTCACCTGTATATTATCAAGACCGGGAAAAAAAATTATAAAATACTGTTATTTTACCGATAATACAGGCCAACAAAAAAAATATTTGTAAAAACTTTTTAAACCAATACACCTAAGTGGTTATGTATTTTTGGGTGCTGAAACCGTATCTGGTATCAGTCTTTTTGTATCACCCACAGTTCTCTCACAATATGACATCGATTAAATTTCAAAACCAAATCCTCTTCCTGCTTGAAAAACTGAGCATACTGTTGATCTCTTGTTCTATAATGGTAAATAGATGTTCCAGATTCCAATAAATGTTTTTCTTTCATCCTAGAACCAAGCAATTCTGTTTTTTCCTTAGTCAAACCCAAATCTCTCACTAAATCATTTAACTCAGCTTGTGTAAACAACTGTGTTTTAAACTTTCTCGAGAACATTGAAACTCATCATCATCCGGTCGGCTTTCATTAAATGCGGCACTGGACTTTAAAATGTCATCAATAGGCTGAGGTGGCTCAGGGATAGGACATCCCGGTCCATGTCCTACCGGCCGATTAGCTGAAGTAAAGTTAGGATAGACAATTACTTTCTTATTTTTGGAGTTATATGTAGAAACATCAACGCTGCAAAAATATCAATCATTTGAATGATTTTCTTGCTCTCTCCATACCATGAGTACTGCAAATCTAAAAGCTTTCTTTCCTTTCTTATACCATTTCCTAAGATCCTCGACACAAACATAACATACTTTGTGAGGAGCTCAACATTTTTCTTGATTAGCGATTTCTACACCAAAATATGCAAAGTATACTTTTTTTACAAAGTAAGTAATGTTTCTTTGATGTTTTTTAACTACAAACTCACCACATATATAACAAAAAGTGTTGGGAGAGTTTTTACAACCACGATTAGCCATACTTTGAGTGCGAATTATAGCACATGGGTTAAACACTGCAATGCGAGGTTATATTAACTGGAAGAAAACAGCTGTGACCCTTATCGGAACTGCCAACCTAATAACATTTGATTTTACTGCCCATCTTATAAAATTCTGATTTTATTGCCAACCTAATAACATTCGAATGATAAAAAATAAACTTTTCACATTTTGAATATTAAAATGTGAAAAATTGGTGGGTGATACGATAATAATAATACGACCCGATTATTATTTTCGGACTCAGCACACCAAAAAACATAGGAATCAGGTAAAATTATTAAAAAAGTTTTTTCATCGTTGGCCTGTGTAATTTCACCAATTCCTGATAATTTAATCTCAACATTTAGGACAATGCGTTCCCACTATAAGATGAGCTAAAAGAGTTCATATGCGAGGGTGAATTAATAAGTCTGATAAATTTCCACGAAATTGCGTGAAATTTATATAACATAACTGTTAGTAAGCGCGATGCTTGTACTGGTTGTGTGTAAAGTTTCAAACAAATGCAACACGCAGTTGATTGTTGGCAGGTATCGTATTTTATTTAAAAAAATGTACTGCGGCCCAGATAGAAACTGAACTGAAGGAAGTTTATGGGGACTCTGCACCAGCCCTTAAGAGCATTGCAACTGCTGCACGTTCAGGAGGCCCGATTGAGGTTTCTTCTGCAGCAAGGGTCGATAAAATTTATGGGCGTCGTGATGGAAGATGGTCGCATTAAACTCCGTGAGATTTTTAGGATGGTACGCATCTCATGTGAATAGCTACATAATATCCTGCTTGAAGTTTTAAAAATGAAAAAGCTGAGTGCGCGATAGGTACTACGTTTGTTGACCCCAGACCAAAAACTCACGGAAAAGGACATTTTAAAATTGTATGTGAAATTGCAGTGTAATGCGAAGGTCTTTTGGCGTCGTTTTGTGACTGTAGTAGTAAATTCCCATTTTGTCGATTGACCGTCTCGTCGACTGGGCATTGTTACCTGTTTTGCTACCCTTTCGTCGACTGAGACCGTTTGACCGTTGACCATTTGAAACCGTTCGCTTTTTGTCAACTCGCCGAATTAAAGCTACCAAGTAAAGCTGTAGGTAGCCTTCAACCCTCTACAGGTAGTTTTACCTAGGTATTTATCTTCATACAATATAAGGGTGTGGCCAGTTAGGCGTTCAGGTTACTTCAGGTTGAGATTTGACAGTTTTAAGTCTGTAGAAAGTGTGAAGGAAAGAAATAATTTTGCTCTATATATTTTTTTTTAAGAAATAATAAATATTTACCCTTAATATAGATTTCCATAACAGATAAAGAGGTTTAGTGAATCGACAAATGGGGAATTGTTAATGACACCGATGTATAGGTTAAAAGGCCAGTCGACAAAGCCGGAATTTCTGTTAAAGTCGACAAAACAGGAATCGACGAAACGGTACTAAATCACTGTAGTAGGTTCCCAACGGGGGCGGTACCGTCCCCTAGTGGGCGCTAGAGCCTTTCGTGGTGGCGGTAGTAGCTCTTGAATGGAGGGGGGGACGTTAAAACAATCAAGGGGGCGGCCGTGGCGTTCTTACCTATTTAGGAAGTTAATATAATAAAATACTTTGAAAATACCTACTGTTTTCATGAATATATATTTTTATCCAGCTATTTAAAATTGTTATCTTATTACTATCGCGTAAATAAGCATTAAAAAATTTAAATTAACATTAGGTATACGTATACTTAATTCGATTCAGTATTGTCGGTAACAAATCTTTGCAAGTTGGTAAGCAAAGACACGATTTACGCATTCAAGCATGTTTCGACAAAAATATGATAGCTTTTAATGATTTGTTTACAGAGCAAGTGCACCGGCATCGCAAGCAAGCAAAGGCATACAAGTTGATGCGTTTACGAAATCAAATCTAATTAAAGGCAGGGAGAGCTCTAGGAATGTCTTATTATTTTTGTGTGCTTCGCCAATAATCCATATTCGTGAGTTCCATTATTTTTATAACTATCTATAAATCTTATTTAACCGTGGCGAATTTTGTATTTCAAAATGTCTGAATCTAAGAAGTACAGCAGTACAGCACTGAGTATTTAAAATACGGATTTACGCACTCTCCTACAAACCAATCATTACCATCATATTGTTTTTAATTTGCCTCATATAATAGTTCATTGTTAATCGCAAAAGCGGAAAAACCACACACAATTGGCGAGGAATTAATCTTGCCGGCAGTCAAAGAGGTAATAAAAACCGTTCTTAATCTCACACATGGTCAGATATCATCAGAAAAATTCCTCTGAGTAGTAATTCGATACAAAGAAGAATAGATGAAATAGTTAAAGACGTTGAAATATCATTATGTGATTACTTAATGACTTGCAAATTTTCCATTCAACTCGAAGAATCATACGTTCGATTCATAAAATAAGAAAAAATTTGTCAAGAATTATTATTTGCTACAAATTCGGAAACCAGTACAAAGGGAGAATCGATATTTAATACCATGAACGAGTTTTTTCAAGAGAAAGAAATTCCTATTCGTAATATTTTGTCAGCTGCTACTGATGGTGTTTCAGCAATGACGGGGCGTCATAAGGATTTCATAGCGCATTTGAAACAAGCAGTACCAAATGTACTCCCTGTATATTGTATTATTCATCGTCAGCATTTGGTTGCAAAAAAATCTAAATGGATGCTTGCATATGTCGCTTCATTACGTTATTAGAACAGTCAATAAGATTAGAAGCAATTCATTGCCTGATAGATTATTTGGCCAACTTTGTAGTGAAAATGATGAAGAGTACAATCGCTTGTTGCTGCACACAGAAGTCCGTTGGCTCTGAAAAGGTATTTGTCTGAATCGTTTTTTCAATCTATTTGACTCAGTACTGGACTTCCTTGATTACATCTAAAAATGACATCGCTTATTGGACAGACCTATTTAAAATATTTAGTGAAGTCGATTTACAATTGCAAGGTGATAAGTTGAATTTAATTAAAACAAAAAACGTCATAGCTGCTTTTGTGGGAAACTTCTTCTGTTTAAACGAAATCTAGGTAGAGGTGTATACATTATCAGCAGTCTCTGCAAAACAGGAAGATTTACTTACTTACTGCCAACACCTGGACATTCTTCATGCTGATTTTACGGAACTATTCCAGAATATTTTAAATGTGAATACACCGAGGTGGGTTTTACATCTTTTCGCAAATGCAGATACAGCAGAATCATAAAATTGAGAAGAGGAACTCGTAGCACTCACAACTAACAAAGAACTAAAAGTAATTCAGAAATGGATACCAAGAGTTCTGGCTTCAAAAATCAATACCAGCTCTCTACCTTGGATTGTGGGCCAAAGTACAGAAAATTTTAATTGCTTTTCCTTCATCGCATTTGACTGAGCGTGGGCTAATTTACTATCTAAGAAAAGGATCAGACTGCACATCACTAAACATGGCAATTTGTGACTGATGTTAACGAAATTGGAACTCGAGATTAACAAATTGTTAAAACTCCACTAGCGTCAACCATCTCCTTAATTTTTTTATTTCTTATTGATTTTGTGTTTATTTTTAAATTTTTAATAAACAATTTTTTACTGCATTTTATGGTCGTTTTAATTAATTTCTACTTTGTGATTCTTAATAGATAGATAGACAGATAAAGTAGGTATGTGTAATATGCAACAATATTTTAATATTCAGTATAGTTAACTATTATGGAAGAGGAGGCGTTGGGTTTTTTTGTTTGTAAGGGGGGCTGTGGTCCAGAAAAGGTTGGGAACCTTTACTGTAAACGAAACATCGATCCACCATTACACCTCAGAGACGGAACAGTGGGTTGGCGAAGGTGAAAGTGCACTGAAAAAAGCGAAAACAGTTTTATTGACGAGAAAAGTGATGGCAATTGTCTTTTGCGGCTCACGGGGTATCACCATGATTTACTAATTAGAGAAGAGTATAATAGTGACTGGCTCTTAATACGCCACGTTATTAGACCGTTTGCATAGTGAGTTGAAGCAGAAGTGACCAAGATTAGCGCATCAGAAAGTGCTCTTTCACTAGGATAATGCGCTTGCTCATACATCGGTCATCGTACTGGCAGAAGTGCACGAGCTGGGTAACGACATATTTCACTAGCAGCCCTATTCCCCATATTTGGCCCCAAGTAACTTTTTTGTTTTCGAACCTCAAAAATTGGCTCCTAATAAAAATGTTATTTGTACTGTAAACAAGTATGATGCATAGTTCGAGACAAATTTTATTTCTGAGGGAAAAAGGAATTGAAATTCTGCTAGACCGAACCAATTGAGCTCAGTAGAGGTTATGTTGAGAAATAAATATTTGTTCTTGCAAGAAAATGTTATTTACCTTCTTTTTTACAATACTTTTCAATCCATCCTCGTATCAACATCGATTTGAAAGTAGGGCAGTCTTTTCTTTGGCATAATGGTGAGATTATTACCATCTATGACCGAGACCTAAAACTTTTCAGATCACCACAACGTGTAAAGTATATAGCATTTGAAATATCGACGTGTGTTGTTTTTGGACTAAGTTATTCTTTAGTGTGCGAAATTCAAATTCAGTAGTTATTTTAGAACCGCGTGGGGAGCCATTGGGTAAATTACTTTACTATTTTTTACTTTCCTCCAGAAATTTTGAATTTATCGATTGTTATTATAAAATATCAAGAAGAAAAATCAGACGTTATTACGTTACTTGCTTTATAGATATTATAGAAAATGTTATTAAAGCGTTTCTATTTAAATATTATTCGACGTGCACGTTACAGTAACATGATATCCGAGACTAAAATTTTGCAACATGCTGGGCTCCAATATTCGCTTATTAAGGCAATGGATATAGTTTGTTACGCTGTAAACAGTAATTTATTGCTCAATATTCAAACCAGCCTAAGGCGCTGACGCTTCTATTTTTTTTGGCTTAGTTTCAGTTGTGCCTATCAGGCAATCAAAATTTTAATGATAAATTTTCCATGCGGATAGCATAGTCAGTGTATTACAATTCTGAAATTACTTTACATATTGCCATATGTTTAGAAAGGATATTTTGCTTGGTAATAAATATTTTACGCTCTACATGTTCTCCGTACACATAGCAGAATAGCTGAACTATATAAGTTATATCTACTACAAATATATACTAAATCGATGGTTATATATACCCAGTTGAGATAATAGTACATGGTAAATTTTATGTTACAGCTAAATTAAATTTCAACAGAGGCGAGTAAAGGCAGTGCCAGGAAAACGTACCGTCTTTTTTGTTATTACTGAATATGTACAAATAATACAGATGTATTATATTAATAAATTATAAACGTTGCCCTTGTATCTGGGATAGGCCATTACTGTTCTATGCATAAAAGAAACGTAGCTGATCAAAATTCAGATAGTATAAGAGTATATTATGAAAATTTTTTTACTAGGTAATCGAGTGTGGTGTCAAATGAAAGCTATATATATATAATGTAATACTTGCGCGCACTTTTCTTTGTATTATTTTTAAAAAATCGCGAAAAATCGCTGTCCACCCGCCCTATCTCGAAAAGTACTTGTCAAAAAATTTTGAAAAAATTCTGAAATATTCTCCACGGGGTGTAGATTGAATGAAAATTATCACGAGTGCATTACCTGTAATAATTTATCTGGTATATAAAAAAAAACAGAAATTTCAGGGTCATCAATTTTCAGTAAAGATTGGAAATAAACTTTGTTGAAAACTCATTTGGGGTGTGTTTTGTGAAGTCACTGATAATTTTATACTTCCGTTACAATATTTTTTATTTTAAAAGCAATCAACGTACGGAACACTAATTGCGCAAGTTCAACTTGCATTTGACCGGTTATTTTTTGATCCTGAATTGATTTGGGAGAGTACTTTCACGAGAGTCCAAAAACCACAAAACCATTTGAAAAGTAGAACTGTGACGTTGAGAGGATAACACTTTTTTTTTTCAGCACCCTGTTCTTCCAAACGGACAACATTTTTACCTATAATTTTACTTTACAGTTTTAAAAGATTAAGAATATAATTTTTAAAATAATATTTTTGTTAAAATTGCGCATCTAATATAATTATAACTATTTATAGCAATACATATATATATATATATATATATATATATATATATATATATATATATATATATATATATATATATATATATATATATATATATATATATATATATATATATATATATATATATATATATATATATATATATATATATATATATATATATATATATATATATAAATATATAAATATATAAATATATATAGATATATATATATATATATATATATATATATATATATATATATATATATATATATATATATATATATATCATTTCATGCATTGATCTGTATTAATAAAGAGAAAAACAATATAAACGACAAAAGCGACGTTAGGGGTCTGAGTCATATTTATTTCGGACTCTTCTCATAGTAACTCAATAGCAGATAATAAATAAAAAAACCGGTCAAGTGCAAGTTGAACTTGCACAATTAGTGTTCCGTACGTTGATTGTTTTTAAAATAAAAATTTTTGTTAGGGTAGTATAAAAATGATTAGTGACTTCACAAAACACACCCCAAATGAGTTTTCAACAAAGTTTGTTTCCAATCTTCACTGAAAACTGGTGACCTTGAAATTTTGTTTTTTTTTTTATATACCAAATAAATTATTAAAGGTAATGCACTCGTGATAATTTTTCGTTCAATCTTACCCCGTGGAGAATATTCCAGAATTTTTTCAAAATTTTTTGATCAGTACTTTTCGAGATAAGGTAGGGGACAGCGATTTTTTAAAAGTAATACAAAGAAAAGTGTGCGCAAGTATTACATTATTATATAATATATATATATATATATATATATATATATATATATATATATATATATATATATATATATATATATATATATATATATATATATATATATATATATATATATATATATATATATATATATATATATATATATATATATATATATATATATATATATATATATATATATATATATATATATATATATATATATATATATATATATATATATATATATATATATATATATATATATATATATATATATATATATATATATATATATATATATATATACATACATATATTTTTTACGTGTGTTTTCACAAGCTGTCATTTGACACCACACTCGATGACCTAGTAAAAAAAATTTTTTTTTCACTTCCGATTTCACCCCTCAAAACGAACCCCTTAAGTCAAAACTTATGTTACGGTGGTATAAAATGATCAGTGACTTCACAAAACACACCCCAAATGAGTTTTCAACAAAGTTTGTTTCCAATCTTTACTGATATCTGATGACCTTGAAATTTTTGTTTTTTTTTATATACCATATAAACTATTAAAGGTAATGCACTCGTGATAATTTTCGTTCAATCTACACCCCGTGGAGAATATTCCAGAATTTTTTCGAAATTTTTTGATAAGTACTTTTCGAGATAAGGCCCGGGACAGCGATTTTTCGCGAATTTTTAAAAATAATACAAAGAAAAGTGCGCGCAAGTATAATATTATATATATATTTTTTACTCGTGTTTTCACAAGCTTTCATTTGACACCACACTCGATGACCTAGTAAAAAAAATTTTTTTTTCACTTCCGACTTCATCCCCCAAAACTAACCCCTTAAGTCAAAATTTAATTCTCAAAACTACATGGCTCTGATGAGGCCATCAATTCCTATATTACTACCAAATTTCACCTTTCTATGTCAAATAGTTTCGGAGAAAATCGGGTGTGACAGACAGACAGACAGACAGACAGACAGACAGACAGACAGACAGACAGACAGACAGACAGACAGACAGACAGACAGACAGACACCGAAGTGATCTTATAAGTGTTCCGTACGGAACACTAAAAAAACACATAAACAAACCAAAGGATGACTTTCGTTCCCTATACAAATCTAAAGTTATTTTAAAAAATGTGACCGTCTTAGTAACACCTTTTAAAGAATGTTAAGTGTGTCTTCGTTTCAACCCACACATGTAAGTTTTTATATATATTTTGAGTGTATTTTTATTATTTTCACCTTCTACATTGTATTATAAGTTTAAGAATTTTATATATTCATAATTAAAAAAATTTGTGCGTCCTATTGAATATCCAAAACAGAAAATTTCAATTTTTAGATGAACTGAAGAAGCCTGAAAATCGGGCGAAACGTTTTCAATAAATTCTAAAAATATATATTCAATATTCCAAGGTTCAAGAAAGAATTCAATCCAACTTATATATATATATATATATATATATATATATATATATATATATATATATATATATATAATATATATATATATATATATATATATATATATATATATATATATATATATATATATATATATATATATATATATATATATATATATATATATATATATATATATATATATATATATATATATATATATATATATATATATATATATATATATATATATTATATATATATATATATATATATATATATATATATATATATATATATATATATATATATATATATATATATATATATATATATATATATATATATATATATATATATATATATATATATATATATATATATATATATATATATATATATATATATATATATATATATATATATATATATATATATATATATATATATATATATATATATATATATATATATATATATATATATATATATACATATATAAATATATATAAATATATATATATATATATATATATATATATATATATATATATAAATATGTATATATATATATATATATATATATATATATATATATATATATATATATATATATATATATATAAATATGTATATATATATATATATATATATATATATATATATATATATATATATATATATATATATATATATATATATATATATATATATATATATATATATATATATATAAATATATATGTGTGTGTATATAAATATCAACTGGTGGTACTTGGATTAATTTACTATTTTCCTTAAGAAAGCAAAACTGAGTGCTTATTTGAGAACAACGTGTTCTCTAGTACTAGTTAAATCACTTTACAGTTTGTTTTTATATACAGCGTATTCTAAAGATGTTTTGCAAAGTAAAATTACGTTTCAAAATCTTTATTTCATTAAAAATTTAAGTCCATGTTTTAGCAATTATTTACTGCCATCTGTCAAAACTTATCATCCAGAATTAAGAGAACTGACGATCAAGTACTTATTCAAGCCACAGATTGGCAGAATAGTTCTTGGTAAAGACAAAGTCATAGATTGCAAATATTAACCGCGAGGTAGCGCAAATCCGTATGGCTTCACGAGACACTATGTTATGTTTTCTGTGCACAATATAATCTATTACCTATGAAGAACGTCCAGGTCGTCCAAATGAGGTCACCACATCAAAAATGATTAAAAAAATTCACGATATAGTGATAAATGATTGGAGAGTGAAAGTGCGTGAAAATGCTGACACTGGGCATCTCAATTGAACTGGTGCAGAATATTTTAACACGATGTTAAAGCGCAATCGGAATAATTTTTGGCGTCGACGAAACGTGAATTCATCATAACACACCAGACATCAAAGAACAGTCCAAATATTGGGTTTTTCGTGGCGAATCGGCGCCAAAGAAGGCCAAGGTGACTTTATCGGCCAACAAAGTTTCAGTGTTTTGAGATGCGTGCGGCATAGTCCACGTCGATTACCTTGAAAAGGGCAAAACAATTAATGGAGGGTATTATGTCAACTTATTGGATCGTTTTAACCATGCTGTGAAAGAAAAGCGTCCGCATTTGGCGAAGAATAAAATTCTCCATCAAGACAATGCACGTCTGTAGATGTCCATGGCGAAATTCCATGAGTTAGGATACGGATTGCTTCTGCATCCACCATATTAGCCAGATTTAGCTCCCAGCGATTATTTCCTATTTGCGAATATGAAAAAATGGCTCGGCGGAAAAAAATTAGCTCAAGCGATGAGGTGATTGCTGAAACAAAACCTATTTTGAAGGGTTGGAAAAATAATAATTTTTAGATGGGATACAAAAGATAAAAAGTCGTTGGACTAAGTGTATCGAGCTAAAAGGAGACTATGATGTACTGTATTTTTCTCAATAAATTAATATCATTAGTCAAGCATACTTAATTATTAATTAAATCACCAATATATTTTTTGTATTAATGATGTCTTGTGATACTATCATAGTTTTGGCGCAATAGCATGAAGAGCTAACAGTGAAATTGGGGTATCACATCTATTGGCAATTGAGAAAACCAATCAGATTTTTGAACAACTACTATAATGTGGGAACTACACGACAAACTGCACCGAGGAAAGCATAACGTAAGAGAAGCAGAGGTATACGATAATTTCGCTCGTCTTACAGAAGCCGTTAATGATTGTTAGATTTAAAAAAAAAACACTCTTGTACGTGATGGATTTCTAATTATTAAAAAGTGCCTGTATTTTTGGTTTATTGATTTTTAATATTTGAACTTGAAGGCGTAAAATACAATAAAATAAAGGTTTTTAGGAGGAGAAATACTGTTTAGATTATTACCGTGCAATTTAAAAAATAAAGGTATCGTAATGTATGAACTTCCATATTACAGGAAAAACTCCCCAGGCTCTATTGTTAAATGCAGGAAAGCGCTACAGTGTTCAGTTATATTGTTGTTTATGATTTTTTATTGTTGTCCGGAAACGTTTTAAGGTAGGATGTAGTCTTATTTCTAAAAATAGAGCGAACAAGAGCAGGAAATTAAGAGAAAATATAGAGGCATTCTAAATCTAACGATAGTTATACCTATATAGTGTCAAATGTTAATATACCCTAGCAGATGACCCCAATTTGTGTTAGATATACTACATTGTAACTTTGGAAACTCTAAAAGACGAAAACGATTAAGTAGACTTTTTTTAAAGAATTATATGCCAATAAATATGAAATAAAATGATAAAGAATATCCTTTTGTTTTCGGAGATATTCATAAAAACAGATATTGGTCCATGTGTTAATTTTTAGTGTTCCGTACGAAACACTTATAAGATGACTTCGGTGTCTGTCTGTCCGTCTGTCTGTCTCTCACACCCCCCGATTTTCTCCGAAACTATTTGTCATAGAAAGTTGAAATTTGGTAATAATATAGGAATTGATGGCCTCATCAGAGCCATGTGGTTTTGAAAGTTAAATTTTGACTCAAGGGGTTAGTTCAGGTTAAATTTTTTTACTATTTCATCGAGTGTGGTGTCAAATGAAAGCTTATGAAAACACAAGTAAAATATATATATATATATATATATATATATATATATATATATATATATATATATATATATTCTTTGTTTTATTTTTAAAAAATCGCGAAAAATCGGTGTCCCCCCCTTTATCTCGAAAAGTACTGATCAAAAAATTTTGAAAAAACTTTGGAATATTCCCCATAGGGTGTAGATTGAATGAAAATTATCACGAGCGGATTATCTTTAATAATTTATCTGGTATATAAAAAACAAAAATTTCAAGGTCATCAGTTTTCGTTAACGATTGGAAACAAACTTTGTTGAAAACTCATTTGGGGTGTGTTTTGTGAAGTCACTGATCTTTTTATACCTGCGTAACAAAATTTTTTATTTTAAAGGCAATCGACGTACGGAACACTAATTGCGCAAGTTCAACTTACAGTTGACCAGTTATTTGTGGTATATTTTACAAGCCCTTTCTATTGTCTCTTATAGTAACTGAAATCGTATACACCCATCAACATATTGTTATACATGGTCTTTATAAAATAGTCTTCAAGCGAATGAAAAAATATAGAAATAAAATTAATTATTCATGAAGTAAACATTAGTACAGGGTTATTGACTACAAATAGACCACCCATCTACGCAGTTTATTTTTAGTATTCCGTACCGAAACCAGAACACTTATGGAATCAATTCGGTGTCTGTCCGTCTCTCTGTCACGCTCCATTTTCTCCGAAACTATTTGACATTTAAAGTTGAAGTTTGTCACAAATATAGGAAGTAGCCCAATCACAGCCTTATGATTTTGACGGTTAAATTTTGAATTAAGGGGTTAGTTTTGGGTGGTGAAATCGGAAGTAAAAAAAATTTCAAGGACATGGAGTGGGATGTCAAATCTAAGCTTGTGAAAAGACGAGTTCAAAAATATATGTGACCTAATACTTGGGCAAACTTTTTTTTAGATAATTTTTAAAAAATTGCCAAAAATCGCTGTCCCCCACCTTATCTCTGGAAGTACTAACCAAAAAATTTCGAAAAAATTATGGAATAGCCTCCATAAAGTTTAGATTGGATGAAAATTATCACGAGTGCATTATCTTTGATAATTTATCTGGTATATAAAAAAAACCTTTACATTTTTTGATATGTGGTTCGTATTTGTATTTAAGTCCCCATCCTATTTAATAACAAATGTTATTCACTGATAAAAGTATACACACACATGCACAGCAAGCATCTAAGATAATTATTGTGAGGGATTTTAACATAATTTTTTGAAATGTGTTAACCCTGTTATTGGAATAGCATTGAGCTTATACAAATGGTAAAAGATACTAGTTCCACTGGAGACAGATATTGATTTTTGAAAACTAATTTCAGGTGTATTTTGCGAAGTCACTGAACATTTTATATCTCTGTAACAAAAAATTTTATTTTAAAAGCAAACACGATACGGAACATTAATTTCGCAAGTCCGACTTGCACTTGGCCGGTTTTTATTTTATTTTTTTTTAACAAAGTATCCCAGAAATAAATTTTTGGCCAATATTTCCTTTTAATTGTTCTAGGGATTACGAACTGTTACTATAAACTCTATTTTAAGATATCCCCGCAAGACCTAATTGGAAGCCGGCCTCGGTACCGCAAAGGGTTGAGAGCCTACCAAATGACCGGAAAGTTGCCAATTCGAATGCGGCGCTACTGGCTGGGTGTCGGACGTCCCAGATTTTAAATTGGAGATTACATATACAAGCTCGTGGCTAATAAACTAAATTCCTAACGCCAATAAAATAGAAATAAAAGAACGAATTGGCCCTAACGGCTTATGATGGAAATTTTTTTGATATATCGATAGTTATCGATATATCGAATAGGTGAATTCAAAAAAAAAATTGAAAGCTACTTAGAAGATCTTGAAGAATAATATATTGAAAATATTGGGTTAAAGTCCTTTGCAAAAATTAAGTCTAAAAGGCTTAAAAATTAATAAAATATTATATGGCTGGACCACATTTGGAAAACAGTATACATTTTAAAATAACCGGCCAAGTGTAAATCGGGCTTGCGCAATTAGTGTTACGTACGTTGATTGCTTTTAAAATAAAAATTTTTATTACGGAGGTACAAAATGATCAATGACTTCACAAAACACCCCCAAATAAGTTTTCAACAAAGTTTGTTTCCGATCTTTGTTGAAAACTGACGACCGTGGAATTTTTGTTTTTTTATATACTAGATAAATTGTTAAAGGTAATCCGCTCGTGATAATTTTCGTTCAATCTACACCCTATGGAGAATATTCCAGAATGTTTTCAAAATTTCTCGTTCAGTGCTTTTCGAGATAAGAGGGGGGACAGCGATTTTTGTCAATTTTTGTCAATTTTTTAAGAATAATACAAAGAAAAGTGTGCGCAAGTATTACATTTTCGAACCCATATTTTCACAAGCTTTCATTTGACAACCCAACCTAGTAAAAAAATGTTTTTTTCACTTCCGATTTCACCCCCCAAAAATAACCTCTTTAGTAAAATATTAACTTTTAAAACTACAAGGCTCTGATGAGGCCATCTATTCCTATATTAGTGCCAAATTTCAACTTTCTGTATCAAATAGTTTCGGAAAACATTGGGTGTGACAGACGGACAGACAGACGGACATACACCTATGTGTTCTTATAAGTGTTCCGTGCGAATACATAGGTTGCTTTAGCTCTGTTTCCTATTTATATTTTGAAAAATATCTGTGTTAATCTGTTAAAGTATTAATATTTACTAATAGCGATGAGCTTAACAGCGACTTTTAGGTTATAGGTATACTTTCGACGGTGATTTATAAGTCTTTTAATAGCGACGTAGGTCGCTGCGTTACTCCGTCCGAAATTTCCGGAAATCAAAAACTACTGCTGCTTAATGATCGACAACGGCGCCTGTCACAGCCAGCCAATTTTATGGCCCATTATTTCTGATATTTTGTATGTAAGTATATTGTTATTTGACTATTTTTAAAATTCATTTACAGAATACTGTTGTTGTTTTATTAGTTTTCTTATTAACATCTTTCTACCTAAATATACGTATTTACCAAATTATTTGCAAATAAATTTATACAACAAAATTTTACTTTGTAGTTATTTGAGCTAACAGTGTTTTACCTTCCAAAAGCGACGCCACGGTCCAATACCATTTACCTATGAGTCGTCGGCCGACTGCGACCGTTGTCTTTAACGAGACGCTAGGCGCCCTCGCCGATCATTAAATTCCGGTCGGGCGGATCTGCGACCTCTGCGTATGCAGCCAGTATTTAAAACAGTGACTAGAGTCGCTGCTTTGCGAAGAATTAGGTCGCAGGTATTACCTGTGACTATCTAAGTCGCAGATACGATAATATTGCTCATCGCTATTTACTAACATACTTATCGATATATCAATAACTATCGGCATATCAATAACTACCGCAGCATGTCAAGAGTCACCGTTATATTGATAAATATCACTATATTAGGAACTATCCATAATTACCAATATATCGATTTGTTGATAACTACCGATATATTAATAAGTTAAATTTATCTATAGGTAAGTTTCTATCGACTATCGAAAATGTTTTATCTTCTTTTCCTACTAAACACTACCTCATTTCAACTTTTTGGAAATTAATTTATTAGGGGAAGTTTCTCGGATAACTGGAAAAAGTCCACTTAACGATTTTGCCTACTCAGCCATCACGTTAGGGGAATGCGACAACTTTTGATTCTTTGGTTTTAAATTTGTCGGCCTCCAATATTGGTAATTCTGTTTATTGTTGTAGCTGTTACGGTGAAAATATGCTTCATCCCATATTAAGATGTTGGTAAATGTTGAAACACATTCAAATATTTAATTAATGACTTTATTTCTTGCACTGGTATATTGTAGTAGCGAAGATATAAAACTTTACAAAGTGTGACAAACTTCTGGGCATATCTGCAACACAAAATTGTTTACATATTAGGAGGTCGGGTCTCTTTGTGATAGTCTCTTAAAGTACTAACATACGAGGCTGGTTTGAAAAGTCCGTGCAAAGTCCGAGAGATGGCACCGCCGGCGCGTATCGAGGTCATGTTTATTTAGTAGCATCTCTTGAATGAACGCACACCAAGTTTCAGCCATATTGGTCTATTTCTTTGTGTTTGGCATTCGTGTGAATCAAGGAAGTCGAGTGATTTTCAAGAAATGGACGAAAAAGAATTTCGTGTGGTGATTAAACATTACTTTATGAAAGGCAAAACGCCTCAGGAGACTAAAGAGAAGCTTGATAAACATTATGGTGACTCTGCACCTTCGATTAGAACAGTTTATAAGTGGTTTCAAAATTTTCGGACTGGCCATATGGGCACAAGTGACACTGAACGTTCTGGACGGCCTGTGGAGGTTACGACTCCAGAAATCATTGATCAAATCCATGATATGGTGATGGATGACAGAAGAGTTAAGGTGCGTGAGATTGCTAGTGCTGTGGGCATCTCGACTGAACGGGTACATAATATTTTGCATAAACATTTGGACATGAGAAAGCTATCCGCAAGATGGGTGCCGCGATTGCTCACGCTTGACCAAAAACGGAATCGTGTGAAGTGTTGCAAGGATGGTTTGCAGCTGTTCCAGAAGAATCCGGAGGACTTTAAGCGTCGTTTCGTCACTGGGGATGAAACATGGATACGTTACTATACTCCTGAGACCAAACAACAATCTAAACAATGGGTTACCAAGGGGGAATCTGCACCAAAAAAGGCGAAGACCGTTCCTTCGGCCGGAAAGGTTATGGCGACTGTCTTTTGGGATTCGCAAGGGATAATCCTCATCGACTATCTGGAAAAGGGTAAAACTATTACAGGTGAATATTATTCATCGTTATTGGACCGTTTGAAAACCGAGCTGCAAGAAAAACGCCCGCAATTGGCCCACAAGAAAGTCCTTTTCCATCACGACAACGCACCAGCACACACCTCAGCAGTTATGGTCGCAAAATTAATGGAAATAGGATTCCAACTCATTTCACATCCCCCCTATTCTCCAGACTTGACTCCCTCGGACTACTATTTGTTCCCCAATTTGAAGAAATGGCTGGCGGGACAAAGATTTTATTCAAACGAGGAGGTGATTGCAGACACTAATGGATATTTTGCAGACTTGGACAAATCCTATTATTCGGAAGGGATCAACAAACTAGAACATCGTTGGACGAAGTGTATAAGCCTAAAAAGAGACTATGTCCAAAAATAAAAAAGGTTTACCCCAAACACATAAGTAGTTTTTATTTTTGCACGGACTTTTCAAACCAGCCTCGTACTATCGACATGTCGAGAGTCACTGATATATCTCAGTATATTAGGAACTATCCATAACTACCAATATATCGATTTGTTGACAACTATTAATACATTAATAAGTTAAATTTATCCATAGGTAAGTTTCTATCAACTATTGAAAATCTTTTATCGTCCTTTCCTACTAAACATCACCTTACTTCTACTTTTTTGGAAATTAAATTATTCGGGGAAGTTTCTCGGATAACTGGAAAAATTCTACTTAACGATATTGCCGGCGCAGCCGTCACATTAGGGGAATGCAACAACTTTTGATTCTTTAGTTTTAAATTTGCCGGCCTCCAATATTGGTAATTCTGTTTATTGTTGTAGCTGTTATGGTGAAAATTTGCTTCATCCGAGATTAAGATGTTCGTAAATGTTGAAACACATTCAAATATTTAATTAATGACTTTAATTCTTGCACTGGCTATATATTGTAGTAGCGAAGATATAAAACTTTACAAAGTGTGACAAACTTCTGAGCACATCTGCGACACATAATCGTTTACGTATTAGGATGTCGGGCCTCTCAGGAACTAACACTCAAACGGACTTTCGGTTACTATTGCTTTTTGATGTTCTTGAGCGCCCTACTTGGGGTATTAAAGTCAAAACGCTTTCTTCAAACTTTTGGGTTGAATACTCGCACTTTATTTATGTTGTATAAGTGCCATTGAAGGCGAAATATTCGCAGTGTAACACTAGCACGCTCTGCTTCAGTGAAAGGCTTCATAGGAAATACATTTTCATGGATCAATACCCTCATCTTTCTCCTCCCGCCCATCGCGTTCATGCAACATGCTAAACAAATTTGAACTATAAAACACTTTGTAAAACAAAAAAACCGGTCAAGTGCAAGTTGAACTTGCACAATTAGTGTTCCGTACTTAGATTGTTTTTAAAATAAAAATTTTTGTTAGGGTGGTATAAAATGATCAGTGACTTCACAAAACACACCCCAAATGAGTTTTCAGCAAAGTTTTTTTCCAATGTTTACTGAAAACTGGTGACCTTGAAATTTTGTTTTTTTTTTTTTAAATACCAAATAAATTATTAAAGGTAATGCACTCGTGATAATTTTCGTTCAATCTATACCCCGTGGAGAATATTCCAGAATTTTTTCAAAATTTTTTGATCAATACTTTTCGAGATAAGGTAGGGGACAGCGATTTTTTAAAAGTAATACGAAGAAAAGTGTGCGCAAGTATTACATTATATATATATTTTTTACTCGTGTTTTCAAAAGCTTTCATTTGACACCACACTCGATGACCTAGTAAAAAAAAATTTTTTTCACTTCCGATTTCACCCCTCAAAACGAATCCCTTAAGTCAAAATTTATGTTACGGTGGTATAAAATGATCAGTGACTTCGCAAAACACACCCTAAATGAGTTTTCAACAAAGTTTGTTTCCAATCTTTACTGAAATCTGATGACCTTAAAATTTTTGTTTTTTTTTTATGTACCATATAAATTATTAAAGGTAATGCACTCGTGATAATTTTCGTTCAATCTACACACCATGGAGAATATTCCAGAATTTTTTCGAAATTTTTTGATAAGTACTTTTCGAGATAAGGCCCGGGACAGCGATTTTTCGCGAATTTTTAAAAATAATACAAAGAAAAGTGCGCGCAAGTATAATATTATATATATATTTTTTACTCGTGTTTTCACAAGCTTTCATTTCACACCACACTCGATGACCTAGTAAAAAAAATTTTTTTTCGCTTCCGACTTCACCCCCCAAAACTAACCCTTTAAGTCAAAATTTAATTCTCAAAACTGCATGGCTCTGATGAGGCCATCAATTCCTATATTATTACCAAATTTCACCTTTCTATGTCAAATAGTTTTCGGAGAAAATCGGGTGTAACAGACAGACAGACAGACAGACAAAGAGACAGACAGACAGACAGACACCGAAGTGATCTTATAAGTGTTCCGTACGGAACACTAAAAAGTAATTCTCTTATTATTTAATTTTAACCCCTATAATGTAACACAAGCCTGTCAGATACTAAAAATGTTTTTGAGTGTTTTTAATAGCCCAGTTGTCAGCGGCAAATTTTGACGAAAAATTCTCGTTAAATGTTAACAGGCTGCATTTTCGCATTTTGCTGCTTGCAGTTTGGTGCTCTTAAGTTTACGCTAAGCCTACAAAATCGAAAATAAAATGAAAAATTCGCTTTTTCGCAAATATTTCGAAAAAACGAGAAATTTTACAAAAAATAGATTATTTTATGTAGTTTTAATGTAATTAAAAAAATATATTTAAAATAAAATGGCTGGTTTAACCTCTTCAGTTGTGTGGGAATCGTGCTTCCAACCTCATTTATGGCTAAATTAACATTTTGGTATACCGCTAAATATTTTGAAATTGGCTGTTAAGGGGTTTCTCGGGGTGCTGATTAAAAATCCGATGACAGATTTGAAAAATTCAAAATGGCGGATCCAATATGACGGCCAGAGAGTACGTAATTCATTTAATTTCTTGGAGTAATTTAGAATTTTTGTGTTTTCAGTAACTGTTTTCTTAGTACCTGAATGTTTAAATGAAATATACATACTTGATACCTAAACCTTTGACTTTTATCTTTCATTTCTCACCTTTCAATATATTTTTTTTATTTTAAGTTTAAGTAAAAAATACGTTTATCATAAACACTTTTTTAAGAGCAAAATTACAAAAAAATAGATTTTTTTTAAGGTTTTTAACGATTTTCTAATATCAAGTGTACTTTTAACTATATCTAAAAAATTGTCCGACTTTTTCCGAACATTTCGTACTGCTGCTCAACGTAAAATTGCCGGTGGTACACTACAGCAAGCAAATTTTCATATTTTAAAACTCAATTTTTAGATAACACAGACAACGTGGGTATTTCTAATTATTCTTATATTGAAACTTAAGGTATACTAATGATATATGCACAAGGATTTTTTTTTCAATGCTATATTTTATTAAATATTTGTAATTTACTGTATGCCCGTTAAAATCATGCAAACCAAAATTTCGTTTTAAATTTTGCAAATTATAAAGCAACAAAAATAAAAATTATTAATATCATCGCATTTTTTAATTTTTTTTTTACATCCTGAAAACAAGTAATATCGATCAACCTTCGAGCGATGTGCGTAGACTTTCAAATTAGCCTGTTTGGCGCACTACACTTTTTGAATCATTTATCCGAATTTTTAATAAATTCTCACTCTGATAAAAATAACCTGGAAAAAAGTCTATATACAATTTTTTTAAAAAATTCCCCGCTCTTTCACGTGGTGCTATTAGTTTCTCGATATCTTTTTAGTGTTCCGTACGGAACACTTATAAGATCACTTCGGTGTCTGTCTGTCTGTCTGTCACACCCGATTTTCTCCGAAACTATTTGACATAGAAAGTTGAAATTTGGTACTAATATAGGAATTGGTGGCCTCATCAGAGCCGTGTCATTTTGAAAGTTAAATTTTGACTTAAGGGGTTAGTTTTGAGGGGTGAAATCAGAAGTGAAAAAAAAAATTTTTTAGTAGGTCATCGAGTGTGGTATCAAATGAAAGCTTGTGAAAACACGAGTTCTAAAATATATATAATAAAAATAACTCGCGTAAACTTTTCTTTATATTATTTTTTAAAATATATATAATATAGTACTTGCGCACACTTTTCTTTGTAATATTTTTAAAAATTCGCGAAAATTCGCTGTCCCCCTACCTTATCTTGAAAAGTACTGATCAAAAAATTTTGAAAAAATTCTGGTATATTCTCCACGGGATATAGATTGAAACCGTTAATAATTTATCTGGTATATAGAAAAAACAAAAATTTCAAGGTCATCAGTTTTCAGTAAAGATTGGAAACAAACTTTGTTGAAAATTCATTTGGGGTGTGTCTTGTGAAGTCACTGATCATTTTATACCACCGTAACAAAATTTTTTATTTTAAAAGCAAGTTCAACTTGCACTTGACCGATTGTTTTATTTTTCAAGATATTACCGAAAGACCGAATTTTTTATTTTAATTTGAATTTTTTGGTCTTATCGTACTACAAGCTTTTTTTATCGTATTCTACGTTCAAAGTGTGCCAAAATACAGCCTGTTAACACTTAATAGAGCTCAAAACCCCTGGCGACTGGACTATAAGCAAAAATACAATAAATAGTTTTTAATAAACTTTCTAACATTACATCCGTTCGTAATTTTCAAACAAATTTTTTAAATTTTCATTTTATGAAGTGAACTAACTATACTTGGGAGTAAATAAAATTTTGCGAGACCGACCAAATAAAGCGTTCGTAATTTCCAAATAAATTTTTTAAATTTTCATTTTATGAAGTGAACTAAATAGACTTCGGGGTAAATAAATTTTTGCGAGACGGACCAAATAAAACGTTTTTACTTTGTATTCGTCCTATTTGTGTTTTACTTATTTTATTATCGCTTTTAAACGGTAGCAATATAAAATATATATCATGCTTCTACAGTTTTGTAACTTCTCTACCTATAAAACAATAATTACTTTTATATCTCTTGTTATTCTACGGTTTCATTTCGGAGACTAACCAAACATGGCAAGACTGACATGACATCGAGGACTACTATTTTACAACACTGTAAAGAAAAAGGCGCACATACGGATATTTAAGCCAAAGACCTGGCCAATAATATTTCGTGGGCGAGATATCTTATTTTCTAATTTTTAGCAGCCACAGTTTCGTTTATTTCTTCGTTAGTAAGTTTCGATACTTCGATTTTTTTTTGAATGTATTTATTATTTATTATATTATTTATTTATAAATTAGAAATCATCATCCCCATTTTAAGTCCAAACCCACTTTTCATTATCCCTTTTCTATCACTTTTATCATCTTCTGTTCGAGTTTCAGCCGGTAAAAGAATTTCCAGAGCTTTTTGAGAGGACAATATCACTGAAAAGATATATATCGCTACAAAATGACAAACATGTGGAGCAACACGTTGCCGCTAAACGAAGCCGGCTAGCTACCGCCAGATCGTTAAAATATGCCTTGTCGAGTTTGTCAGAGATTCCGTAAAAGAAGTAGCTGTATTATATATAACAATATTATGGAAAAGAAGTGCGGCATCTCTGAGGAATCCAACGAGGCACATTTTAACTATCCGGCGGTAGCTAGCCGTCTTAGTTTCGCGGCGACGCACAGTGGGGAAAAACGAAAAATCGTGTTTCAAAATTGTCTAGAGCCTTCAATTTTGGTTCGATTTGGACGATTTTTTTTAAAATTGAAGCTTATTAAATTCCGAACAAAGTTGTCGCCGATGAGCCGATTTTGCAATTAAACTTTTATTTCAAAATGGCGGACGTGTTCAAAATGGCGGTTTCTGATTATATAGCGACTGAGACACAGAAAACGCTTACAGTTTCAAACCAAGTTGTGCTAAAATGCGTGTATGTATGTTTTTTTTATGTCGCAGATAATATATCTAATATCACAGTTACAAGATTAATAATAATGAACCCAAAATGGCTGCCATGAACAATAAAAGTATGATAAATATGAATAAACGTACCATTATTATTTTATATCCATAACATTTGCATAAATAATTTCTTTAAGGTTGTTAATTATAAATATGTTTCAACAATTGACTTAAAATGACATATCAAGTATGGCGGATGCCAAAATTGAATCGAGCAAGAAAGTTTTAGCACAACTTGGTTTGAAACTGTAAGCGTTTTCTGTGTCTCAGTCGCTATATAATCAGAAACCAACGTCCGCCATTTTGAAACAAAAGTTTAATTGAAAAATCGGCTCCGACAACTTTGTTCGGAATTTAATAAGCTTCAATTTAAAAAAAAAATCGTCCAAATCGAACCAAAATTGAAGGCTCTAGACAATTTTGAAACACGATTTTTCGTTTTTTCCCACTATGCGACGTTTTGTTCCAAGTGTTTTTTGTAGCAACGAGTAAAATGAGTAGTATTTTTGCATATACTTTGAAGTATATACAACATACTGTTTGCGAGATACATTGGCCGCCACAAACATTGCTTGAGCTTCTATTGTGCTTCATTGTTAAATACCTTCTTGTTTTGATCTGCCTATTGCTTAACGAACCTTAGATGGTCTTCCCGGAAATTTGATTTCTGTTCTAAAACTACGAAACCATCGTTTTTACCGGCAACCATTCTATATTTTTAGATAGCAAACATTAATTCTGAATCATTTACTGTTCCCTTATTTGCCGCGTTTTGCGCCACTTAATCCTGTTCCCACTTTCTTTGAAATTTATTTTAGGTTGTCCTAGCAGCAACCTGAACTAACCTCAACTAACAAACCTGCATTACATTTTACATTTGTTCGATTTTAAATAGTAAAATATTATATGTGTAAGTTTTATACTAATGTAAATACACTCCTGGACAAAATTAACGCAACAATATATTAAATCATACAAATCTCTATAATGAATTAATTTTAATAATTTTTTTATGAACATTGGTTACACTAAAAGTTAGAAAAAACTTATTCGGATACTTTAAAAGTAATTGAGCTACCAAATTTCTCTATAAGATTTGAATTAAAATTATTCTTAAGACCTAATAACAAAATCGTTGAAATTAAGTAATAATGAAAAAAATAAACTGGGACACTAGTAGCAAAATTAATGTTATAACTGGGTCACTAGTAGCGTGTGTTGCCTCCTCTACTTCGGATGACAGCGTTTATGCGCCTAGGCATGCTTCTAATTAAATTTTGGATAAAATCTTGAGGAATTTGCTCCCATTCTGTGATAACTGCATTTTCAAGTTCCCTCAGGTTTCTAGGTGCAGGTATATGACGTTTCACATTTTTCTTAAGGTGATCCCATATATGTTCTATCGGATTCGGATCCGGGCTTTTTGGTGGCAATTGCATAATCGGTATATCAACTTGATTAAGATAATCGAATACCTCCCTAGCCACGTGAGGTCGAGCGTTGTCTTGCATAAACAGGAAATTGGGCCCCACAAAATGACCGAAAGGCATCAAGTTCTATTACAATATTCTCAAGATAGTAGTCAGCATTCATGGATCTGGTACAGACAGGAACTAACTCTGTGCGAGCATCAAAGCAGATGCCACCCCAGAACATAACAGAGCCACCGCCGAATGGAATCCTTGCAGAGATATTGCAAGGAGCAAACCTCTCTCCTGGTCTTCCCCATACTCGCTCACGACCATCTGGATGTTTTAGACTAACCCTAGTTTCATCTGTGAAGAAAACTTGTTTCCAATCATCCTCAGACCAGTTTTCGTGATTTCCAGAAAAACGTAACCTGGCAACTCTGTTCTCTCTAGTAAGCAAGGGCGCATTGGCTGGTCTCCTACTGTTTAATCCAGCTTCATTTAACCGTCTTCTAACTGTTTTAGAAGAAATTGTGACATTGCGAACAGCTTCGAGTTCGTTTTTTATTATAGAACTAGTGATAGTCCTGTTTCTTAAAGCATATTGTCTTATAAAACGTTCATCTAGGTCGCTAGTGCATCGTTTTCGCCCTTGCCCTAGCCTTCTAGAATAAGTTCCTACTTCATTCAAGTGTCTTACCATACGACTTATTGTGGAACGATGTTTGCCTAACAAATTGGCAGCATAATTCAGACAATATCCCTCGTCCAATAAAACTGAGGCTCGCACTACCTCGTGTTCAGTTAAATTCCTTGTTCGATTCATTTTTCTAATTCTTCGGGGTCAAAAA
>CM032454.1:152023199-152070699 GCA_019049505.1 Pachyrhynchus sulphureomaculatus | reverse complement strand
TAATAGTAAGAATAAAGGAAAAGATGCTTATCAAACTCAATTGCTTTGCGTGGAAATTTGATATCCGGTAATTATTGTTATCTTGATAAATTAGTGGCAAAGTCTACCTTTCCTTCTCTGTATCTATAACGCCAATTTAGCACCTTGTCGCACCAAAATTACTACAAAAATAGCAGTGAAATTAACTGATATTTTTTTTGTCAATTTTTTTTGATAATTTTACTGTAACTTCAGTGACGCCGAACAATTTTTGTGCAAAATTTATTTACGCTCATATTTTGCTAAATTACCGTATTTATGCGATAAGCGAACATCATATTTCTGCTACGCAACAAAAATTTAATTATCTTTAAAATTAATGAAAATAAATTAGGGCCATTTCTCTGGGCTAAAATTAATTAATAAAATAAAGTAAATTAAATTAAATTTACCGCAATAAAACTCTGGGACAAAAACAAAGAAATGCAAATAAATGTTTTAGATTAATTAGACATACCTTTAGGTTTTTCGAGGGAGAAATATTACGTTTTTCCTTTTATTTTTGGAAATGTGAAAATTAATTTCTTAAAAATGAAAAACTAATTATATTAACACACTTTAAATTGTAAGTTTACAAATAGTTGAGCTCAAGTACATTTTTCTATAAATAAATTAAGTACGGAAGGTTTTAGAAGCGAGGAATTTCTTGCTTGGTTATAAAACTTACTGTAAAGCTTCATCCATCATTAGCCTTTTTTCGTCACGATAGTCGTCACGTTAGTTTTTTTGATTTATACAGAATTTTTGTTTTCTAAAACTTTTTTGGTTTGTTGATGTATATTCCAATTTAGATTTAATTTTTTTATAATAAAAAATTAAAGTTTTGTGCTTCGGCTTCGTGCAGGCATGTCTTCTTCAGTTAAAAATTGCAGTTCGACATTCATCTGATATGTTTAACATCATCATTAGGAGAAACAGATCTTAAAAGCATAAAAGTCACTGTTTAACGCAGACAAAAAACTAATAGAAAATTTTATTAGAAGAGTCGAAGAAAGTAGAATTCCAGCAACTACTACATTTTGTTAAAATATATTTAATATTGCGTCAATATTCTCTTTTTATTATGAACTAAATTACTACTCAGTATATATCACCACTACACCAAACACTTTAGTTTTGCACTCGACATGCGTTTCGCTAACCATGTTAGCTGATGAAGCTAACATGGTTAGCGAAACGCGCGTCGAGTGCAAAAGTAAAGTGTTTGGTGTAGTGATGATATATACTGAGTAGTATCATTGTGCCAAAGATTCCACATTCCCAACTTAACTAAATTACTACTTATTTATTCCTTATTATTTCAACTTAATACAATATATGAAATACCATGTATTATATGATCGTCAAAAAAAAAGTGTACCAAACAAATATCACAAAGTATATACTCATTACAACATACAAAGTATATAAACTTTCACAGGTCGTCTACAAATAAACAACATAAAAGTAACGACAAACAAACTCTATATTTATGACTTAAGATTTTGGTTTGGAATATCCCTTTTATTAAGGGGTTACATACATATTTTCAAAAATTCGATTTTTTCTTTACGGATTTTTATTGTCTATACTTCTAAGAATTATTTAAAAAAGTTTTAAGAAAATTCCATTCCATTACAAAGGTATAGCATTAAATGTGACCTGGGACCGCTACCTGTTTTCAGACACTGCCTGCAAGATTACTTATTTAATTTTTAATATTTTTTAACTTTTTTTTAAATCTTATAAATAATTTAACATAAAATTGTTTTGGTTGAAAATTGCATACTAAAGTTTGAAACACCGTAAATTTTTTATTTTTTAAACAAAAAACCTCTTCGACAATTTTTAACTACTACATTATTTTACAAGATTAATTTTTATTTTTGCACATTGGAATATTTTTTTGTGAAATTATCCTGCAGACAAGGAGGCGCCATAGTTTTCAAACATATTTGAAAAAAATATATTAGAATTTAAAGTACAATAAAAATATATAATCACCATTCTTTTGTAATATTCTTTTAATAACCTTTAAAATATTTTTGTAAAATATACATACTTTTGCAGCGCCCAGGTGTATGTAATGTAAAAATTTTGTAGTTATCGCTGGTACTGTTTTTGTGAAAGACGTCTCGTCGTGAAAATTATTTTTCGCTTGGTTTCATTTAAACTAATACTTTGTTATGGTAAATTCCTTTTTCTTTGGTTTATTTTTAATTATTTTTACCGCAAGATAATACATGTTGCAATAAAGTTACAATTTTTCGAAATATTAGAAATTTCAAAAACCCTTTGCTGTGAGCAGAATAACATAACATGGTAGCTGTACATCATCTAAAGAAGACACGGTCTTGTCGTAACGATTATTATATTAATAAAATGAACCGAAAATCTTAACAAGAAACTGTTACATTGCCAACTTTGTGGGCATAGAACCGTCAAGTAATCCGATGGTCTCTGATTCTAATTCGGCACTAACGGCTGAATGTTGTGACGTCCCAGATTTTAAATATACATACAAGCTGGTGGCTAGTACGCTAAATTCGTAAACCTAAACGAAACTATAATCATCCATGAGCCATTATTTAAAGGATAATGAAAACAGCAACAAGGTTATTCAATTATTTTAGAGAAAATTGCTGACAAACATCGTAATATATATGGATATATAAATAAATAAATATATATATATATATATATATATATATATATATATATATATATATATATATATATATATATATATATATATATGGATATATAAACAATAACCGGTTGCAGCTCGATTTTTCCGAGTTCCTTGGCATCAAAATTAACTTGTTACAATAAAATATTGCCAGTTACTACATTATAGTTGTCACCAATACATTGCTTTTCATTAGAGGCGATGATCAGCTGATTGATTATTCGCTTCTGAGGCACGATAAATCAGAAACATTGCTGTACAAGTCCTTGAACATAATCATACAGGAGCATTACGTAATTTAAGACTACTTAAAAATATCTCTAAAGAGAGATTATTAGTCGCATATTAAAATATTCATATTTTAAAATGTAAAAATAGGCTAAATAACAAGAGGGGATCTGCTCCTGGCAGTCCTCTCTGCAGGTTAGTTGATTAGAACTCAGCTGACGTCTGTCATCGTCGATTTTCTTGTAATCACAATCTTAGTATTTCTAAGCTTGCTTTTATTCTTAGGTGCGGTCATCATCGCTCCTAATGTTGGTAACAAGATTAACAAAACACGTATCGAGTGGATGAACAAAATATTTGATGTAGTGGTAATAACTATTGTATAGTGTCTTTATGCGATAACGATTCTAATGTCTCAAATTAGTTAAGAGAATAGCTTAAAATAAAATCGCTATAGTCAAAGTTTAAAGAAAATTTTCACTTAGTTGTACAATTGCTTCAAATTCTGGCTGCCAGTGCAGCTACTCTCTGGTAAGGTAGAAAATGTAACAAATAGGTCAAAACCAAGTCAGTGAATATTCTAGCAGTGAAAATTTGAAGCGTAGGGTTTTAAAGTAAGAAGAGTACCTTTTATTTCTGAATCACTGCAGAGCACTGTGTGTTTGACACATCTACGAGTAACAACAAAGTACGTTTTCCAACTGTAACGCGAGCAATTGCTACCAAACATTTTCCAGTAAAATAAGCAGGCCTTTAAGGAATTCAAAGTTGCTTCGCCACTCTACAGTGATTCAGAAAAAAATACGAAAATATACTAAGGACGTGCTACTAAATCATATCCCAATACGGCACAACTAGTGTTAGCAACCGAAAAGGGAAGAAAAGAAAATATTAAGTACCAACATCAGAGTTCTCTACCACCCTCTATAAAGAACATAGTCAACTTCTAAGGTGAGGCTTACTCAATTATAATGATCATGAAAATTAGCAACATCTAATGTCCTATATGTCTACGACTCTTTGAAAAAGCAAAATTGATGGAAGCTAAGCAGTCTAAATTAGAAAATGTCCCACAAAATCAATTATCTATAAATTTGTATTTTAATACTGATACTACAGTCAGTAAAAAAGTTTAAAATCAGGCAGCCAATTGAAGAGAAATCCTATTTAAACAGATGGTTTTCCTCAAACGTCTGCAATTAATCTAACCTAAATTTGTTAGACAAAATATGCACGAAACAAGCTGAAAATTCACTTTATTTCTCACTCAGAGCTCTCTAAAATAACTACAAAAACTCCCGCAATTAATCGCATTACCTCTCAGTTTTTAAGCTCCCCAGGAAGTGGCTTTTATTCTGTAATCGTTTATGCTTAAATGGTTTTAAATACAACCGATAAAATTAATTTTAAATGAATTTTACAGCGACGGTTCAGCTTTTAAAACTTTTACTCTACCCAGTGTTTTAATTTTCCTCGAATGTCCTGATCAAAATTAAATTTCACATCGAAAAGTTAAGGGGGTTTGTTTTAATAATTTATTATACCACAACCGGTTAAAACTGGTTTGTGAGAAACCGAAGGTACGTTTATTTATTTATTTTCAAGTTAAAGTACAGAGCAGCTTTAACCTACAGAAACAAAATAAAATATTTTTTCATTTTTTAAGCCAGTTATCCATAAAAAAAGTTTAATTTTAAAAAATTTTTAGACGATAAATTGATAAATAAAAATAACCTTTATTGTATATGGAACTACAATCCAATGTCATCTCTCGACACTCTTCTAAGTCAGCAGTAAAATTACCCATCACTCCTCTGCACGTCGTTTTCGTCATAGTTACCATTTCTTACTAGACATATACTTTATTATTGTTTCGGGAAGCAAGAGTTATTACTCTGAATTTTAATTTTTCTTGAGCTTATTGTAACCATCGTCGGATCTTCAATTGCTGTCATTCTCCTCTATCGTATATTCTCCTCATCTTGTCATGTTTGTAGTCTTTCCCTGCTTCTATTACTTGCTTATGGTCTCCATTCTATAATTTTTTGGGTCCACCGATTGTCCTTCATCCTTCCAATATGCCGTGCCCAGTTCCATTTTAATGCACACACCCTTTCCATTACATCTGTTACCATGCGTCTCCGTCTGATTTCTGTGTTTGCTATGCGATTGTTAAGTTTAATGTATGGAATTCTTCTCTCCATGGCTCGTTAGGTCACTTGTAGTCTATGGATTATGCTTTTATTTAATGCCCATTTTTCTGCTACATAGGTAAGGACTGGGAGAACGTACGGGTCGAAAAATCTGTCCTTTAAGCGTGTTAGGCACATCGGATTTAAATATTCCTTGTAGTCTTCCAAACGCTGACCGACACTCTTCGATGCAGATCCGCTATGAAGTCGTTTATTGAGAGTTCAAATTTTTTGTCCAAGTATATGTAATTACCACCTTTCTCTATTTATATATTTTCTAATATTACCATACCTTGGTTTTTTATATGTCCTTAGTTAAGTATTTGGTTTTGTTGATAATGATTTTCAGACCTATCTCGTTGGATTTTTTATTTAATTCTTACAGCGTTCTTTGTAGTTCTTTTTGGTCTCTGGCTATCAAAGTCACATCATCGGTAAATCTCAGATATGTTAGTTTTTCGCCATCTATAGTTATTCTTCTAGTATCCCAGTCGAGCGTTTCAAACATGTCTTCCAAGGCCAACGTGAATGGTTTAATAGAGATTGAGTCCCCTGTCTTACTCCATGCGGAGTTTTTATTTTTTTGTTTTTTCTACTCTTGTTACTTGAGGTGTTGCATTTGTATATATAGTATATACTTAATTATGTTTATATATCGTTTATCAACTCGGCAATTACTTAAAGCGTTTAGGATTGCTCATATTTCTATCGAATCAAAAGCCTTTTCATAGTTCACCATTGCTACCCAGAGTATTATGTTATATTCACTTATCTTTTCTGCGAGTGGTTTCATGGTTTGTAATTGATCCAGAGTTCCATAACCGCATCTAAAAGAAGCCTACTCTAGAGGCTAGTAACTATCTAGTTTGTTGGTTATTATATGTGTAATAATTCTCGTAAACAATTTGTATAATACTGCAGGCGTTTAGGTCGATAATTTTCTAGTTTATATTTGTTTTCTTTCTTGAAAATAAGAACTATTATGACATTTAGTCAGACAATTGGGATTTTTGACTCGATTAGACCTCCTTATTTTAACATTTCTACAATGGTTTGTAGGTGCCTTCTTATTAGATATGCTCTTTAGGGAATTTTGTGTTTCTGCAACTGTGATGTCAGGAATACCCAAATCCACTTAGCACTACAGTAAGGGTTAACTTATATATTTTGGATGTCAATCTATTAGAGTAAATTTTCCCATGTAACTGGTAAAGCGAAATTATGATCGTCGCACAGTGCGAAATTTCTTGAGTTTACCGGAACTTAATTATTTAAACCAGTAAAACAGTTCTATTTGTTGGTTTTTTAAAATTTTTAATAAAAATTAATGTGTTTTGTTTAAAGTTTTTCAGTTTATTTGTGTGTTTTTTATTATAGAACAATTAAAAAAAAAAATACATTTTGTAACAACATTTTGAACATCTATTCAGAACGAGACTCATTGCAATCGTCTGAAGACTCGCAATCATTACATGGGTCTGCAAATCTTTCTAACAACTCTAAAACTTCTGGCGTAACTTCACTATGCTTGGTTTTGGGTGCTTTACGAAGACTAGCGATGTATGGATCCGATGAAATAAGCCGTCGATTAAATAAATCCGTATTTGTGTCAATTCGGGATGTTTTTCTAGTAAAAAGTTCGCGATATTTTCTGCAGTCTTTGTTTCTTGCCTCCTGAGCTTCTTGAGAAAATTGTCCGATCGGAAGAATGCAAGAGGCTATAATATCCTTTCCATGACAAATGACTTTATGCACACTTACGGGCATTGAGTACCAAAAATATTCTTTCAAATACAATTCCAAAGTTTCTCTTGCATATTCGCCGAACTTTTCTGAATCAATTTTAAGACCACAATTTAGGCACTCTAACAGCACATGAAAACGCTTGATCAAATCTAAATTAACGCCAGTTATTTCGGAAGACTTTTCGGCATTTCTAAAGAATTTCCTCGCGGTATTACCATCGTTTGTGTTTCCGGTCTGCTGTTTTGGCATGTCTATAAGCAAACCAAGCTCCTCTTTGAATTTTTGTTGAATGTATTTTTTCTTCTCTGCAACTTTTTTTTTATTTTCTGCTCCACGAGCTTGCCATGCCTTAATGTCCAGTTTGTACGATATATGTAAAATACATTCCAAAAACCTTATCCATGCATGGAGGGGTGATAGTCCAAGGGATAAAAAGGATTCATTTATATTTTTTTGAGGTATATCGCAAATGTTGTTCATGTTTGTGATGATGCACAGGATGATACAGCATTGCATACCGTCAATCATAAAAATATCATATTTGCTGTAACCTGAAATTGCTTGCCATCTACAAGTATAGTGGTTGGAGTAAGTTGAGATATTTGTTCTTTCACTTTGTTTACTTCTGAGGTAATTACACTGACTGTTTCTTTGGCAAAAACGAACTTAATGGGGCGACAGTACCGTGTGGAAGAAGAAGCAGGGTTTTTCCAAATTACTGACTGATTATCACCATTATCATTTACGGAGCACATTTGGATTGGTACCATTGATACACTAAACATACTATCATCAGAGCTATGTTTGTCCATATACTTTTGCCGATAATTAACTTGTTCCGCCCCATCACAACCCTACTTTACGATAATATTTAGTGCTTTAACGTTTGATAAAGTTCTAAGAATCCCTTCTAGCCCTGTACAAAGTCTTGCTACGGTATGATTTATAAGCGACTGAACTGATACTTCAGCTGAAACTTCAGTTATTATTATGTCCTTTGGATAGCACAACCTCTTTGCCTCTTTTACAACATAATAAGGTGGATACAAAGTGCAACGGTGATTTTTTGCTTGATCTCGAACAATGTTGTACTAATTTGACGATAAGTTTGCATCAATAAGTAGCGCCAGAGCCTGGTCTGGAGTTAATTTTCGTGAGCTGTTTGAAGAAGACATGCGAGCCTTCTTGATTCTGCAACCCCTTTCTGGAGAACCAGATGCCTGTTCCTTGACAATCGCTGCAGAATTTCGTTTTCCAGATTGGTATAGCTTTGTTGCAGTTGCTTTGGCTAACTCGTCTTGACTACCGGACTTCAAAAGATGATGCACTTTTCTGTTTTGCACTTTAGGATGACATTCCCTAAATTCTTTTTTAGGTCTGCCTGCATTGGTCCTCGATCCACTAGGCAATCCATCCCTTACAGCATTTGAAAATTTTACATTATTTTCAAGCCAGCTAGCATTTTTATTCAGAAATGATGCTAAATTTCGACTGGATTCCCTCCACCTTTTTTGTATTTTACAAACCAGCGCACGAAGAGTTGCCTTTAAACTGCAAAGAGCGTCAGATGTTAGCATTGGTGAGCCTATTTTTTCCAAAACAAAACCAATGATGGCATCCGATGTCGATTCTTCCTTCCACTTTTGGAATATGCAGTTATATGAAATTTGCAAAGTCATTCTGGAAAATGTTTAATTTAAAAGAAGATCGCAAAATATCGCAGAAGATCTTTTGTGTTTCCAACAGAGGAAAAAAAACCTTTCAAATTTTGTGCGTTTCAAGCTGGTATTATGTAGTATCACTTTTTAAAGTCTCCACTGAAGTTAAAAATGTAAATTTTACTTACTTCTTAAAAATCACTTTTTTCACGAACAAATCACACACGAGTAAGAAAAGATTTTGCAAATATTTAAATGCCAATAATTGACAATTTTCTTATAAAATAAATGAAGAAAAAATCATGGCCTACTGACTTGCCGTTTGTATGTACCACTCTATTAACTTAAACAAATCGAATAGCTTTCTGTAGGCAAAAAGTATGATTGAATAAGTAATGCAACTTTCAGGTGCATTTTGCAGTTGTTTCGCAGGGTTAATCCCCAAACTGAGTATGAGGTTTTAGAGGTGGGATATTAACCTACCAAAATAATGAATAATCTTATGCATTTTACGTATTTCAAAAATTGAATAAAGTTCCGCTAAACTTCCTAAATTTCGCACTCTGCGTCGTAGGAGATCAAGTTCTTAATCATTTCCACACACAAGAGTTACTTTAAATTAAAAGTTGTTGTGTAACCTTAGTCACCTTCAAAAAAGTACGGAGTGATTATGTCATGTGTCAACATTGTTGCGCAAGATGTCATTTTAAGAGAATTTAAAGGCCTAGGGTGTTTTACCATGAATGCCAATTCTTTTTTTGTTATAGAGAGAAATTTCTAAAACGCTACAAGAGCGACGCGTATGCAGAAAAAGCGATTCACGTTGGTCTTGAATCGTAGAATGTACTCGCTGAGAAACACAGTCCTGGCCACATCATTCCAAACGGTAGAGGTTCTTCATATAAAAGACTGCTTGAAAAGGGTTATCCGACGATTGACAAGCTGAACTTCATACGGATGCCAAGTATTAGTGCGACGTGTATTACTAGCATACACCGTTTAAGAAGATTTATTCAAACATTTTCGATTAAAATACTTGTAGAACAGACTCAAGTCGCCAACCGTTCTTCGATGTTCCAAGAAATCAAGATTGCTGGTCAGTTCTGGGTCTCGAATTAGACGAACATCTCTCTTCTGAATAGAATCCAATAAATGCAGAGTATGTTCGGGAGCAGAACCCCAAACATGGGAGCAGTATTTCGTCGTTGGTCGAATTTGAACTTTACACAGAATTAACAGTTGCGGAAAGTAAAGCTCTCTAGTACGAAATAATATTCCCAGCTTTCGATAAATTCTCTTTGTTACGCTTGGAACATGTTCGAATAACTTCTTGCTGTCTGCAGATATTTGCACGAGTAGCTAATGTTCGGGGATGCTAAGTGAATCAAGAAACAAGCGTACTGTCATCTGCGAAACTGTAGATTGGATTTCTGGTCCTTTCCAGCAAATCATTAATATAAATAGGAAATATCTTATGTAGAGGACAGTATGGAGCTTTGGGCACACCGGCATGAATACTAGAGGTGTTAGAAAGAAATCTGTCGACTGCCACTCGTAGAGAACGCTCTCTGAGGAAACACGAGCGTCATAAACATAACTTTTCAGACAGACCATAAGAGCGTAGCTTAGGCAACAATTACATATTAACCAAAACTATTAAATCGAATTTGGAAAATAATCTGGATTGCTGCAATGATGGCATGCTTGAAATTAACAATTTGTTATTGTATGCTGTAACTAATTATAGGAATTTTAAGATTAGGATTTTAAAAGGATACTTATGAAAATAACACACGAACTATCTGAAGCTATAATTTTTCACACAAACCGCACGGTGTGCCTGAAATAGGTGTTAATGACTTCGGCGACCACTCCAAATTTTCCAACGGTAATTGATTAGTGTAGTAATACAGAGTATGTGGGAACAATTTTAAAATAAATTAAATATGAATCCGAATTTATTTAAAAAGATATTTATATCATATTTATGTGATATTATTGCAACTCTCTATAATAGTATACGTGAAAATCATTAATTTGAGACGTGGTAGAAGTTTGTTGGTGCTCTGAAACCAAAATTATGGTAATCATCATTTCGTATTTTTTAAATTTTTCATAACTTTAGTTCTAGATTATCTAGAATTTTCTTTAAAAAATGATATTAAAAGGTTTAACTTCTAGTTTCATAATTTAATATGAACATGTTTTCTCATCGTGATATAATTTTGCTAATTACGTCAAAATAATGATATGATTTATCTTTAGTTCAACATTTAATGGCTTCCTTCTTTTCTGAGATAAAGAAATAACTACTTTAGGTGATATTTGTCAACAAATTTTTCTTTCTTAATGTTTTTTAATAAATCACGTACTAAATGTTATTTTTCTTTCGGAAGCAGAGTATCACTCTGTTCATTTTTTAAAATTTTCTAAATTATTTGAACGGCAACAAAAAGGAGGCTTTCCCCCATGTCAATTCCATAGTACATTTTGGACAATCCCCTGCAACTATTTCTTTTGTTTCCACTCTAGATTCACTATTTAAAAAAATAATATGTCCCTGTTTTCGCGCTAAATCATACAAACTGCATTCACATAATTTTTCTTCTCGACACTTCGTATTTTTATGCAATGCTTTAAATGTTGCATAATCAGGTAACTCAATGGATGTTTCATTTTTTATAACACCTTCATAAACTAAGATTGTACAAGAAGTGCAAATTACTGTGGAAAGATGTTTATCGTCTGAATCGGAATTTATGACTTTTAAAATATTATCTTTTAAAGATCCATCAATTTTATTCATTGAATCTTTTTTTTTTAAACATAATAAACATAACCGTTTTACCAGTTAGCAATAATAAAATATATGTTGGGTGGATTTACGCAGTGTCGTTGGATAACTTTATTAATATTTAACATTTGTTAGTGATTATTTGATTTAGATAAAAAATTATATATATGTATATTAATTTCTTTGGAAAATTATTGTTTTTAAGTTACTTCCAGCCTCAAATGCAATCTGTTTCTGTAGCTTTAGCAGCAGAAAATATTAAAATTGTTTTAATCTATTGTAACATAAAATAAGTATATTTTAAACATAACAGTATTGTAACACTCCAGGTTCTTATAGTCAGTTATCTTTTTACTACTGTCATTAGCGTAGTAGTAGTAGTAGTAGTAGTAGTAGTAGTAAAAAGAGTGGGTGGTACCTTGAGTCCCTAATGTCACCTAGATCTAAAAGTGCTTCTGTGAGTCCCCACTGTCGAATCAGGATCGCAGTCCTAGTCCGGCATTTTCAGCCACGAGGCATACGCTACGCACCCTGACCTCTTAGAAATCTTTGGGTTCACCGAATAGTTGACCTCAGTATCTGTATCTTTTAACCAATAGTGCAGGACATTCGCACAAAATGTGAATACTGTCCTCGCTTTCTCCCTCGCACAGCCGACATGTTTTCCGCTCAGCTAGTTTGAAGTTATATAAATGGGTTTATAGTGCCACATGTCCCGTAAGGAGTCTTATACTTAGGCGTAGCCTTTGTTTTGACATCGACAAGAGTTCCTTTGTTCTGCTCGTCGTAGTTTGTTTCATAAGGAGTTTGGCTTGACGGCACCCCGCTCCTGCAGTCCAAGAGAGTTGGTGTTCTTTGTCCAACCATTTCCTGATCTTGTTTTTACCGAAAGCGAATGAAACTCCTACAAGCTGTTCAGGTGGGTCCTCTAAGGTGCCTCTTTTGGCGAGTTCGTCCGCTATTTCATTTCCAGATATGCCTTGGTGGCCTGGTACCTACCTTAGGGTAACCTCCTTATTACCTCCTAACGAGTTTAGTTCTTGCACGCATTCCCTGTTCAGCAAGCTATCCATGGATGATTTGGCAAGAGCTTGTATAGCTACTTTACTGTCGCAGCAGATTAAAACTTTCGTATTATTTGTCCCTTTCGAGATTTCTATTTTCGCACATCTGAGGATGGGTAACACCTCAGCTTGGAAAACCGTAGCCGTATTGCCCATGGATATACTTTGCCTGTGGTTTAATTTATGACAAAAGATCCCGCCTCAAAGCGGTCATTAGCACCCGAACCGTCAGTATACCAAATGTCGGTATTTGGCCTGTTCAGGAGCTTTTGCATGTCCTTCCTCTCAGGGATATGGAGCGGAAAAGACTTAATCACTTGTTTTGTTTTCGTGATTCTGTCTTGTTTTAAGACGAATGGGCGTTCCTGGAGGAATTTCAGACCTGAGTGTCCTCGGTCCCCATTCCTCCATTCGCTATGACATTACCGTACATAATTAGAAAATATAAAACTGAGTGTTAATTTTCGTATGAGTTACAGATGAGTGTCTTTTATTATTATATTTCAACAGTTGCTGTTGATATAAGAATTTGCCGGTCTCCATATATTAAACGATTTTCTGAGCATCCTGTATATAACAATTACACAAAACGTTTTCAATTCCCAGTCACTCTATTTTAAATTAAATATTCTTTTTAATCCCTTTAAACGTGTTAATAATTCATCTAATGTAAAAGCATTTTGTATGTTTCACAAAAAATTAACAAAACACACAGGCGGGAGTAAATTGACAAACAAGACTAAACTTTTAGTGCTTGATTTGCTTAGAAGCGAGAGAAAATGTACAACAAAAGGAAATCGAAGCACATCAAAAGATTTATAAATATTCCTCTCAGACAATCCCATTTGGAGCGATGCAAAATTTATGGTGCTTTTAGTGTCGTAAACGACTTATTTTTCGCCTCATATTGTCTTTTATGGCAATAAACGTCAATAATACGTCTGTCGCAATATGATATTTTCTCATCAAGTAACGATATTTTGATATAGAGGGTGAAATACAACCAATAGTTCTTTAATGGACTTTTGTTTGAAAGGGGTCAAATATACTGGTCAACAATAAATATAGATATCTAGTTGCCTTAACTTTTTATTCACAAATACTTTTTTGCCGAAATTTTTCCTGATAAAACGTATTATAATTCAGTACCCTTTTAAGAAAGTAAGACTTAAAACAATTAGGAGAAAAGTATTAGGTGTACGAATTAATTCGGTAGCTTTGAAGAAAGTATCTCAAAATTTCCCGCCAGTATATATATATATATATATATATATATATATATATATATATATATATATATATATATATATATATATATATATATATATATATATATATACACACACACACACACCAAAAAAGCTTCTGGCGCTGACGGAATACCTGCCATAGTTCTCAAAAACTGTGCGAGGGAACAACCAGTTTTCTGTAGGTTGAAAAGTACCTATCCTACAGAAAGGGAATATTTCCTTCCTGCTGGAAATGTGCCACAGTTCAGCCGATACCTAAAAAAGGCAAGAATACCCCGCCAAACAACTACCGACCAGTCACACTGCTTTCAATAATATCGAAAGTCAAGGAAAAGCTATCAATCAGCATCTTCTAGAATATCCTGAAGGATTCAACATTATTAGCGATTACCAATATGGCTTTCGTAAACATAGATCTTCTGACTTATGTAACAGATGTTTGGAACAACGCAATTGAACACTTTGGAGAATCTTGAGCGGTTGCTCTTGACATATCCAAGGCACTCGACCGTGTTCGGCACGATGGACTGCTGGCTAAGCTACGCTCTTATGGTATGTTTGAAAAGTTCTGTTTGTGGCTCTCATGTTTCCTTAGAGAGCCTTCTTTACGAGTGGCAGTCGACGGATTTCTTTCTAACACCTTCACTATCAACGCCGGTATGCCTCAAGACTCCTACTTTCTTTCTCATTTACATTAACGATTTGCTGGAAAAGACCAGGAATCTAATCTACAGCTTTGCAGGTGACAGCACGCTTATCTCTTCATTCACTTTTAGCGCTCGGACATCGGCTACTCAAACGAATATCCGCAAACAGCGGGAAGTCGTTCAATTTAACAAAGACCTGGAAGAAATTCTATCTTCCAAGTGGAAGTTAACGCTACAAAAACCCAGGCGGCAGTTTTTTCTAAAAAAGTTAATGTTGCTGAACCCGACATAGTTATGGCTCGGCACTCCATTCCTCCAACATCGTCACTCAATTTGTTGGGCGTTAATTTGGGAGCAAATATGTCCTGGCATGAACATGTCGCAGGCATAGCAAGGAGAGCTTCCCAAAGCTGGAAATATTATTTCGAACCAGAAAGCTTTACACTCCACAACTGTTAATTCTTTACAAAGCTCAAATTCGACCAACCATGAAATACTGCTCCCATGTTTGCTCCCGCTCCCAAACATACATTGCATTTGTTGAGTTCTATTCAGAGAAGAGCTGTTCGTCTGATTGGAGACCCGGAACTGACCGGCGGCCTTGATTCGCTGGAACATCGAAGAACGGTTGGTGACTTAAGCCTATTCTACAAGTATTTTCATGGAAAGTATTCGAAGGATGTAGCCCGCTTAATTCCTCCCAGAGCGGTGCATGTTAGAAATACAAGTCGCGCTAATACTTCACATACCTATGAGGTTCAGCCTGTTAATCCTCGTACAACGCTTTTCAAGCAGTCTTTTATATGGAGAACAGCATCCCTTTGGAATAATTTGCTCGGGACTGTGTTTCCCACTGAGTACAATGTACAGCGATTCAAGAACAACGCTTTTTCCGCACACGTGTCGCTCCTGTAGCGCTTTAGGGACTTCCCTGCAGCACGTGTGCTAGACCCATGAAAAATATTATATATATATATATATATATATATATATATATATATATATATATATATATATATATATATATATATATATGTATATATATATATATATATATATTATATTTTTCATGGGTCTAGCACACGTGCTGCAGGGAATTCTTAAAATGCAAAATCACCAAATACTATTACTCACAGAGCCTCAAAATACAGTCTCGAATTTGTTCAATTTAAATAAAAGGTACTGCGACGCTCAAGACCTGCCCAATATAATACAACCACAGTAAACATAAAAGACAGTAGCGACGCTCAAGAAAAATTTAGGTGCTGTTTTTTATCACTCATGCGTCCCCTATCATACCAACAACATGGCTGCCAGCGCGGTGGGGGGTGGTATTTACATCTGGATTTCAAAGAGATTCTTTTTATAAGGTGCTCCGAAATTCATTATTAATAACACTAGTTTACAAGGTTTTTGTTCATGAAATAAAACATAGATGTTTTGTTTATTTTAAGTATCCTTAACTTAAAAAAAAATATTTAAAACTATTCAGGTCGTCAACCTTTTGAGATATTTAATAAAAACTATTTTACAATAAAAATATTTAAAGTACGAATAAACAATTAAAAATGATAAGTTGTACCTTTTTTTGTAAATACTTGTATCTGTATCTCTTACAACAGACCAACAGTAGTCTCCTAGCATGTTCTGGTCCCAAAAACCTTGATAATTTTAGATCCTGATGAAACTGCTCGTCATGCTCAGCACTCAGCAATTTGGCAGCAAATCACGAATTGCATCAAGTAAAACAGATGATGGTAGAAAAAATGAGTGTCTTGGAGAATATCGTTCGTAACAAGGTAGCAAATGGACCTGAAAAAAGTTATGCAAGTATGGCTGCTGGTGAAGTAGTAGTAATCAAGCCTAAAACGATACAAGCTAGCAAAACAACTAAGGAAGTTATTAAAAAGTCACTTGATCCTACAAAATTAGAAGTAGGTATTACCGAGATAAAGGAATTGAAACAAGGAGGAGTAATGATTAAATGTCAAAGAAAAAATTCGAAATGTTGCTGAAAAGAAGCTAAAAAGGAATTATGATATCAAATCACCTGAGCATAAAAGGCCAAAGGTAAAAATTGTAGGGATCGAAGAAAATTATGACAAAGATACTTTGGAAGAGGTTATTAGAAAGCAGAATACATATCTAAAGGAATGTCATCTGGATATAAAGATAATAAAGAAGATGAAAACCCGGTATATGGCCATAATCGAGTGTAACCCGGAAAGCTTTCAATTACTCATAAAAAATGGTAAATTGAGCATTGGATGGTCAATATGTAGGATCTATGAATATGTATCAGTGTTCAGATGTTTTAAGTGCGGAAATTTTGATCATAGGGCCAGTGAATGCCAAGCTGAGGAAAGATGTCTGCGTTGTTCCCAAGTAAGTCATAAAACTGATGAATGTGATAATACCTTCTATAAATGCTATAACTGTTTATTTGCAAATGAAAAACTAAAATTGAATCTGAATGTTGACCATAATATTTTCGATGTGAACTGTCCTGCTTACTTAAAAAAAGTGGAGGCTAAAAAGAGAAATATCCAAATGACACCTACAAATACTGATGATGATAGTAAATAGCAATTAAAAAAGGTAAATTATTTCTCTCACAACGGGCATCTCAGAATTATGCATCAAAATATTGATTCCATTCGCAACAAAACAGATATTTGCGAGGTAGAACTAAGAAATGAACGTGTTGATATTTTGTGTTTAACTGAGCATTACCTTACTGATAATGAATATCCAATAATAAATATAAATGGTTATACATTGTGCAGTATCTTTTGTAGAAAAGAGACGTCTTGCGGAGGTAGTGTAATATTTTGTAAAAATGATTTAGTTTCTTATGTGCTAAATATGACAAAATTTATTGACTTGTCAGTTGAAGGTGTAATTGAACTATGTGGAGTAAAAATAACTGGACAGGAAATTAGTTTAATTGTTGTGTCGGTGTACAGACCTCCAAAAGGAGATTATAAGATTTTTCTAAGAAAGCTCGAAGAGGTACTTAATATAGCTTGCTCCTACAATAAAACTGAATTTATAATATGTGGAGATCTAAACATTGATAACTTGTCTAATACAGCCTCAAAGATAGATCTAATAGATCTGTTCTCATCATATAATATTAGAAATTTAATCAATTCGCCCACGAGAATTTCTAGAACGTCAAAAACCGGTATTGATTACATAAGCACAAACAGTGCTGATAACAACTTGACTGGCACGGTATTGTTTAATTGCTTATCAGATCATTCCGCCCAAACTGTGACATTGGGCATTACAGTGCCAGAAGCTAACAGTATAACTTATCAAAGGTCGTATAATGAAAGAACTTATGAGACGTTTGGGAAGTATCTCGGGCAGGAAACGTGGTATGAGGTTTTTGAATCTGCTGAGGTAAATGAAGCATTTTCCTGTTTTATACAATCTTTAAAGTATTATATTTCTTTGGCATTTCCAGTAAAAAGAAATTGTTCATGTAAAAGTCAGTCACAAAAAAAACCTTGGATTACAAGAGGAATTTGTACATCATCACAAAATCTGAAATGTTGGTATAAATTATTAATAGACAGTAATCATAATACAGTTATCTTAAGCTATTATAAAAGCTACAAGAAAATATATCGAAAAGTTATTTCTGAAGCAAAAAGACTGTATAACGTTAAAACATATTTTGAATCAGATAATAAATCTAAGATAACGTGGAAAATTATTAATGACAATATACGAAACAAAAAAGAAAAAAATAATAGAATTACCAAAATTGTTAGTAATGATGTAGTTGCTGAGAAGCCTTCTGAAATAGCAAATTGCTTTAATGCATATTTTATAAATATTGCTAAAAAACTGAACGAGACATCACCTAATGTTAAACCCAGCTGTTCACTGCCCTACTGTCAGGAGCTTCATACCATGTTCCTGACACCAATAAATCAGCAGGATGTGGTGGATGTGATAAATAACCTAAAAAATTCTAATTCTGTTGGAGTTGATGAAGTTCATACTAAAACGCTAAAAACTTGTGTTCATCTTATAGCCGGTCCATTAACATTTTTGATAAATATGATACTGTCTGAGGGTGTGTTTCCTGAGGCGTTGAAAATTGCAAAAATTATTCCGGTATATAAAAAGGGTAAAAAAGATTATATTGAAAATTACCGGCCTATCGCGCTGCTCTCTATATTATCAAAAGTTGTGGAAAGAATAATGGTTAATAAGATATTGGCATTTGTAGTAAGGGGGCAGTGCATGGGGCACAAAATGGATTTTTCAAGGGCAAATCCATAATATCAGCAATTTACGAATTTATTAATAAAGTTTACACAAATCTAGATCTGAAAATGAAAACATTAGGCCTATTTATGGACTTAAGTAAGGCGTTTGACCTTGTAAATCACGATCTTTTGCTGGATAAATTGAATGCGTATGGATTGAGGGGAAAAATTAATGAACTACTTAGGAGTTACTTAACTGGGAGAACACAACTCGTACATGTAAATACAGCAAAGTCGGACATATTACCGATAAATATAGGTGTGCCACAGGGATCTGTCTTAGGACCTCTGTTGTTTTTGCTTTTTGTGAACGATCTGCCTAATATAGATGAGCAACAGAGTCTCATCATGTTTGCCAATGATAATAGTTACGTTTGCTCTCACAAAAGTAAAGAAGAAGTGCTAGTGTGTGCACAAGATATTTTAAATAAATTTTTAAAATGGTTTAATGCAAATAAATTGTGTATAAATACACAAAAGACTGTATTCGTTGATTTTACTCCTCGAACTAAAGCAATATCTGAAAGTTATCTATTAAAAATTCAAGGGAAAAGTATCCAGCAAGTGGATGAAGTAAAATATTTGGAAAATAGCTTAAGTTGGGAAAGCCATGTTGATGCTCTTTGCAGGACTTTATCATCGTCGTGTTTTGCCTTATATAAACTGAAAGATTTGACCAATAGAAATGTCTTGTTGTCTTATTACTATGCACATTTCTATTCAAGAATTAAGTATGGCATAATTTTTTGGGGTTGTTCTTCTTATAGCCTCAGGGTTTTTCGGCTACAAAAGAGAGCTATAAGAGCGATAGTTGGCGCTCAGAGAAGTGCATCCTGTGGGCAGATTTTTAAGGTCTTAAGGATCCTCACAGTACCTTGTATTTTCATGGTTGAAATCTTGTTATTTGTGAAGCAGAAACCACAGAATTTTGTTACTAACAATCATTATCACGATTATAATACAAGGTATGGTGATAACTATGCTATTCCAGTCCACAGTTTGTCCACAGCGGAAAACAATCCCCGTTATATTGGCATTCACCTATTTAATAAATTGCCACCCCGTTTTCGAAATATTGATAATATAAAATTGTATAAAAGAACGTTAATTGACTTTTTTTTAGAAAAATGTTACTATTGTATAAACGATTTTTTAACAGATAGAGGCTACTAATGTTAAGATGATAACTTTTGTTTGCTTTATTGCATTTATGTGAATTCATTTGTAATACCTTTTCTCACTCAATTAAAATAGTGCCTGACTTGTCCTATGCTATTGTGTATGGTCTCTTGGATTAATAAAGTTTATTTATTTATTTATTTATTTATTTACTCATACTTCCAAGGTTTTCCGGAAAAAAATCCAGATGTGAATACAAAAAATGAATTTTGAGGGATATGTTCACACCCATCAGTTCGTAATTCTGCAATAAATTTTCAACGATCTCTTGATAATTGTCATTTTTTCAATTACCTAAAAATCTTGAACGGCAAATTTGAAGAAATTGCAGGCAGCCTTTTCAACGTCCATCAAAGGCTCTCAAATGTTTTATCATCCAAAATTTTTCTGATTTGAGGACATATAAATATTCCTTCTATTAGTTTAGCCTCAGAAAGATTCGTGAATACATTGCATAAGTACAGAAACGCTGGCCCTGTCTTATTCAAAGTTTTGACAAAATTTTTCATTAAGCCTAACGTAATGCGAAGCGGTGGTAATATAATTTTTTTTGGGTTAATCAAACATGTATTTTTAATGTTCATTTTACCTGGAACATATTCGGTTCTAATAGGCCAAAATTTCTTTTTATAGTGATCCTTCTTTGCCCTCGACTCCCATAAGCACAAGAAGCAACAATACTTTGTGTAGCCGCCTTGCAAGCCCAAAAACATACCGATGACTTTTAGGTCACCACAGATATACCAATTGTGACATTCATATTTGATCAATTTAATTCATATCATTGTTTCATAGGTTTCTTTACAATTCACTGCATGACCTATTGGGATAGAAGGCTTTTCATTTCCGTTGTGCAAAAGAACAGCCTTGAGGCTTGTCCTCGAGGAATCGATAGAAAGGCGCCATTCTTCTGAGTTGTGTGGTTGTTTCATTTCTTCGAACAGTCCATTAACATCATGACAATAACAAAATTCATTTGCTTTTGTAAAAAAATCAGCATAGGTCTTACTTCTGGAGCGATAAATACTAACTCTTGTGTCAGAATCAAGCAACTTCCGCTGCTGCAACCTTGAGGCAAGTAATTCACTTTTAAACTTAGACAATTGCAAATCTCTTATAAGATCGTTGAGTTCAGACTAAGTTATCAAATGTGGACTGTCCTCACTCTGCTCACTGTCACTACTCTGTTGCAGGGGAATACTGCTCGATGTAGCTGTGATATTTCGGGTTTAGTCACTTCTGCCGGGTGGTGTAGGAACTGGCAAATCCTTTGAATGAGGCACAGGCTTAGACACTGATGGAACATCTGCATATTCTATTTTATCTTTGTTTTTCAAGTTGAAACCAAAAATTTTAGTCAAGCAAAAGTAGCAATCGGTTGTGTGGTTAGTTGGCTCTCTCAAGATCATTGGTTTACTAAAGTTCAAAGATCTGTTTTTACGTGAATACCATTAGTTGAAGACCAGTCTGCAGTTTGTTCAGACTACAAGAGGAACCCAGTATTTATCTTGATGGGATACCGGAAATTCAAAATAATGTAAATAGGCCTTTTGCAGTGAGGTTGTTATAGGATAGTCTTGATTAACTGAACAATTTAGTCACAAACGTAGCAAAAACGGTTTGGAATAATTTTACCCATTCTAGACGACATTTTAGAACAATCTTTCGTATTTACTTCACTTCGTTGTTTACAGAATCAAACAAAGAAATCATTACAACTACTGCGGGTAGATGAGAAACAGAAACGGTTTTATCTGAGAATTATGACGTGCTAGCGGAAAACAAAAATACTTTATTAACTAGCCTACTTAGCTTATTTAAAAAATATATGTTTCGTTCGATGAACAAAAATAAGTATTTTTTAGTTTTCCAATAAGTAAATGAATTGTTTGATGTTATAATTGAAAATAATTATAAAAATATGTCAAGAGGAATTTTTCGTTGTGCGGTTAGTGCTTGTAAAAATATATGTGGTATCTCCAAGAGCTAGTTTTTTTAGATTTTCCAAAGATTTTTAAAAGGTAATTTATTCATAATTCTTTATTTCTATAATGCAGTATATTATATAAACATTATGATAATTGTGTTTTTATACTAGAGATTTGTAAAACAATTGTTGTTTTGTGTTATTCCACTTATTCCTTTTTATTCTGCAGAATAGGATTTTTTTTGAAAGAAAGAATTTAAATATTTTAAAAATGCGGGGGCATCATACCAGCAATATGGCGACAGGTCATGTGATCATTACAAACTCGAACCCCTTGAGATTAAAGGTGCCGAGCTGAACTGTCGTTACTGAGTTTTATGTTTATTGTGATACCAAGGATATCGTAGCGGTGATTTTGATTTTTCAGTTCATACCGTTCCGGACGAAGGCAGGTCACACACGGCTAAAAAATTCGGAATTTATATTTTTTTAGGATGGGAGGTTCTCCCTCACCCGGCGTGTTCTCCGGACATTGCCCTGTTTGATTTGCGATTTATTTTGGTTGTTGCAACATTATTTCGCCGATTCCCACGTCATTTCGTTGGAGCATGTGAAAAAAGCATGACCGAATGTTATTGTGTGTTAAAGCTTAAAAAGAAAATAAAGAACTTGCCAAGTTTGTTTGCACTTTATATGTGGAGCATATTTTTAAAAATTTTTTGTAACACTCAATGTAATGCCAACCCTGTTTCGACATAAATATTGTTTCATAAAGTATTTGTACAAAAATACTGAAACTTTTTGACGTTCGATATTGAAATTAAATTTTTATCAAGCCATTATCGCTAAATTAGAACGTTAGGGGGAGTAAAAGTTTTAATGGACAAACCACCCGAGGTAAATTCATTTTAAATTAATTTTATCGGTTAATCTATTTCAAAATCATTTAAGCGTAACCGATTACGGAACAAAAGTTACTTTCCTAACGACTAAGAGTTGAAAAAGTAATGCGATTTGTCGAGAGGGTTTTCGTAGAACACGAAGGTGAAAGAAAATGATGGTAGTAGGGCTAGCACTCACTGCAAAGATACGAGGCGGCTGAAAAATCGCAGACCCAAATCTATATGATATGTGTTATTTTTGTTTGCCGTCGTGCTAGCGTAGGTATGTCTGCACATTCACTTTAAAAAATTTTGATGGTTATAATCAGATAACTTGGTTTCAGCTGGTTGGGTCAGCATTACACACTTCAAATACATCTTTGCTAGCCATACAAGAAATTTTAATCGATTGGCGTCCACGTGGTCCTGATTTTACGCCAATGGAATATAGAAATAGAAAATATTTCTTCTTTATATTCACAGTAACAATTTTTGCTTACTGGGACAAGTAAAAGAAAATAAAATAAAATTCAATAAAAGACGACATCGATCGCGGAAACGAGGTATTGAGCAGTGGTTAATAATTTCGCTCGCTTAGAACAATGTCGGGAACGTAACGACTCTTAAACTTAACTTAAAACTCTTATTTTTAAGAAATTATTTTTGAAAGCCTGCAGTTTGATGTAAAACTTTTTCCATTTATCAATTTCTTTTTTTGTTTATATGTCATTCATTAATTTTTTCTATAAAATTCTAAAAATTAGTATCATATAAAGATGAACAAAGTCAATATTTGAGCAGTGACTTATTGTTCTCTTATTTGTCTCGCTATGCGTTTTGCTGTATTATGACTCATCGGCCGAGTTAGAATCGACAAACAAAGGAATACTCTAATATGGATTTGTTTATTTTTGGTACGATCGCATTGCTTAGCGATAATTGTTGCCAGTTAAGCTGGACAATCCTTTGCCGGTCTCTGACCTTAGAAGCCCCCGATGAAGGACAGATATGCTTTTAAATTTTAGGCTGTTATCAGCCAGAGATACAATTGATGTATCTTACCGCGACAAAATTGTATGAAAATTTTCTCAAAAATTTTTAATTAAAATTTCATAATCTCTAAACTAACTTAGGTAAAATGTAACCTTGTTTCATAATATTTGTATTTCTTGTTGCAGGTAAGAAATAATGCGTTCACACCCCAAAGTACTGAGTAAGTAGAAGCTACTAAATACAACGTTTATGAAGCTGCAGAAAACATTATTTTTATTATGTGTGAATATATATATATATATATATATATATATATATATATATATATATATATATATATATATATATAGTGGGGCCTAGAGCACACAGAACAATAACATTGAGCAAGGACACCACAATATTCCAGGCGGAACTATACGCAATATTGGAAGCTGTAGGGATCCTATCCGAAAGGGGATACAGGGGAGTAAGTATCAAAATACTCTCGGACAGCCAATCAGTCTTAAAGGCCCTGAATTGCTGTACAATCACGTCCAGGCTAGTACTGGAATGTCATAACATGCTTAATGCCCTGGCAATTCAGAATCAGATTACTCTGATCTGGGTTCCAGGATATGAGGGGCACAGAGGAAATGAGATGGCAGACATCTATGCAAAAAAAGGGGCTGAGGGGACCTTCATTGGACCCTCTCCATCCTTTGGATTCAGCAGGGGTCTCCTTAAAGAGGAGATGATGAAATGGACAAAATCCATAGTAGAGAAACATTGGAACGACACTAACGGTCTGGAACATTCTAAAAAGTTTCTGAGGAAAAGCCTAAGATTACTGGCGGGGGCACTCACAGGCCACCATACCTGCAATAAGCATCTATACAGAATGGGCCTATCAACCACGTACACCTGCAGATTCTGCGGTGAGGAAGAGGAGTCCATGGAACACTTGATTACCAACTGTGCGGCATTGGGACACAGGAGACATAGGATACTACATGCCTATACGCTGGCTGAACAGGATCTGCTAACGCTCCCATTAAAGGAGCTGGTCCTGTTTCTGGATGTATTAAACCCGTGAGGGATAAGGGGAAGCACAATAGATCAATGATGGTCGCAGTGCAAAGGGCCATTTTGGGCCACATTCCCCCCTACACATTACATTACATTACATATATATATATATATATATATATATATATATATATATATATATATATATATATATATATATATATATATATATATATATACACTCCTGGACAAAATTAACGCAACAATCTGAAAATTAATTTATCTTTTTCTTATGTCAGTTTTAAAATTTATCCAGTATTTGAATAGTAGGCTATGCAAATTTTGTTTCGTTGTTCATTACAGAAATCAAAACAATTCGTTTAGATTTACAGTTTTGAAGAATTTTTTAGAAGATAAAAAATTTTCTGTAATAATGCGATAGATTTTCTTTGAAAGTAAGCTTATAAATTGTTCCCTTTTTCAAAGTAATACGTTTTTGTGGTAGACTGTTTTATTTTTGACCCCGAAGAATTAGAAAAATGAATCGAACAAGGAATTTAACTGAACACGAGGTAGTGCGAGCCTCAGTTTTATTGGACGAGGGATATTGTCAGAGTTATGTTGCCAGTTTGTTAGGCAAACATCGTTCCACAATAAGTCGTATGGTAAGACGCTTGAATGAAGTAGGAACTTATTCTAGAAGGCTAGGGCAAGGGCGAAAACGATGCACTAGCGACCTTGATGAACTTTTTATAAGGCACTATGCTTTAGGAAACAGGACTGTCACTAGTTCTATAATAAGAAACGAACTCGAGGCTGTTCGCAATGTCACAATTTTTCTAAAACAGTTAGAAGACGGTTAAATGAAGCTGGTCTGTGGATGATTGGAAACAAGTTTTCTTCACAGATGAAGCTAGGGTTAGTCTAAAACATCCAGTTGGTCGTGAGCGAGTATGGCGAAGACCAGGAGAGGGGTTTGCTCCTTCCAATATCTCTGCAAGGATTCCATTCGGCGGTGGCTCTGTTATGTTCTGGGGTGGCATCTGCTTTGATGCTCGCACAGAGTTAGTTCCTGTCCGTACGAGATCCATGAATGCTGACTACTATCTTGAGAATATTGTAATAGAACATGTGATGCCTTTCAGTCATTTTGTGGGGCCCAATTTCCTGTTTATGCGAGACAACGCTCGACCTCACGTGGCTAGGGAGGTATTCGATTATCTTAATTAAGTTGATATACCGATTACGCAATGGCCACCAAAAAGCCTGGATCTGAATCCGATAGAACATGTATGGGATCACCTTAAGAAAAATGTGAAACGTCATATACCTGCACCTAGAAACCTGAGGGAACTTGAAAATGCAGTTATCACAGAATAGGAGCAATTTCCTCATGATTTTATCCAAAATTTAATTAGAAGCATGCCTAGGCACATAAACGCTGTCATCCGAAGTAGAGGAGGCAACACACGCTACTAGGTCTCAGTTTATTTTTTCATTATTACATAATTTCCACGATTTTGTTATTAGGTCTTAAAAATAATTTTAATTCGAATCTTATAGAGAAATTTGGTAGCTAATTCACTTTTAAAGTATCCGAATAAGTTTTTTCTAACTTTTAGTGTAACCAATGTTCATAAAAAATTATTAAAATTAATTCATTATAGAGATTTGTATGATTTAATATATTGTTGCGTTAATTTTGTCCAGGAGTGTATACAGTCCCTGGCCAAATTATTAGACGCACTTTATTTTTTTTAGTAATTTTATGTTTCTTAAGAGTTTTTATGCAATAATGGTATATTTAAACTACAATATTATTGATTTTTATTTAAAAGAATTGTTGTAGACTACATATTTGTATTTATTTTTAACATATGGCAACACTGTGTTGACAAAGTGATACATGAACGTAAACAAGTACAAACCTGTATCAGTCGCGATCGGAATCGAGTCAGGTACGGACGTGTTTCTGTGGCTTTATGGACTGTGATTGTTTGTTTAACAGTTTTATACTACTCAGTTATTAGTTTATTTTGTATGCAGTGTTTTAAAAAAGTAATTGGACTATTTTCATTATGGGTAGAAAAGGCGATCTTTCACCACGTAAAAAAACTGAAGTGAAGGCCCTTGTGATTGCGAACACATTTACAAACATTTACAAACCGAGAAATATCGCGAAGATCGGAGGTTTCTGAAGCTAGTGTACGACGCATAAAAAAGAAAATTGAGTCAGGGAAGGAATTAAGCCCGAAAAGAAAGAAAAGATGCGGTAGAAAACCAATTTTCACTCCACGGTCAGAGGGATGTTTGAAGAAAATTTGTGTAGAAAACAGATTTGCTACCACAAAGGTAATAAAATCACAACTCCAGGATGCTAGCGTAAATGCTTCTGAGCGCACTGTTCGAAGAAAATTGAAAGAATTAGATTTTAAGGCCTGTCGCCCCGCCAGGAAGCCCAAGTTAACAGCTGCAATGAAAGCAAAGCGCCTCAAGTGGGCCAAACAATGGCAAGACAAAGATGTGGACTTCTGGAGATCGGTAAGATACAGCAATTTAATCAATAATTGATACATTATTATCATTTTCAGTTAAATAAAGCAAATAAACATGGAAGTTTATATATTTTTCCTATTTTTGACAGGTTTGCTTCAGTGACGAAAGCACATTCGAAATTTTGCAGAATAAAGCTCAGTATGTGCGTCGTCGTCATGGAGAAAAGTTTCATCCTGATTGTGTCGTCCCGACGGTTAAACATCTCACCAAAGTGATGATTTGGTCAGTCATCAGCAGCAAGGGCACTGGACGTCTGTACGTCGTCAAAGGAATAATGAGGCAAGACCAGTACAAAGAAGTATTACAAAATCGGTTGATTCCGCAGCTCAGAGAATGGTTTCCAAATGGGGAACCATTCACTTTCATGCAAGATGGAGCTCCCTGCCACACTGCTCGGTCTGTTAAAGCTTTTTTGGCAGAAAAAAATATCCCTCTGTTGGATTGGCCCTGATATGAACCCCATTGAAAATGTGTGGGAGCTGATGAAAAGAAAAGTGGCTAAAGATGTGATTACCAACAAAACCCAGCTCCTAGAAAAGATTATTCATGTGTGGAATCATCATCCTCAAATGCAGGAGACAGTACAATCTTGCATTGATAGCATGCCGCGCAGAATTAAAGCTTTGATAGCGGCTAAAGGTGGCTCAACTAAATATTGACTTTTACTAACATTAATTTCACTTTTCTTTAAAACTTAATAAACTTATGCTTTTCTAAATTAATGCTGTTTTATTTATGTCAAATAAATAGGTAATTGATTGGATAATATAAAAATAAAAAACAAATCAATTTAAAATAATAAAACGGTACAATATCACTCGGTAATTAATATTTTACATGAAATCTTGCAGTGCGTCTAATAATTTGGCCAGGGACTGTATGTATTATTGCCATATCAGCCATGATACTCTAATCTATATATATATATATATATATATATATATATATATATATATATATATATATATATATATATATATATGAAAATACTGTGCTTACTTATTTTACAGAATCTAATTTCAAAATAATATTCATAATATCAACTAAAAAATCAATATAATTCAGAAACACTTATACATCAAACCGAAAAGTACAAATTTTTATTTAAATACTTGTACTTGTCCAATAGTTTTTTTTTTTACTTTATTTTGGGTAGTTCTGCCCTACAAACTGTCGATAAATATGTTTTACTAAATTTTTAGTGTATCAACAATTAGTCACAGAGAGTGAGCCGTTCCTGCAAATTCTAAAAAAAGAAAAACGACCTTCCCTAAAAGGAGTATAGAAGGGTTCCCACTTTTCTCGCTGTGGCCACCAGAGTATTTTAAAACAAACAAGTAGACCAGGGGTAACATATAAATTTAGGATTACATGAGGACTTTTAACAAACAAGACACATCCGAAATTCAAAGTTTATTATTGTTTTCGTGTAAATAAGATATGACGATCTTTTGAATTCGAAAATTGCCTAAAAGTGAGAGTACATGTGGAAAGTTTAACGGTCCTAGTGTATAGTAGTTCTTTCATTTTAGGTAGAACTTATTACTGGATTTGCGACATTTAAAAAAAAATATGATTCAACTCGCGTAAGTCGAATTCTGTGAGGTTAATTTCTGTAAAGGATAACATACCAGAACAAATATAAGAACCCCACAATGGCTGTTAAATTACTTGAACTCACAAATAACATCAGAAATGAGCGAGAAGTTCGGCAAGGAGACCATTATCCCCAAAACTCTTCCTAACCATCCTCAAATACGTTTTTAAAACGCTAAAATGGGAGCAACGGCATAACTATTGAACCACATTCCATTTAGTTTGAAGAGGAAAACATTCAATCAGTGCGTTCTTCCAGTCTTTACCTATGGAAGTGAGACGTGTGCATTTGCTACAGAATCTGCACACAAACTAAGGATTGCACAAAGGCGAAGAATATTCAAGGAGGATATGCGGAGTCACACGCGCATAGCTACTTTAAAATGGAAATGAGGAGGACACATTGTCAGACTTAGAGACATGATGATGAGACGCGCAGGATAGACATAAATGTAATTCTACAGGGAAGGCCGATGTCCAGCAGTGGACGCAGAAGGCTGATTAGTGATGATGATGATGAGTATATTACGAGTATCTAATCCAAAAAATTTAAACTATAGTGCTGACTAATATAACCTGAAAAATTATCGCGTGGTTTGATTGAGAGAATGATAAATTATTAATCAAAGTTTGACTAATTTCTGCCATCTAGTGCTGTAATTTTTATATTTTTCTAAATGTTTTAATCGTTATTATTCATTAATTTATTTTTACTATTGCCTTCTTTATTATGCACGGTGTAGCTGAAACAGGTTTTAATCACTTCGACGACCACTCCAAATTTTCCGACGGTAATCGATTAATGTAGTAATGTAGAGCATGTGTAAACATTTTAAAATTTTTTGCCCAGACGTTTTGAAAAAAGTGTATTTAAAAATTTTAAATGGTAAATTTCGAAATAAACATAATTTTCTACATTAATAATGCTCATTGAATTTATTTAAAATATATTTACATCATATTTATGTGATATTATTGCAACTGTCTATAATGGCATACGTGAAAACGATTAATTTGAGACGTGGTAGAAGTCTGTTCGTGTTCTGGAACCAAAATTATGGTAATTTTAAGATTTTTTAAAATTCCAGGTCAAAAATCAAAGTTAATTTTCTCGACATTATATAAATGTGCATGTGATAGATGACAAATTTTAGTTTGTGTAAGGCCAATAATGTTATTAGTTAAATTTAAGTTAACTAGGTATAAAGTTGTAGAAAAAAAACATAACAGTTGTCAATTTATATGCCTTAGTATATTATTATTTAATTCAACAATATGTTTAAAAAACAAAAAGATAGTGTCCTTACTCATGAAGAAAATCAAGAAAAATTATGTTTATTATGTTTGAAAAAAAAGATTCGATGAATAAAATTGCTGGATCTTTAAAAGATAATATTTTAAACGTCATTTTTGACTCAGACGATAAACGTCTTCCCACAGTAATTTGCACTTCTTGTAAAATCTTAGTTTATGAGGCTGTTAAAATCTTAGTTTATGAGGCAATAATACAATTAAATCCCTTGAGTTACCGGATTTTTCAACATTTAAAGCTTCTTCTTCTTCTTCCACGTACTGTAGGCCTCAGGCCTGTAGTTTCCAACTCATCAGTTTTCTTGAGATGTTGATGTCCATTATTCGAGCCATCTCTTTGGAGGTCTTCCCAGGGGTCGTCGTGTCCGTGGTTTACCATCTCGCGCGATTCTCGCTAGTCTCTCCTCAGTCATTCTCTCTACGTGATCTCTCCAAGCTCTTCTACGTTTACGTCCCCATCTGATTATGTCTTCCACTTCGCATGCATGTCTTATGTCTGTGTTTCTTTTCCTATGTCTTAGTGTGTATCCTGAAATGTTTCTAAGTATTTTCATCTCTGTTGTTCGAAGAATACTTTTTGTTCTTTTATTGTCTGCTCTTGTTTCCATAGCGTATGTGTAGTAAAGGTGTGACACATGTTTTGTATATCCTTACTTTTGCCTTTTTATTCATAAAGGCATTGTTCCAGATGATGTCCCGAAGGGCGCCTGATATTCGACTGGCTTTGTTTTCTTGGTGAGGTGATTTGTATGCCTAGGTAGTTAAATGACATGACTTGTTCTATTGTTGTTTGTATTGGCTCTTTAGATATAACGAGGGTTTTGGTTTTTGTGGTGGATACCTGCATGTTAAGGGCTTTAGCTTTTGTATAGAATGAGTGCAGAAGCCGCTGTAAGTCGTCTTCGTTCTCTGTCACGATCGCAGCGTCGTCGGCATAACAGACAATGTTGATTTTACCCGTTATAAGTGAATATCCTTCCTCCATGTCTCTGATATAGGTTATTATCTCGTCCATTTATTAAGTTGAACAGTTGCGGGCTTAAAGAGTCCCCCTGTCGGATTCCGGTTGGCGTTTGTATTTCTTGTGCCAGTCTTTGATTAACTAAGATGTGAGTGCCTGTATTCTGGTTTAGTTGTTTTATGATGTCTATTATGTTTTTTGGCACGTTTTCTTTTTAGGATATCAGCCACGTGTTTTAGTCTTACTCTGTCAAATGCTTTAGTAAGGTCTATAAAGCACATAAATGCGGGTTTTCCGTATTCTATGGCCTTCTCTACTACTTGTCTGACTATAAGGATGGCATCTACGGTTGACCTATTTTTTCTGAAGCCGTGTTGTTCTTCCGATATGTTTACATGCTCACTTATTATTGCTTCTATGATCTTTGTAAAGAGCATCATGGTTGAGCTTAACAGAGTTATACCTCTATAGTTTTCTGGTTATTTCTTCTCTCCTTTCTTGAATATAGGAATGGTTATGCTTTTTCTCCATTTAAACATTTAACAGCATTGCATAGAAATACGAGGTCTCAAGAAAAAAAATTGTGCAGTTTGTGTGATTTAGCGCGAAAACCAGGACATATTAATTTTTTAAATAGTGAATCTAGAGTGGAAACAAAAGAAATAGTTGAAAGGTATTGTACAAACTGTGCTATGGAATTGACCTGGGGATAGCCTCCTTTTTGTTGCCGTTCAAATAATTTCGAAAATTTAAAAAAATATGTAAGTAATACTCTGCTTCCGAAAGAAAAAGAACATTTAGTATGTGATTTATTAAAAAACATTAAGAAAGAAAAATTTGTTAACAAAGAATCATCTGAACTAGCTATCTCTTTATCTTAAAAAAGAGAACCATTATATGTTGTACTAAAGATAAATCATATTATTATTTTCACGTAATTTGCAAAATTATACCTCGATTAGAAAACATGTTCATATTAGATTACACAACTCTACAAAATTTTTTTTTGTTTTTGTCCTAAAATTTATTTTATGATTTTTCTATTCATTATGCTCCAAAATAAAGGAAAAGTACCCATATTCCATATAAAGTTTGCTTTTGTGGTAGTTATGATAATAATACATTTTTTTTGAATTATCGTAGAAATATTAAATAGTTCTGATATATTTAAAAATACCGCGAAAAAATAAACAGGTCGTAACTTTCACATAGTGTCTACAGATATCACTTAAGTGATAAACAACAATTGACTGTTTTGTAGAAGACTTAAAGAGGTTAAAATGTCGTCGAGAAAGTGTAAATATGATGCTGATGCATTTTGTTATATATGTGGTATATTTATTAAAGTACGAGATATAAAATTTTATTTAAAACGCATGTGAAAAGCTTTGTGAAGCCTACAAAGCCTATTTCAACTGCCCTGTTCGGAATCTAGACAAGCCCTGGGCTCCACATGTTGCTTGTAGTAATTGCAAAAGATGTTTAGAAGGTAAACAATTTTTAGTAAAAAAAATATAAATATGTTTATTTTTATCTTATTTATTTCAGGTTGGTATCGAGGTGAGAAACGGAGTATGAAATTCGCAGTACCGAGAATTTGGTGAGAGCCAAGAGACCACGTTAATGACTGTTATTTTTGCTTAGTAAATCCAGCTAAAAGACGTAGAGGCAAAAATGCGAAACCTATCGAATATTCTGACCTTGCTTCATCTTCTGCTCCAATCTCACATAGCCCACAACTTCCAGTACCTGAACCTCCTAAAAAATTGTCTCAGTCAAGCTCATCTCAGAGTTCAAATAAAAATATTGAAGATGAAGAATTTGTACTGTCACAGGAACCACCGAAATCCCATTTTCTTACCTCAGAAGATTTTAATGACTTAATAAGAAATTTAAATTTGCCGAAGAGTAAGACAGAGCTTTTGGGTTCTCGTTTGAAGCAATGGAATTTGCTTATTGATGTCAAAATAACAGATCAACGAAGTCGGCATGAGACATTTGCTACGTTCTTCACCAAAGAAGATGGACTTTGTTATTGTAACGATATAAGAGGTTTGTTTGAAGCAATTGGGATGCCCTGTGTTCCCAGTGAATGGCTTTTATTTATTGACAGCACGACGAAAAGCTTGAAAGCCGTTTCATTACATAACGGAAATAAATTTCCATCTCTTCCAGTCGCTCATTCTGTACATCTAAAAGAAAACTATGAAAGTGTTAAAATTTTACTCGAAGCTTTAAAATATCAAAAGTATAAGTGGCAGTTCATTGAAGATTTTAAGACGGTAGGATTTTTAATGGGCCTACAGAGTGGATATACAAAATATCCGTGTTATCGCTGTTTGTGGGATAGTAGAGCGGATGCTCAACACTATATTCAACGATCATGGTCACTAAGAACGGAATTTTGTGTTGGAAAACAAAACGTTAAATGTGAACCTATTGCTGAACCTGAAAATGTATTAATACCGCCTTTACACATCAAGTTAGAGCTTATGAAACAATTCGTAAAAAAGCTAGGTGAAAAATCTGAAGCTTTTACATTTTTAAAAAACTTTTTTCCAAAGTTGTCAAAGCAAAATAAAGCTGGAATTTTTGTTGGTCCACAAATTAAAAAAATTTTTGCCAGTGAAGAATTTCCAAAATTACTTACTAATGCTCAAAAAAAAAGTTGAAATAGTTTTAAAGCAGTAGTCTCTGGATTTTTAGGGAATAACAAAGTTGAAAATTACCAAGAGCTAGTTGAAAACATGTTAGAAAACTTTAAAACCATGGGTTGCAGAATGTCTCTAAAAGTACATATGCTGCATGCTCATTTAGATAAATTTGAAAACAACATGGGGGCGTACTCAGAAGAACAAGGAGAACGTTTTCATCGAGATATTATGAACTTCGAACAACGTTATCAGGGCCAATACAACGAAAATATGATTTGGGACTACATTTGGGGTTTAGTGAGAGAAAGTACTTATGAACATAAAAGAAAAAATAATAGGATTCACTTTTAAACTTTTTTCCACTATTTTGTAATTTGATATGTTAGTAAAAGTTGATAAAAATCATATATAAATATATTTGTTTCGATTTATCAATAAATAAAAATTTAAACTATGGATTTTCTAAAATACCGTTCAACCGTTATCCTGGATACAAAAGCAAACTTTTCCAGGCCATATATATTTTTTTCGTCTGTCGATAAATCTATCGAAATTTCATACCCTCTTATCAAAGTCAAAGTTCATGTTGACCTGTGTTATGAATCTCGAAGTTCAACCCTTCAATATTATGTTTTAAAAAAATTTCTAGATGATCTAGAGCTAAACTTTATTTTTTTTATTTATTTAAAAAAATACGAAAAAATTAGCAAAATATGTTTTCACAGACTTTGACATGGAATTTTAAAAAATCTTAAAATTATCATAATTTTGGTTCTAGACCACCAACAGACTTCTACCATGTCTCAAATTAATGATTTTCACGTATACTATTATAGATAGTTGCAATAATATCACATAAATATAATGTAAATATCTTTTAAATAAATTCAATGAGCATTATTAATGTAGAAAATTATGTTTATTTCGAAATTTTCCATTTTTAATTTTTAAATGCACTTTCTTTCAAAACAGCTCGGCTAAAAATTTTAAAATTTTTCACTCATGCTCTGTATTACTACACTAATCGATTACACTCGGAAAATTTGGATTGGTTGCCGAAATCATTAAAACCTGTTTCAGGTACACCGTGTATGAATTTAAGAAAAGCATATTATAATAACTAACTCCTAATTTAATTTTTTTATAATTTTTACGCCGAAAGTTGCCAAATTACGGAGAAATATTCATACACAAAGTGATGGAAACTATTGAAAATTACGTGAAACTAGCACTTAAACTTGTTGGTGCAGTTTATATTACATTTACATATATGTGTCATAAAAGTTATTTACGACATCACTAAATAACTTTGCTGAAATAACTTTTCGTGTCAAAATTTCAAATTTCTTTTGTAATCCAATTTCAAAATGCATACTCAAACTTTAAACTTTCTTGTAATATCTTGGATAAACTGGAAGGTATAAATTGCCAGGAAAATCAATTTGGTTTTATAGTCTCTTGAAAAATAAATTAAATTTAAGAATATTGTGTCAGTTTTTATTTTAGTTTGGAATATACACATTCATAACATAGAGTGTTATGAAAATCGCTTAGTTTTTTTAAACCAATAAACATATCAACAACTTTCAGCATGTACTCTGTATTTTTTTAAGTTTTAAATTTTTTTAGATATCGTGTCAGGTTGGTTTTGTCTATGGGTGGCTGCATTTCCAGCCTTTTCTCTTATTCTTCTTGAAGTGACATATCCGATACGGACGTAGGCGACCCTCTTGCCCGTATTTGGATCCTTTTTGTTAATGTTTCACAGAAAAAGGGTACCTTCAGTTTAATGCCGGTTCCGAACGACGTAAGTTAGAGGATTTTTCTGGCCATAATATTAGATAGGTTGTCATTGCTTTTCCGGGAGAGGCGACCGTCACACACGTAGAGGTTTTTTTTTTAATTTATTATTTTCCTAGCCGAGATTGAGTCTCGGGCATAGAATGCAGACACCTTACCCACTAAGGTATGGCCACTTCTTTTCTCTTAATATTAATGTTATTCTGTCAATTGCTTTATCTAAGGCCCCATTGATATTTTCCGAATTTTTTTTTAGTTGTATTTTTTTTTTACTGAAAACTATGTAATATTCAGTTTATTGAATTTGCTTTTTTTTAATATTTTTGTTTTTTTTTCAGTATTGCATTTATGCATATTTATTTCGTACCAGTGTATGATCACTTCTAGTTGAGAAGAAATTTAAAAAACTATGTCCTGAACGATATTTTTGTCAGTTGAAATTAAAAAGTCTATTTTTTTTTCTTATGTCTACATTGATCCTTATCCACCTACTTTTAGCTTTTGTCTTGGATAGTGTGGTCATCTTCTTCTAAATTTGTTAACATATCTTCCCTTTCGTTTGTTGTTCTCAGCTTGAATATTCTAATGTGTTTTTCTGTGTTATAGTTTCCTTCTGACCACTACTAAAGGGTGTCCCAAAATTCACGCAGGAAATAATTTTGATAGAAAACACAGGTTTTTAATTAAAAATTGTAATTTTTTTATTGATTCATAAAGTATCTAGTATAGGATTACGTATGGAATAACATATCAGGTAAATGGCCTCCACGGCTTTGCTGGCACATACGCACTCTTTCGTCGAAATTTTTCATGACGATTTTGCATAAATGTGGCTGAATTTCGTTGATACAGCGCTTAATTTCCTCTTTCAAGTCGTGGCTGGTCGTGGGCTTGTTGGCATAAACCTTAGACTTTAAAAAACCCCACAGAAAAAAAAAGTCGAACGGCGTTAAATCGCATGATCTGGGCGGCCAATTCTGATCACCAAAATAGGATATTCCACGACCAGGAAATGACTCATGCAGTAATTGAATTGTTTCTCGGGCTGTATGGCATGCGGCACCGTCTTGTTGAAACCACATGTCGTCCACATCTGTATTACAATTTAGGCATAAAAAACTGGATTATCATATCGCGATAATGATCACCATTGACTGTTATTGCCTGGCCAACCGCATTTTCGAAGAAGAATGGTCCGATGATGCCTCCAGCCCATAATCCGCACCAAACAGTGACACATCGTGGATGCATTTTTTTTGCAACAGTCACGTGTGGATTGTCTGAACCCCAAATGCGACAATTTGGTCGATTAACGAAGCCATCAAGTTGGAAATGAGCCTCATCGCTGAAGATGGTTTTCTTCGAAAAATCAATATCCACTTGTTGTTGTTCCATAATCCATTCAAAGAAGTCTCTTCGTTGTGCTTGGTCAGTAGGCTTCAGTTCTTGAGTCAATTGAACTTTGAAGCATGAAGATGCAAATCTTTTCTGAGAATACGCTCTAGGGAGCTTCTCTAAATGTCCAATTCTTGACCACGGTGTCGAATTGATGTTCCTGGAGTCTCAGCAATACTCTCACGAACTGCTTTAATGTTCGTATCAAATGACTTGTTGAAGGACGGCCAGAGCATTTAAGATCACTAATTGATCCAGTCTCCCTGAATTTTTCAATTAATCTTTTCACCATATTTTGTACAAAAATTCCGAACTGTAGCTGCCAAACTTTCATTATTTTTAAAATATTGCTTAACAATGAAAACACGTTGTTCTTTTATGTAGCGCTCCATTTTTAATAACCCTGAACTGTTAGCTGTCACCCTGTCTTTTTTGTTTTGTTGGCAACACTTTACCATACAAATGTCGCCAAATTCAAATCTTGCGTGCATTTTGGGACATCCTTTATATATAAAATTATTTGAAAATATATAAACTCCTGGACAAAATTAACGCAACAATCTGAAAATTAATTTATCTTTTTCTTATGTCAGTTTTAAAGTTTATCGAGTATTTGAATAGTAGGCTATGCATATTTTGTTTCGTTGTTCATGACAGAAATCAAAACAATTCGTTTAGATTTACAGTTTTAAAGAATTTTTTAGAAGATAAACAATTTTCTGTAATAATGCGATAGATTTTCTTTAAAAGTAAGCTTATAAATTGTTCCCTTTTTCAAAGTAATACGTTTTTGTGGTAGACTGTTTTATTTTTGACCCCGAAGAATTAGAAAAATGAATCGAACAAGGAATTTAACTGAACACGAGGTAGTGCGAGCCTCAGTATTATTGGACGAGGGATATTGTCAGAGTTATGTTGCCAATTTGTTAGGCAAACATCATTCCACAATAAGTCGTATGGTAAGACGCTTGAATGAAGTAGGAACTTATTCTAGAAGGCTAGGGCAAGGGCGAAAACGATGCACTAGCGACCTAGATGACCGTTTTATAAGACAATATGCTTTAAGAAACAGGACTGTTACTAGTTCTATAATAAGAAACGAACTCGAAGCTGTTCGCAATGTCACAATTTCTTCTAAAACAGTTAGAAGACGGTTAAATGAAGCTGGATTAAACAGTAGGAGACCAGCCATTGCGCCCTTGCTTACTAGAGAGAACAGAGTTGCCAGGTTACGTTTTGCTCGAAATCACAAAAACTAGTCTGTAGATGTTTGGAAACAAGTTTTCTTCACAGACGAAACTAAGATTAGTCTAAAACATCCAGATGGTCGTCAGCGAGTATGGCGAAGACCAGGAGAGAGGTTTGCTCCATGCAATATCTCTGCAAGGATTCCATTCGGCGGTGGCTCTGTTATGTTCTGGGGTGGCATCTGCTTTGATGCTCGCACATAGTTAGTTCCTGTCCGTACGAGATCCATGAATGCTGACTACTATTTTGAGAATATTGTAATAGAACATGTGATGCCTTTCGGTCATTTTGTGGGGCCCAATTTCTTGTTTATGCAAGACAACGCTCGAACTCACGTGGCTAGGGAGGTACTCGATTATCTTAATCAAGTTGATATACCGATTATGCAATGGCCACCAAAAAGCCCGGATCTGAATCCGATAGAACATGTATGGGATCACTTCAAGAAAAATATGAAACGTCATATACTTGCACCTAGAAACCTGAGGGAACTTAAATATGCAGTTATCACAGAATGGGAGCAAATTTCTCAAGATTTTATCCAAAATTTAATTAGAAGCATGCCTAGGCGCATAAACGCCGTCATCCGAAATAGAGGAGGCAACACACGCTACTAGTGTCCCAGTTTATTTTTTTCATTATTACATAATTTCAATGATTTTGTTATTAGGTCTTAAGAATAATTTTAATTCGAATCTTATAGAGAAATTTGGTAGCTAATTCACTTTTAAAGTATCCGAATAAGTTTTTTCTAACTTTTTGTGTAACCAATGTTCATAAAAAGTTATTAAAATTAATTCATTATAGAGATTTGTATGATTTAATATATTGTTGCGTTAATTTGGTCCAGGAGTGTATTTATCCCCACTTTTGTCATTATAAGATATTTCGATATTTTCGATTTAAGATAAATATTTGGCACCACTTTTGAAGTATAAAATCACTGTCAACCAGATTCACTAAAAATATTTAACATTTAAAATCGATCTTGTTACTACAGATGACTTTTGATTTTAATAATATTGTATTTGATGTTGTAAATGTTTCACGAGAAACATTTTTATAAAAATGTTAGAAAAATCTAAAATAATCGGGTCAGATGATGTACCTACGCGCGAAAGAAAATTATATGAATATCCGAATTTTGAGTTATAGCCACACATACATACACAGAGACATACAAAGACTTACGTTGAGTTTCACGTACATAGGATTATAGTTTGTATGATCAAAAACTCTGTATAAACCATAAATGAAACTTAGGTTTACTACAGTCTAAGTAGTTTTTATTTTTATAGTTTCATATAACAACACATATCGGAATTTCAATAAATTTATAGCTATTCAACCGTACGTAAACTTATATATATTTTAGCACTAAAATTATGATATCTTAAAGTTGTTTATGACATATTCGCGCCGCTGCTAACTATAAAATGAGAACATAAAATTTTTAAAGTTAAAAGCAATATAAAGTTTTTATTTTGCTAGCGCGGTAAAAGTTGTTGAAGGATCAAGTTGCATTAAAATTTTCACTCTGAGCTTCGAATTAGATACACTTAGGTGTTTCAGTGTTATCAACTAAATAAAAGTTTCTTATATCTTAGAGTATTAGGAAAGATTAAAAACGGATTTACTTCGTTTAAAAGAACGACGTTAAATTAGAAAGTTTAAAAAATTAAGGACTGTAAAAACTTGCTGGTTAACAATCGAACTAACTAGTCTCTCAGTTTTTAAATTCCAAATCTTAAAATATACAAGTAACACAAGTAAAGACCGTTTGGTCATAAAAAAATATTTATTCGTTAGAAAAAGTTTTTATTGACTGTTTTAGTTTTCTACAAACCTACTAGACTTTTCCACATAATCGCCGTTCACTTCTAAGCACTTTTCGTAACGCTGCACCAACTTCTTTAATCCCTCTCCATAGAACTTCTCCGACTGGGAATCGAACCAGTTGACAACGGCGGTCTTGAGTTTCTCATCGTCTATAAACCGTTATCCATCAAGCCACTATTTCAAGTACAATCGTTAATCAAATCACAGTTTTGGTCCACTTGTTGAACGAGTTCATCGGTCTGGATACTGGGCCTGCCACTCCGCTCTTCATCATGCACATTTGTGCGGCCATTTTGACCCTCCACGACACCATTGTCTAAACTTTCCTTCACTCATTACTCTAGGTCCATAAACTAGACACAACTCCCGATAAATTTGAGTAGCTGATTAATCTTTTGTACACAAAAATTGAATCTCAGCATACAACAGGCGAGAGGAACGAATTTCGCGGCCATTGTTGTCTGCATTCACTGACAGGCAAAGGACTACTGAAACAAAGAAATAACTTCAGTGGCTTCCGCAACAATCAATACATGCTTAAATATAAGCAAACGGCCCTTACTTTTCGAATACTCCTCGTACAAATGAAGTCTTTTCACAAGTTATTGATGTTACTTCACCAAATATAAATTAAAAATTATTTAAAAAACTTACTCTGAAGCCTGTTTCGGAAAAAGTATTTAAGAGTATCACCTCTTGTTGCTTCTTTGTTATTTAACTTTTCCATAGAAGATATTTGGCGAATTGACGGGTACCTGAAAAATAAGTTCAAAAATAAATAGCACATTGCTTAACGAAGTTACATCATTTTATTTTTGAGAGTAGGCGTGTAAATTGTAACTTTCTTATTCTACGCAGTAAAAAAAAATTATGTTAAACTACATAGAAAATAATGTGAAAAATTAACTTAATTTTCCATAAAATTTTACCTACATATTTAATTTCCCCGAAAATAATTTAAACACCTCGATCTACGCGGTAGATTTACATTATTACTGAAAGTTGAATAAAATTACATATTTCAGTACTTTTTGTGTAACTCTTCATAGTAGTATATAACCCATTGCGACTGCTCCAAGTCATCCTTCAGACATTGTTGTTTAAGGCCGTCGAGGATTCTCTAGTCTTTCTGGTGCAACTAAAAGTTGAAGGATAGTGGCGGCTTAAAATATTTACACACACATGCACGCACGTTTACATTTTAAGAAGGTTAGTTTTTATTTCTTACCAATCATAATTAATTAAAATTATAAACTGTGTTTTATCTAAGTAGCTCCCTCAAAGAAAATATTTAGTTATTTGTCAGAATAAGATTAGTGGTCTACATTTTTATTTTATTAACGATGCTAACTTTTTAGTTTTATTTTGAACCGTACAGTTTGAACGTTTGATTTAGTTGGGCCCCAGGTATTATTGAAATAAATAAGTTGTATATAAGTTGTGGTTTTAATTTTGAATAGATTTTTAGGTTAAAAAAGTCACTATTATTTCTGGATTATTTTAATTTTCCCGTTTCTTTGTTAGGTCACATACGGTAAAAATATGTAATCTTATTTACATAATTTTGTAGAAATTTACATAATTATACCTGCAATGATTTTTTACATTATACGGCGCAATATGTTCGTTCTTACTTTACTAGATTTAAGGATTTTTTTACACGAAACTCAGAAAAACGTATTTTTAATTTTTCCATCTATTACTTCTCCCTGATATCAAACTTCCAGTGCATCGTCATTGTCGGCGCACGCTTATACCTTCAGTCATGGCAGGCATTTACAAATGCAAGGCTCCGCACTTGGAGCAGTCCACAGTCTGCCGACAGCCTAAATGGATGACTGAGTCAGAGACCAGACTAATGAACAAACCATGGGCCGGGTTAGAAAGCAAATCAAGAGAGTAGTTGCGCTAAATAAGGCTTCTACCCGACAGCACACAGCTAGCTCTATAGCTGTGATGTATAAGCCACATGATTTTTGACCCATATTATTGATGGTGGGTTCGAACCGGAACAAATTCTGCTTGCTGATTGTCTTTCAGGGCTTTCAATTGCGTTCTTATTTAGTTTACCGTTGTCTGTTAGCATGACCCTCTCTCGTCGTTTACCAGCATTACCCTCTACTGTGTTAACCGAATCGTTTTTCTTTATCGTTCACTTCATTATGTGTCAGAAGAATATATTTGACCTCTAACTTCTCATACTTCCTTCCCCTTCCCTCTACTTCTACTTCTAGGTTATTTATTTTATCTTTAATTTCATTTCTGTCAAATATGACGCTGACAGTATACGTGCTACTTTCTCTATTTTGAGTTGTTTGTTTTATTTCTTTCACCTTCCACGTTTACTTTTTAGCGAGCATCTACGATGGTCAACCGACAGCTAGTAACTGACATGGCACGCAGTGGACTAGGAATCTTATTTTTCGTTCAAAATTGTCTAAAGCCCTCAATTATTAACGATTTTTTTTTTTAAATACTCATAAACGGATTCCGGGCAAACGTAAGGAAGCCGATTTGCAAGATAAAACCTAAAAATTTTTTAAAATTGAAAAAAGCAACACGGAACCGGGCTTTGTTTGGTAGGTAAAATAGAAGTTCACGTGATTTCAAGTTTACGCGTTCAAAACTGGTTCATCGGGATTTTCTGGGGTCGCTGAATCTATTTTCGGGGGCATTTTGTTCATAAGCACCCTTATAAGGGGTGAAAATGGAGGTTGGAGGGGAAGAAATTACGACATTCACCTGAATTAGAGTTTCGCGTTCAAAACTGGTTTCTTCGGGGTTTCTGAGGTGGCTGAATCTATTTTCAGGGCCATTTTGACCATATGCACCCTTTTGAGCGGTGAAAATGGTGGTTGGAGGAGGAGAAATTACGATATTTTCCTGAATTAGAGTTTCACGTTTAAAACTGGTTCCTCGGGGGTTTCTGGGGTCGCTGAGTCTATGTTCCAACCCTCATTTTCACCCTTCAAAAGAGTTCATATAATCAAAATGAAAATAGATTCAGCGGCCCCAGAAACCCCCGAAGAACCAGTTTTGAACGTGAAACTCTAATTCAGGTGAATATTGTAATTTCTCCCCCTCCAAACCCCATTTTCATACCTCAAAAGGGTGCATATGATAAAAATGATCCCGAAAATAGATTCAGCAACCCCCGAAACCCCCGATGAACCAGTTTTGAACTCGAAATCACGTGAACTTCGAAATTTCACCTCCCGATTCCATGGCTTAATCGAGTGTCCGATCCATTAAAAATCTTTATTACAATACATGTATACAGTTTTTTAGATTTACCATAATATTAATGTTTTTGTAAATAAATTCAATAAATTATAATTATTTAATAGTATGTAAATTGTTACATATTTTAGTGCCAAAATTATTATATCTTAAAGTTGTTTGTTCGTGTTGCCTTCATCCATAAAAATTTTTAAGTTCAAAACGCTAAGTTTTTTGTTTATTTTACTGGTGCAGGAAAAGTAGTTAGGAAATCAAGTTAAATTAAAATTTTCACTTTTACATCGAATTAGAGCAGTGTTTCAATGTTATCAACTAAAGTAAAGCTGCTTAAATCGTGACATTTAAAGGCTTAAAAGCAGGTTTAAAAATAAAAGTAAAATGTTTGAGTAGAAAGTTTAAAAATTAAGTAACTAGCAAAATAAACTGAGCAACAATCGAAGATGAACTTTAACTTTTAGGCAGTTTTTAAATTCGCCAGATCTTATAATAAATCTCTTTGCTTCACATTCTACTGTCGATTTCCAAGGAAAAACACCACCTACTATTCCCATATTGCAGTCAAAGATGCCCGATGTTGTCTTCAGACAGCGTATTATAAAGCGTATTTTAATGAAGCTAGACACCAAAAAGGCTTCTGGCGCTGACGGAATACCTGCCATAGTTGTTAAAAACTGCGCACTAACACCAGTTTTCTGTAGACTTTTCAACCTATCCTACAGAAAGGGAATATTTCCGTCCTGCTGGAAATGTGCCACGGTTCAGCCGATACCTAAAAAAGGCAAGAAGACGTTGCCAAATAACTACCGACCAGTCGCACTGCTTTCAATAATATCGACGGTCATGGAAAAGGTTATCAATCAGCATCTTCTAAAATATCTTGAACGATTCAATATTATTAGCGATCACCAATGTGGCTTTCGTAAACATAGATCAACAGGAGATCTTCTGACTTATGTAACACATGTTTGGAACAACGCAATTGAATACTTTGGAGAATCTCGAGCGGTTGCTCTTGACATATTCAAGGCATTCGACCGTGTTTGGCACGATGGACTGTTGGCTAAGCTACGCTCTTGTGGTATGTCTGAAAAGTTCTGTTTGTGGCTCTCATGTTTCCTCAGAAAGCGTTCTTTACGAATGGTGGTCGACGGATTTCTTTCTAACACCTTCACAATCAACGCCGGTGTGCCCCAAGGCTCCATACTGTCTCCTACTCTCTTTCTCATTTACATTAACGATCTGCTGGAAAAGACCGGGAATCCAATCTACAGCTTTGCAGACGACAGTACGCTTATCTCTTTATTCACTTTGAACGCTCGGACATCGGCTGCTCAGGCGAATATCCGTAGACAGCAGGAGGTCGTTCAACTTAACAAAGACTTGGAAGAAATTCTATCTTGGGGTGACAGTAACCAAGTAGAATTTAACGCTACAAAATCCCAGGCGGCAGTTTTAAAAAAGTTAACGTTGCTGAACCCGACATAGTTATGTCGGGGCACTCCATTCCCGTAGCATCGTCGCTCAATTTGTTGGGCGTTAGTTTGGGAGCAAATATGTCCTGGCATGAACATGTTGCGGGCATAGCAAGGAGAGCTTCTCAAAAGTTAAGAATATTATTTCGAACCAGAAAGCTTTACACTCTACAACAACTGTTAATTCTTTAGAAAGCTCAAATTCGACCAACTATGGAATACTGCTCCCATGTTTGGGGCTCGGCTCCCAAACATACACTGCATTTGTTGGATTCTGTTCAGAGAAGAGCTGTTCGTCTGGTAGGAGACCCAGAACTGACCGGCGGCCTTGGTTCGCTGGAACAACGAAGAACGGTTGGCGAGTTGAGTCTGTTCTACAAGTATTTTCATGGAAAGTATTCGAAGGATGTAGCCCGCTTAATTCCTCCCAAAGCGGTGCATGTTAGAAATACACGTCGCGCTGGTGCTTCACATCCGTATGAGGTTCAGCTTGTTACTCCGCGTATATTTTACAGCGATTCAAGAACAACGTGAATCGCTTTTTCCGCACACATGCCACTCCTGGAGCGCTTTAGGAACTTCCCTGCAGCACGTGCGCTAGACCAATAAAACCAAAAAAAAATGAGTAAAAAAAAATTGTATTTTTCATAAATGTGACTATTAAGCTCTATATAGTATAGTATTGAGTTGAGAATGTTGCACTTTAGGTTATGCAGGACAATAGATACAACTGTTACAGAAAGAAAAAACTTATCAGTTTTCTTAATTTTCTAAAATGGCAATTTTGGTAACATCTATTGGTTTTAATTACCTTATTGTTTGCAATACATTTTAGTTAACTCCCTGTGTTTTTTAAATAAGGTTTGTTTTTCATTAAAAAGCAGACCTATGATTGATTATACCGGGTGGACAATACAACTATTCGATTACGAATTATAAAATTTGCTGATCTATTTTTTCCCTAAAATTCTATGACAGTTTAAACTTCTACCCTCACTCTCTATGATTGATATATCAGGCATAGAAAGAGCCTTTATACTAAAAAGTTTTTTCAATTAATAAGCGTAAAAGGCGTATTTCAAAACTGTGTTTTGCTTATAATTTGTCCTGAACCCTGTATACTGAGACTTTTACTTTTGTCAAGGCAATGGCATGTCGGTTACTACTGAAATAATGAGAGTTCAAATGGTGATAAATTTCACAATTTTAAAAATAGCGAGAATGAGCTAGCAGTCATACTGAATATTTCATTTTTCCGAAAAATGGGGGCTCTTTATTGGAACATTGTTATTTATTGCTTTATGTAACCTAGGGTTCAACATTCTGAAATGAGTAATATGAAGTTTAATAGCCTATGTTATTTTCTACAAATTGGTCTGTTGCAGGACCTAGTGAAATTTAAAGATTAAGGACATTGGCAGCCCATACATTCGGTCAAGTAAGAACGTGCCCGCTCGTATTCTTGAAAAATGTGTTTCGAGAACATTTTTTTGCTATCAATGTATTTTTTGGTGGCGCAATTACCTTAGTAAGTTGTCCAATCGCCTCCTGCATCAATAATCGCCTGGGCTTCGAGGCATGCGGTCGACGAGATTTTCTGCATACTCTGCAATTTTTTGAATCTCGCGAGACAACTCAGTCAGAGTCCTCAGCAAAGATTTCTTCAAAATACTTCGTAATTTGGCATCATGAGCACGAAGATGTTATCGAATGGTCTGATAGGACACATTCAAACCGGATTATCTTAATTTTGCCGCTTCTTGACGCAGCGTCAATTTCGGGTCCCGTGAAAACAAAGACACGACTTTCGAGGTGACTTTGTCTACCGAGCCACGTTTTCGCAAATCGTTCATATTTTTTGTCTCGTTAAAACTATTTACTCACTTCTTCACAAACGATACCGACTTTTTAATATATTTAGTGGCCGCGGAATGTGTCATTTTAGGCCCCTTTGGATGGAAACACTAAGAGGACACGTTCTTAATTGACAGACTGTAGTCTGAAATGTCTCTTGCTCATGTAATATTTTGTATTATGAATGTCGTCAAATAGACATATATAAAACAATTTTAAAAAAAATAAGAATGTTAGTAGTGTTTCAAATTTTAGCTCTTTTTAATTGTTGTAATAATCAGTAAATTGTAGATTTTTAATTATTGTAGTGCATAACTTCAACTTTTCATCTCGCAACTTATTTGGCTTAATGGTGCATTAATTTAAACTAAAGGGTTGTCGAAAACGTATTGAGCCTTTTTCTCGTTAGATAGCAGTAGTGTCACTTATCTCAGGTAATATAAGTTGCATCGGATCATATTTAGCGTTAGTTGAAACTTGACATTTGAGAGTAGTAGACGTACAACTGTTGATATTCGTTCTTACTTTATAGAACCTTGAAGATGAGTGAAATTTTTGCATAGCTCCCTACATTTTACAAATGTTTCGCAGGCTTATGAAGAAATTTCTAATGTTTATGGTCAAGATACGTTATTAAAATCAACAGCCAAAAGATGATTCAGTTGCTTTCGTTCGTATCGATGTCAGAGTTGCTCCTCGCCCTGGTCGACCAATGAAAAAATTAATAGAATTTTGGCAGGAGTTGAGCAAGACCAGCATGTAAGTAGCCATGACATCACTAAAAAATTAAGTATCGACAATCAAACAGTTTTAAACCATTTAGAGAAAGCTGGCACAAAAAGAAGCTCGATGTTTAGGTACCACAGGGTTTGACGCTAAAAAATTTACTCTATCGAATTCCCATCTGCCAATTTCTACAGAAACGTGACGAAATCGAGCCATTTCTGAAGCGGTGGATAACGGGTGATAAAAAGCGGATTACGTACGACAATAATACGCGAAAAACATCGCTATTGA
>CM032454.1:151923199-152020699 GCA_019049505.1 Pachyrhynchus sulphureomaculatus | reverse complement strand
CATAAGTACAAAATTTAACGATTTATATAATCCAAGTAGCAGTGAACAAACTTTTTCTTGGCACAGAAAGTGTTATGCTTCCTATGTAAGTAAAGAAAAAATTGTACGTCGGGAAAATGCTCTCAAAAAACTGGAAGCAGAAAATAATGAAGCTGTTAATAATGAAAAACAGTTATTATCAATTGAACCCGAAGAGAAAGAAAAACCAACATTGCGATCAAAAAGTGTGTCAAAAGCAGAGTGCATGATCTGTGAAAAAATTTATAAAAATAAAGACAGTACAACTTATACACTTTCTGATTATAATGCAGCGGAAAAGCTAATGGCAACAGCTCGTCTTAAAATGGACAAAGTCTATACGAAAATTTGCATATATAGTTCAACTACGTCATTACTAGTTCAAAAATTGTAAAACTAATGCATGTATGTAATTGCAAAAGCAACAACGTAAGTTGAATACTCATGTGTGGGTGTAATTTAAATATTTGCGAAAATTCTATTAAATATATATAAGTTATATTTCATAAAATTGTTTTAATTCTTCTACCATCCTAATCGAATATTGAATTTTTATTTATATTCATTTGTTATAATAATTAAATTTGATATAACAATTACTCTTTAATAAATAAATATTTTTTACATACTTTTCAAATATATTAATTTTAATAAGAAATCAAGAAACAAAGCTTTATAGAGCATCGCAGTGCGTATACAGTTCCGTGCGCCTACGTACGGGCGTTGCGTATATATCTATGTATACAGTTTCGATGCAGCCGCGGGCGCTCGAACGCAATTTGTTAACTGTTAAAAAACAATATTTAAAAATGAAGATATTGCAATATTTCCTACGGTAATTTGTAGAGGAGATCTCAAACTTTAATTTGGACACTTGGCAACATTGAAAATTTTAATTTTTGACCCCGATATTGGGAGGTGAAAGTGGCCATTTTCGCGTTTTCTCGCACCTAAAATCGCCGATATCTCGAAAACGGCGCATTTTAGAGAAAATTCACAAGAGACATTTTTTGTTCAAAATGGTCCAATTTACCTAAAAAAACTTGTTCCGGGGCGAAAATTTCAATTTTTGGACTTTGTTTAAAAAAAATTTGTTTAAACAAATTCGGACCAGGTTACCACCCGGCAACATGTTGATCCTCTTTCAGGGGCATCTCCTGGAGAAGGTTATGAAAAAAAATTCAATTAGAAAATTTTTTCCAACGATGGCGCCGATTTCGCCTTGTCTATATTGCCTTCTGTAACTTTTATACGCAACTAATAATTTTCATGAAGAAGAGTCTCACATAGGCTGCAGTGGCCTCCGTGTACAGGTCAACTGATGCTAGCAAAATTGACTGACTTAAACTACATATCATATGTACTCTCAGGCCCTGGTCTGTAAACTCTTTGTATTTTCTAACTTCCAACTATTATATTATCTAATATTATCTAAAGATAGTTGATACACTAGACGTTCCGCAATATACATCTTACTTGATTAACAACTGTGAGTACCAGTTTTATTACATGTAGCTGGATTTTTTGTTTCAAAATGGCAAAACCTCTATACGTGTCGTAATACAATTATATTATCTACATTCCTTAGCCAAGTTCATAATAGTTTCACAGATATCATTACCTTCCTGTCTTTTTCACTGTTTGCACAGGTTCACCACGCTTATTTTCATATGTGATCCATTTTTCATCGCCCCTGATAAGACATGTCGAATATGGATCGCCTTCGTTCCATTTTAACTATGTTTGACAAACAGAAATTTTTCAATTCCACTTAAATATTATCAAATAAATCGTTTAAAGATCTTTGGTGATAGGTTTGACATCGAAAAATGTTGTTGACAGACCCCCTAAATAGCACAAATTTCTTCATAAGCATCCACAATATTTTTGCCAATATCGTAGTCTTCTTCTTCTTCCGACTTATAGCTAGGCAATATTGCCTGTTTTCTTTGTTCCCTGACCTATATATCGTCGCTCCATTTCTTTCTTGGACGTCTCATCTTTTTCCATTCTGCAACTTTTCTCTTGTGATCCGTACTATCCCGTTGTTTGCCATTCTTCCTAAGTGTTGATCCCATTCCATTTTTCTTCCTCTTATCCACTGGTTGATATTTTCTATATTGCATGTGCGTCTTATGTCTTTACTTCGTTCTCTATTCCTCAGTGTCTTGTCTGTACATCTCCTAAGTATTCCTATTTCAGTTGATTCCAGCATCCTTTTGTGTTATACTTGTATCGGGTCTTGTTTCAGATGTGTAAATCATTACTGGTCATATCACGCTCTTGTATATTCTTGTTTTGCTCTCACCGGAGAGGCATTTATTTCTAAATATAGTTTCATTGAGGCATCCCGCTATCCTATTAGCCTTTTTAACTTGATGTTTTACTTCTTCCTCGATTTTTCCGATACTAGATTTTTTGTTGCCCGGGTAATTGACCTCCATCACCTGTTCTATTGGTTTATCTTCCACCACTAACTTGCACCTGATCGGTTCTTTTGCTATTACTATTGTCTTAATTTTTTCAGTTGAAATTGACATATTATATTATTTTGCTGCCTTTGCAGATTCCCCCACTCTATATCCCTTCTCTCTTTTGACATTCTTTATAATTTCATCCATGACAATATTAAACAAAAAAAGACTTAAAGAGTCTCTCTGTCTGATTCTAGATTCTTATTTGATTGGTTCTGTTATTCCTTCTGCTAATCTTACGGCTACTTTATTTTCTTTATATGTATATTCGATAGTTTTGATTAGGTCTAGTAGGATGTTCCTGTTATATAATAGATCCTATTTGCACATTTTCGAAAGCTTTTTTAAATCTATCAGGCACAAGTATGCTGGAATGTTATGTTTTATGGATTTTTCTTTTACCTGTCTCACAATAAATACTGCATCGGTGCATGAGCGCCCACGTCTGATTCCTTGCTGTTCTTCTTCCAGTTATAGTCTCGGGTTTATTTTTGTTCTAATAATCTTTGTTGTTAATCAGTTTAGTAGATTTATGCCTTTATAGTTATTTGGATCGATCTTTTACATCATTATAAAATTGCAAAGTGTAGCGATTTTTTTCAAAAATTTCACTCATTTTCAAGGCATAACTTTGGACTGAAGTAAGTAAATTTTAAATCATAAAAAATTGTAATGTAGTTTAAATGTATCCTTAGCAAATCTATTTATCGCGCACGTATTGGGTTTTGGATGTAAATGGTATATAAGAAAATTTTGAAAATGCACTGAATCAAGGGTGAAACGTCAACATATTTTTTTTAATTAAACCTGCGAAGCTGAACCTAAGAAAAAGTAAGAAAACAAATTATAAACCATTGATTCAAAAACAAAACAAAAGAAAAAAAATATATATACATATATATATATATATATATATATATATATATATATATATATATATATATATATATATATATATATACAAGGTGGCCCAAAATTACCGAAGGGGTTTGAGTTCATTATAATTTTTTATTTAAGACATAATTATATTTCTTTTTTTTTTAAATACAGTATATTAATGGAGAATATTTTTAATTTAATTATGAAAAATTATATCTAGCAAGTGGTGGCCATTTTCTGCTTCGCATATTCGTGCTCTTTCCAAAACATTTTCCATAACCTTCAGGTGTTATGTTGTTGATTTCGTCGCGTCTATTGTTTTTTAATTGCTGTATGGTTCTAGGCCTATTAATGTAGACTTTTCCTTTCAAATAACCCCAACGGAAAAAGTCTGGAGCCGTTAAATCCGGTGAACGCGGAGGCCAATTAAAATCGCTTGTACGCGAAATAATTCGTTCACCAAAGATGTCGCGTAAAAGAGCCATTGTGTCCCTCGCAGTGTGCGCTGTGGCTCCATCCTGTTGGAACCATACTTGCGGATGGTTTTCCACGGCTGGCCTTAAAAAATTTTCCAACATTGTCCGATATCGAACACCAGTGATGGAAACGGCGACACCGTGTTCATTTTCAAAAAAATATGGGCCAATTATCCTTTCCGACGAAACACCGCACCAAACAGTACACTTAAGTGGGTGTAATTGTCGCTGTTGAACTACTCTTGGATTTTCCGTAGCCCATATCCTGCAGTTTTGCCTATTAACGAACCCATTTAATTGAAAATGGGCTTCGTCGCTCATAATTAAATTATGAATAAAATCATGATTTTTTTCTGCTTTTTGCCGGAAATAAATTGCATAATCAAGTCGTTGCTGGTAATCTGTCAGTTTCAATTCTTGGACAAGCTGAATTTTGTATGGAAACATTCTTATTGTATGCAAAATTCTCTGCAGCGACCCTCGTGAGAGGCCAAGTTGTGTCGAACGTCTCCTGGTTGATGTTTCTTCATCTTCCCGAATACTCTCCTGTACCCGTTCAATATTGTCATCCGTGTGCACCGTTCGTCGTCTGCCGGCACCAGGAAGGTTCCTTACTGCTCCTTGTTGTCGAAAATTTGCAACCAGACGGCTTATTGTTGACTCTGAGGGTCCAACCCGCACATTAAAATAACGACGATATGCACGCTGAGTCAAAACAATGGACCGTTGATTTGAGAAATAAAGTTCAACGATTTGGGCACGTTGTTCAATTGTGTACTGTTCCATTTTAAATTCCCCAAGTCTTCTTTACAAAATACTGAAAAGAAATAAAAAACAAAATTATACTAAAAAAGTTATAAGGAATTCAAACCGCTTCGGTAATTTTGGGCCACCCTGTATATATATATATATATATATATATATATATATATATATATATATATACATATATATATATATATATATATATATATATATATATATATATATATATATATATATATATATATATATATATATATATATATATATATATATATATATATATATATATATATATATATATATATATAACTTTTTTCTTGGGTAATTCTTTCGAAAAAATGCAATGCTAGTTGTTTATTAACGTTTTGCCTTATTTTTTAGACATTTTCCAAAATTTCTTTATTTCCTTTTTTTCTCAATTCATTCCTGAGTTAGCCACAATTGATGCAATATTTGAGGACACGATTTGGTGCAGATTAAATGATTATATGATACATAGTTTTGAATTTTGAGTGGTATATTAAGAAACTGTGCTGATTTGGACTCAATACTGACTGATTTTTTCGTTCTATAACAATTTGTCGGTGCAAAAACCTTATTTTTAGGACAGAAAATTTCTTTCGTGTACGTTTTCGAGGTAAAATTTCCCGTAGATCACGATTCCAAGATATTCAATATTTTTGAACTGGTAATTAATAAACTCAAAATAACTACATTTTTTATTTACAACATACGTGAAAAAAATTGTAAAAAATATGGGTTAAAATAACAAATTGTTAAAAATTGCTTCAAAAATTTGAAAAAAATCATAGTAGTTCTACGAACAAAAATAAGTATTTATTTTAGTTTTAGTTTTCAAGTAAAAAATGAATGTCGAAAATATGGCAAATACGCTGTGATAAATATCTCCGAAAAAAAAACTTATCCTGCAGAAGTTATAGGTTTTTTGGGGTAGAATAAGATTATCAGAGCAACTTTTAGTTACATTAGGAAATTACATTTTTACTTTAGTTTTTCTGAAATTTTTTAAAATCCGTTTTCAGATTTGGGTCGGTATTGAGCACAAATCGGCACAATTTCTTAATATGTCATTCAAAACTACATATTATAAGCGTTAATCTAAACTAGATTGTGTCCTCATAAATTGCGTCAATTTATGGACTAATGGGGGAGGGGTTCCGGTTGACGAAGAATGACCCATATATATGGGGTATTCTTTTTGAACAGGAGAACCCATGCTCTCCAAAATTGGTTTGTTCCAAAAAAATCAATCGGGGGTTCAAATGAAAACTTGAAGCCTCTACTTTCGATTGCCGTGTGGCATTTTTTGAAGTTCGAAATAACGGACTCAATATGGCAGCTTAAACTGACAAAGTGTCAGAAAAAATATCGTTCCAAGGTGGTTTTCCTTCTCCAAGTCACTCCCAATCCGTTGTAATATCTTGGGAATAATGTATGATTAAAGGATTCGAGAGTACTCCATGATCTATTTTATTCCAGAATACCAAAATCAAAAATGGCAGATACAACATAGCGGCCGAACAGGAATCCAGTATATTAATAGTGGTATTCGGAGATGGATCAGGATGAGACTCTGTACTCGAGGGTTTTTGAAATCGTTGAGCATGAATCACTTCCATCCTTTTATGGGTCGAAAAGAGGGTATGGGAGTTGAATTTTGATTTTCAGTCTGACTAGGGTGAGATTCTGTACCTGGGGGTTTTTTGGGGTAGCTGATAATGAATCTGAGGTTTTTTCTACTTTCACCCTTCTAAAGGTGGAAAAAGAGGGTACGAGGGTTGAATTTTGATTTTCAGTTGGACTAGGATGAGATTCTGTACCTGGGGGTTTTTGGAGTCACTGATAATGAATCTGAGGTTTTTTCTTCTCCCACCGTCGAAAAAAACGGTTGAATTTTAATTTTCACTCTGACTAGGATGAGATTCTAGGGGTTTTTGGGATCGCTGATAATGAATCTGGTATTTTTCCATTTCAACTGAGTTACGTAAGTAGAGTATTTGGCCATCATATTCGATTCGCCATCTTGAGTTCGAGAGTTTGGATATTGTGGAATTAATTCCTACACGGTTAGTCAATAAAGTCGTCAAATCACTATATCCAAGTTAACACGATGAGTTTTCAGTGGATTGCAGTACGTGTTTAGGGTGTTCGGCCGCCATATTGTATCCGCCATTTCTGATTTTGGTATTCTGAAAAAAAATCGATCATCGAGTCCTTCAATCATACATTCCCAAAACATTACATGAGATTTCGAGAGAGAAAAACCACCTTTGCGGTAATTTTTATGACACGTTGTCAATTTAAGCCGCCATATTAAGTCCGTTACAGCGAGTTATCAATTTCACGGCTGTGTATTTAAATAAAAATTGTGAGTTTCGCAGGGTTGCAGCCAGATTATATAGTATTTTCTAGAGCAGTCATAAAAAATAATACTCTTTTTACTCAGTGAAAGCTTTCGGATATATTCAATCCTTCTTCAGTCACTCTACAAAAGGGGACGGTGGTCGTTAAAAAAGGCTATTCTATATTTAAAAATCCGAGTGACCTCATTAAGAGTCAACAAGGTAAGAAGGGTCTATAACTTACTCTTAGACAACTCCTATCCGAAATATCTTCTAAACAAACTTCTATTCTCTACAAGTGAAATAGTTATAGCTGATAACACTGATCAAAACCGAACAGCCATTTCCAGCCCAAGAAAGCATTATGTATCTTTTTCTTATATAAGAGACTTAACCCCCAAACTTGCAAATATATTTAAAGGCAAAGACTTAATTGTAGCTAACAAAACATTAAAAACCATAACAATATTTTTTACTCATTTAAAAGATAAAACAAACAACATTAACAAATCTAACTTGGTATATCAAATTAGTTGCCATAGTTGTGATAAAAAAATATGTAGGACAGACTTCCAGGTGCTTAAAGGATAGACTAGCATCACATAAAATTGACATCAGACTGAGACCAGATGCTTGTGCCCTATCTCAACACACAAATAATACCGGCCTCTTGCCGGATCTTGAAAACGTAAAAATAATAGATTTTGAAAAAGGCTACTTTGAGGGAAATTTTCTTGAAATGGTTTACATCAATAACAAAAAAAAATTGCATGAGCAAAAGATCATATGTTCAAAATTTAAACGTAATTTACTCTAACGTACTTCCGTACTTAGTAATAGGGAGGTAGTGAGATGCCTTCAGCTTTTTTCTTGTCTTTTTTGACACTTTTGTTTTCTTTTCTTCTTCTTCTCACTGTGTGTGTAATTAATTTCATTCTTCTCTATATGTTTTCGAAAATAAGATGGACATCCTATTATAGAACATAAATTATAATTAATTTCAAAATAAACCGTATATCCTCTTCTAGAGAGAAATTCCTAAATCTAACAAACGTCTCCAAGAAAAAGTGCATATTTACCACGAATGGCAGTGCTCTTTGTGGGTCCTAAGTATATACATGTTTTATGGTGTTACATTTTGAATATTTTAACTAATAATTGTTTTTCCTTTTAAATGTTTTTATTGTTTACATGTACACTGTGTGGTGAAAGAGACAAAAAAAGGTTTTTTTTTTTGAAAATAGGAAGAATGTTGGAAGAGCCTATTTATGTTTGTAACCTCACTTACAGTAAGTTTTATAATATTTTCTTTTTTAAAGCCTTTTTTAACGACCACTCTCCCCTTTTGTAGAGTGACTGAAGAAGGATTGAATATATCCGAAAGCTTTCACTAAGTAAAAAGAGTATTATTTTTTGTGAATGCCCTAGAAAATAATTTGTTATCTGGCTGCAACCCTGCGAAACTCACAATGTATATTTATTTTTTTTTTTTTTTTTTTATTTATTTATTCATTTCACAGTACAATAGTAATATTTCCAGTACATAATATATTTTAACCTAGAACCAAGCTAATAGTAAACAGGGTGCGCCTAGGTGTATAGAGACACCTGTATGTATTTATATATATATATATATATATATATATATATATATATATATATATATATATATATATATATATATATATATATATATATATATATAAATATATATATAAATATATATATATATATATATATATATATATATATATATATATATATATATATATATACATATATATACATACATATATATATATATATATATATATATATATATATATATATATATATATATATATATATATATATATATATTTATATATATATTTATATATATATTTATATATATATATATATATATATATATATATATATATATATATATATATATATAGGCCCCAGTATTATAACATTAAATTTATTACGTTATAGAAGGACAAAAAAAACTTTAAAATTTTCTCTTTTTGACAGAGGTCTATTTAATCTTAAACATCGTCACTATCTTCAGCTATAAAAACATGACGAAAGCAAGACAAAAAGAATAATCAACGGACCAAAAATAATATATTCATAGTTCTGTTTTTTTTTAACTTGAGTTATAAAACTTCGGGTTGACAAGCATGAAATTTTACATATCCATTTTGATGTATCTTAAAATATCTTGGTCGCTTCCTTTTTGGTATATAAAAATAGGGAGCAGGACAGTTAAATTGTTAATAGCGCCATTGGTAAAGTTATAAAGGAAGTATATTTTTTATTGTAATAAAAAGTTAAGTTATATAGAACGTAAAAAAACAATATTGATATAGTGTTGTTTAAATTAAAGTTTAATTTTATAGCATTTATTTTATTTTTATATTCTCCAGATTTAAAACTGGTACTCATAGTATTATAGAAGTTTGTCCGATTTACACTATAATTATCTCTAGTAAAGGTTTATGGCTCATATTTCCCCATTGTCTCAGTCAAAATATAACAATAATTTTCGTAATACTATTGAAACTAACGTTTAACTTTTAACAACGCGCAACCTTTTCACCTCTTTCTCATATTTTATATATTCTGGGTGTGCATTTTAAATGGTTATGATGACAAAAGTATAGTAGTACATAAGGCTTGTTAGGTCTAAATATTCAGACTGAGCTTTTAAGTACGAGTATATTTTCTAGATTCCCATTTTGATTATTTATTTACAATCTTGAAGATGCTAAGAAAGTTAAATGTGAACATGATTTTGGCTGGATGCTATAGTGGCGTAAAACGCACTATAGTACCCAACTAAAATAATATGTTTAACAGATCCTTCGAGAAACGAAAAACAGGGTTGCTATATATCTAAAATCTTATGGTACTAACAGCAACATGAGAAAGTATTAGAAAAAAGAAATAAATGTGTTTTCAACTATTCTAGGATCTTTTCCTGATTTCTTAAACGTGACGTAATTGAAAACAACAGAGCTCATATATGGAGTCACCATCAGAATACATGATCATTATTATTCATGATCATCATGAGGATAAAACAGATGATCATCCTCTATTTTGTTAAACTTAATATCTCTTATAATAACCCAGTCGTCAGAAGCAAATTTTGATGAAAAGCTCTAATTAAATGTTAACAGGTTGCATTTTGCTGCTCTAAAGTATAGGCTAAGCCTAAAAAATCGAAAATAAAATTAAAAATTCGGTTTATCGCAAATATCTCGAAAAATAAAAAAGATGTGGAAAAATTAATAGCACCACATGAAAGAACTGGAAATTTTGCAAAAAAGTAGTATATATATTATTTTTTTTTAAATTACCGTAATTTAAAGATAATATTAAAAATAGCTGGTTTAACCCCTTCAGTTGTAGTGGGAATCATGCTTCCAACCGCATTTATGATTAAATTAACGTTTCTGTGTACCGCCAAATATTTTGAAATTAGCTATTAAGAGGTTTCTCGGGGTGCTGATTAAGAATCCGATGATAAATTTGAAAAATTCAGAATGGCGGATCCAATATGACGGCCAGAGAGTACGTAATTCATTTAATTTCTTCAAGTAATTTAGAATATTTGTGTTTTCAATAACTGTTTTCTTTGTACCTGGATATTTAAATGAAATATAAATACTTTATACTTAAATCTTGGACTTTTATCTTTCATTTCCCACCTTTAAATATTTTTTTATTTTAAGTTTAAGTTTTATGATTAATAATGAAGACTTTTTTAGGAACAAAATTCCAAAAAAAGTTTTTTTAAGTTTTTAATGATTATCTATACCACGTATACTTTTAACTGTAACTAAAAAAAAATTGTCAGACTTTTTTTTAACCATTTCGTACTGCTTTGAACGTAAAATTGCAGGCGGCGCATTACAGCATGCAAATTTTCATATTTTAAAACTCAATTTTTAAATAACACAGATAATGTGGATATTTTTCGTTATTCTTATATTGAAACTTACCTAATTTTTTTTTTCAATGTTATATTTTATTAAATATTTGTAATTTATTACGTACCTGTTAAAATCATGCAAACAAAAATTTTGTTTTAAGTTTTACAAATTATAAAGCAACAAAAATAAAAACTATTAGTATCCTCAGAAAGCTGAAAGTCTCCTCTTCAAAACGCTATCTTTTAATTTTTTTTTTTAGCAAGTAATATCGATTAACCTTTGAGCAGTGCGTGTATTTCAAATTAAGCTGTTTAGCGCGCTATATTTTTTGAATCACCCATCCGAATTTTTAATAAATTCTCACGGCATTAAAAAAAATCTGGAAAGAAATGTATATACTATTTTTTTTGTAAAAGTTCCCGCTCTTTCATGTGGTGCTCTTAGTTTTTCGATGTTTTTCATATTCCGAGATTTACTGAAAAACCCAATTTTTTATTTTATTTTGGATTTTGTGGGCTTAGCGTAGATCGAACTTTAGCAAACTTTTTTTTGTCATCTTCTACGTCCAAAAACTACCTGTGTACCAAAATGCCGCCTACCAACTGTGCTATAGATTAGGTTTAATGCGATAATTAAATAGGTAAAATCTGAATAAGTAATTTTGCTTAATGTTAAAGAGTTGTGGTAATTGAAAAACTGCAAAATATATCCAGAAATTGCGATGTCCAAATTTAATAATTTTGTTAATATACTTCTCTTTTACAACTTTGAGTGTTCAATTCAAAATTAGAAAATGTTACCGAATTTGTTTAATTAAGTCATAAAGTTTATGTACCGTCGGCATACCTACCTCGTATTTCCTTTTACCTGCTAAATAATTTTAAGGGAAAGTTTTATTAATTTTCTTCGTTAAAATTAATGATTCCCCTTTAGCTAATTTTTCTGTACATATTTTTGGTAACTTTTACCATTATAAATTCAAAATTAATTGATGAAATGTAAACAGTGTTTAAAATTTTGATAAATGAGTTTTTAAAATTGCAAATTCAGACAAATATTTCTTTTTGTACATAGTTATTATGATGAAATTTTCAATTTTTTAAATACTATAAAAGGCAAATTGTTTTGTTCAGTTTAAATCAACTGTGTGATTATCTACACAAATCCTATAATATTTTGATGCTTGAGCATGCTAAAAAAGATCTCTAATGGCCAAATTTGGTTGGTTTTTGACCAACAACGTTCGCAGTCCAACTGAGCATTTAAAACCGCCCTGAAAGCAATATATATACAATGGATTGAGAAGGCTTATAAAAACAAAGTAAATAACATTTCTTTGCAAAAATAAAAATTTTCTCTCAACATAGTCTCCATTATACTCTTTAACTAGCGAGATTCCAATATTTTTTATTCCCTCAAAAGAAAAAAAATATTTCGACCTGTGAATACGCATGTTCAGCAAGATAACCTCTTCGTTCGACGAAACTTTCTTCCCCCAAGCCCAATTTTGAGGTTAGCAAACAAAAAAGTCACTTGGGGCCGAATCTAGGGAATAGGGTGGTTGGGGAACTATTTCTAACCACCGATATGTGATGCGCCAGCATTGTCCTGGAAGATGAGGACTTTTTTACGAGCTAATCTTGGTTGCTTCTGCTTACAAACGGTATAAAAACGTTACGTAATAATAGCCAGTCATTGTTTTAGCCTTTTTCAAATAGTCAATCATGATAATACCCTGTAAGTCCCCAAAAACAGTAGACGTCACTTTTCCCCTCCGATAAAACGGTTTTCGCTTTTTTCGGTACACTTTCACCTTCGCCATCCCACTGTTTTGACTGCTGTTTTATCTTCGGGGTGTATCGGTGGATCCTCGTTTTGTCTACAGTCACAAAACGACGTCACAAGTGCTTCGCATTACGCTGCGACTTTTCCAACCAAACTCGCGCGTCTTGATCGTGCAGCACGTGTAGTGCTCGTACGGCCGCATTTAAATTCATTTATGCAGTAATAAATGGTCTTCAGTGCTGATGCTATCTCCATAAGCTTTTTTCAGTTTAGTTTCTATCTGGCCCGCAGTCAGCTTTTTTAAATAAAAATATTGTATCACTGGACGATACTTCTACGAAATGTGTAACACCAATCACTTACAATAGCTGCTATAAAACACAGTTGCACGTTGCATCTGTTTGAAGCTTTGAACATAATTGTTAAAAAAATCACGCATACTATGTATATATATATATATATATATATATATATATATATATATATATATATATATATATATATATATATATATATATATATATATATATATATATATATATATATATATATATATATATATATATATATATATATATATATATATATATATATATATATATATATATATATATATATATATATATATATATATATATATATATATATATATATATATATATATGTATATACTACAGAAAACATAGTTGAAATACAAGGTTTTTCGACGCCTGTAATTTAGTTTGCAACAATGTTGCCAAACGTTCACTTTTTCTGATGATGATGTGACTTCTTTCCCTAAAACAACTTTTTTTTAAGTCAAAAAAACAAAAAAAAACCTTTGGTAATATGATAAATTAAGAATTAATGTTAGAATTAACAGTACATAGTATTACTTATTATTAACCATATTCTCTAATCTTATCTCTAAAATGATCTTGAACAATGTGTAAAATAACGTTTACTCTGAGCCAATAAATAACATACGATAAAATTGATGCTTGCAAAAACTCCACTCAGCCATTCTTTAGTCAGCCAAAGTACGTTTTTCGTATGCAACTGTAAGTATATTTATGAATGTTGTAATACTTATTTTAAGTGGACAGTGTTTTTATTCTTCATTTACTAGAAGTTAGATCGTGTTTTTGTTCTACCGAGTATTTTCCAACGTTTTTATCCTCTCCTTTCTTGTAACAGTATATATATATATATATATATATATATATATATATATATATATATATATATATATATATATATATATATATATATATATATTTGAGCTATTACCAAACGATCAACAAACGATAATACTTGGAGACGTCAATGCACGCATAGGCAATGAAATAGTTCCTGGTGTTAAGCAGAGATTTAATGAGAATGTCCTGAATGAAAAGGGAGAATTAATGATTAACCTGTGCTCTTTTAACGAACTAAGAATTAATAATACCTTTTTCGATCACAAGCAAAAGTACAAATACACATTTGCCAATTCTCGAGGTCATCAATCAACAATCGATTATATCGTCACCAACAATCGATTATATCGTCATCCACTGCAAATACTAGATATTAGAACCCTAAATGCAGCCAATGTAGGTAGTGACCACAGCCTACTACTTGGGAAGTTTAAACTAAAAATGAAACCAATAAAGAACAGGATACCAACAATCAAATCTCAAAAACTTAAAATCGAGCTTCTGTGGAACCCATCGATAAAGGATCTGTACCAAAAAAGACTCAGAGGAAAAATCGAGATAAACTCGATAATCGAGGGGGAAGATGTTAACCTTAGTTGGGGAAAACTTAAGCAAAATATCAAGGAGGCTGCCCATGAATCGCTCGGTATTCGAACAACAAGTACTGGTGAAAAGAATCCAAATAAGACCCCATGGTTCTGTGAAGAAGTCAAAGAAAAATGTAAAGAAAAGAAATTCGCATACCTCAAGCTTAGATCTCTAAGAACTCCGGAATCCTATCAACAGTACACGAGGATACCCAACGAAACAACAGCACTAGTAAGGCAAATCAAAAACAGATACTGGGAAGAGTTTTCAAAGAACATGGAAGATGATTTCTATGATCTTCAGAAACAGATATGGCGAATGATTAGAACGCAAAGAAAAGAGGTAAATGAACTTATCGAAACAAATCAGATAAATAAAGAAACTTGGGTTGACTATCTCACAAAATTATACAAAAATGAAGACAATGATATCGTATTGAATACACCAGAAATAATATCGAACGAGATAACACAAATAGATACATCAGATATAGAACTAGCCCTTAAAAAGCTAAAGAATCGGAAGAGCCCAGGCTTGGATGATATAGCAAACGAGCTTCTTAAGCATGGTGGACAGAACCTCGAACATCAGCTGACTTTCCTGATCCGTGGAATACTCGCTCAACAAAGAGTACCAAATGAATGGAGAACCAGCACCACAATAGTCATGTTTAAAAAAGGGGATAGGAAAACACCGGCGAATTACAGGGGCATAAACCTTCTCGGCACTACCCTGAAACTTACAACTAAAATAATAACAAACAAAATCAATAATTTAATCAATTTATCAGATGAACAGCAAGGATTTAGATCCGGAAGATCCTGTACGGATGCTGTGTTTATCTTAAGACAAATAGTTGAAAAATCCATCGAATACAACAAACCAGCATTCTTGTGCTTCATAGATTTGGAAAAAGCATTCGATCGCGTCCAGCTGGGGGACATTCTGCACCTACTATATGATAGACAAATCCCTTATAACCTTATTAAAACTATTGAAAACATATACTCGAACAACAAGATACAAGCTAAAATAAACGGTGAGCTCACTGAACAAATACCGGTTGGCAAGGGTATAAGGCAGGGAGACTCTCTGAGCCCTCTCTTGTTTAATATTATCATGGACGAAATAATCAAGAGAGTCCGAAAACAGAAGGGCTACAGAATGGGAGACAAGCAGGTCCCAATATTGTGTTATGCTGACGACGCAGTACTAATGGCAGAGAACGAGGATGATTTGCAAAGACTTCTAAACATATTCAATCGAACAGCTAAATCCCTTAACATGATAATATCAGCCTCCAAAACAAAGTGTATGACAACCTCCAAAACACCCCTTAGATGCAAATAAGTTGTAGATGGGAAAAGTATCCAACAGGAAATGCATTTTAAATACCTTGGAATAGAGATATCCGCATATGGTGACGTTGAGAATGAGGTCAGAGAACAAGCTCTAAAGCCACAAGAATAGCGGCCTGTCTAAACACCACAACATGGAAAAATAAATTTATTGGGATGGAAGTTAAGGCCAAGATATACAAGACAGCCATTAGACCAATAATGACATATACTGCTGAAACTCGCCCCGAAACATCCAAAACAAGGCGACAAATGGAGACAACCGAAATGAAAATACTCCGCAGGATTTCTGGAAAGACACTTCTGGACAGAGAAAGAAGTGAAAACATAAGAAGATCATGCAAGGTGGAAAATGTGAATGACTGGGTACTCAATAGGAAAGGGGAATGGAACGAGCACATTAGTCGAATGGATGAGACAAGAGCGGTTAGAGTGGCGCGGGACAAATCGCCACTGGGTTGTAGAAGCATAGGACGTTCTAGAAAACGTTGGAGTGATAATCTGACCCCAGACTAGGCAGAGGGGACGAAGAAAGAACAGGCAAAACTGCCTACTAAATGGAAGAAGAAGATATATATATATATATATATATATATATATATATATATATATATATATATATATATATATTGTAGGTATACATAAAATTTATCCATTTTAAATTTGTGCGACGCATTTCGATAATATTCTAATCGAATATTGATTAAAAGAGCTTTAATAAATATTTGACAAATGCTTATAACCGGCACATTTAGAACAACGCAAAATGATATTATGGGGACAATATCCTCTATATAATCATTTTACAGCATTTATTATATATCTCTTTTAGAAAAAGAGAAGTTGTAAGGAACGGGGAACAATGAAAAATGGTCACGTTTCAAATTTTCGTGGCAAATTTTGTTATTGGTTTATTTTTTGCAGCGTCTCATAGTAGTCCGAAAACTCAAAAAGCTGGCCATAATGTAAAAAACAAAAGGTTCTATTTAGCGATTCCCTGTTTAAATACTTCTACCAATTCGTCTACGATAATTTATGACCACTCAGGTTCATCTTCCGCTTGCACCTATCTTATAACTTTCGTTTCATTTCGAAGCGTCGAGTACCACACAGCATCTCTCGTGAAGCACGTCAGACGTCATCAAGTTTAAACTATTATAGAAAGTGCAAAAGTGAACGAATTTTATTTGTGTAAAATGAGTTCTATCCCTGCAGGTGCGTAAAATTTCATTGTGTTTCTGGAATTTCATATTTACTTAATGTTAATTGAGTAATTAACTGATTATCGAGTCTTTTAAGAAAATATTCCCAAAAATCTTTAAAGAACAAGCAATAAGTTAAAAACTCCATTGAACTCTAACGTGAAATGCGTTGGAGATTGTTTTTTAGACATTTTTTGCAAAAATATTGAATAATTGAGTGCTAGATGTCGCAAGATTGGTATCTATGTTAGTTTTTATGCGAAGGTGTGCGTGGATGTCATGGACGCGTCAATCTTAGTTTAATCTTAAAATTCGGCAAAGTGTTGCAAACTTAAAAAAATAGGCTTTGTAGGCTTCACAAAGCTTTTCACATGCGTTTAAATAAAATTTTATATCTCGTACTTTAATAAATATACCACATATATAACAAAATGCATCAGCATCATATTTACACTTTCTAGACGACATTTTAACCTCTTTAAGTCTTCTACAAAACAGTCAATTGTTGTTTATCACTTAAGTGACATCTATAGACACTGTGTGAAAGTTATGACCCCTTTATTTTTTCGCGGTATTTTTAAATATACCAGTACTATTTAATATTTCTACGATAACTCAAAAAAATGTATTATTATCATAACTACCACAAAAGCAAACTTTATATGGAATGTGGGTACTTTTCCTCTATTTTGGAGCATAATGAATAGAAAAATCATAAAATAAATTTTAGGACAACAAAATTTTTTTTTGTAGAGTTGTGTAATTAACAAATTCGGGTAAATGTTGCAGAATGGGAAAAATACTTTAAAAATTCTGTAAATTGTTGCAAGATGATAAAGTTAGTTAAACAATTCTGGAAAGTGTTGCAACATATAGCAAATTGGTTCAAACTTCGGGAAATTACGGCTATAATTAAAAATACTTAAAAAATTTAACAGGATGTTACTAAATTGGAAAAATAATTTTAAAATTTTGAAGATTGTAGCATAATGTTTAAAAACTCTGGAAGTTGTTGCAAAAAGGCGGGAAAAACGTGGCAAAATGGAAAAAAATACTTTAGAAATATACTAAATTGTTGCAAATTTTTCCAATTTACTTAATTTTTTACAATTACTCAAAATTATGGAAAATATTCAACTAAAATGTACGTATTTTTTTAATTTTACAAAAAATTCGGGTAACAAAATGGAAATTTGTTTTACAAGAAAAGACCTTTTTGCTACTAGCATAAATGTAATTAATGTCATTATTGAAGCGAAAGTGACAAGAAAAACTTCGCATACATATATTTTACCAGAAAATTTGAAGAAACTGATTGTCAAATTGATGGCAGAATTCCGAAATAGAAAGCAAAAAGTCCATAGAATCCAAACGCAATTCTTCGCACAGTTTGACGATTGACCCAACATTTATGTGCTGTTAACAAATAGGTATGAAACGAAAAACAGGGAACCAACAGGAACGAACACCTCAGGGCGTCCTTTACTGGGTTGGGACGATACGCCATTTTGGAGCCCTCATTTTGTTTTTTTGAAATTTGAACTTCATATTAGTCGCAGCAATCCCAAAAACTCATATATACAGAGCTTCATAAAACTTACTCACAAAAATAGTCAGCCATTTTAGAGCCGTCAATTTGTTTTACGAATTTTGAACTGTATATTCGTAATCAGCTACCTCCAAAAACCCATGTATACAGGGTTTCATAAAAATAACTAATGTTTTTCCAAGAGCTCTGCGCATTTTGGAGCTGTCATTTCGTTTTTTGAAAAAAACCTTGTATACTGAGATTTATAAAAATAACGCATGTTTTCCCAAAAATAGTATGTCATTTTGGAGCCGCCATTTTGGCCAACTTTTTGGGATCATTTTTTTCTGTGCGTTAGTCATAGTTTTAAAGTGGCATATAGAAAGAAATATTGACCTGTTGTCCACTATCACGTAAAACGTCACCAGTCATGAGAAGACAAAATGTTTATTCTTCGATTACTATCCTTACCGCAGTGTTTTTCTAATTTTTTTTTTCCTCTGATAAATATCTTCTTAAAAAAACTGTTATTTTACCACTTAGTTTTTACACATATCTACAGACATCTGTTTGAAAACATCGCTCTAGAACGTCCAAAATTTCTAACGTATAATCACACAATAAATTTTAAATCTTCGCTGCTAAAACATAAACAAATAAAACGAACCCATCATGCAGTGTAAAATTTAGATAAAAGCTATCGGAAGTTTCCGATGCACAAAAGACCGGATAAATATTTGATCGAACCTTGAAAGGATTTAGTTGTTCTTGTTAACGGATTTTCTAAATCCCTTTCAAATATTAGACGCTGACTTTAACACATTTTATCTATGTATATTCAGTGCACTGCATAGCTAAGCAAATTATAGCTTAATATAGATTGTGTTCTTTGAATCTACTAAATTACGTATGGTTGTAGCTTCCACTTGATGGAAATTCATTATAAATATATAATAAAAGCCTGTTTTTATTCAATTTCCACTGGTTTATCTAAATTGCGATAACGCGTTTCGCTGTCGATGCAGCTTCTTCAGATCTACATTTTACACAGTGTAAAATGTAGATCTGAAGAACTTTACACTGTGTAAAATGTAGATCTGAAGAAGCTGCATCGACAGCGAAACGCGTCATCGCAATTTAAATAAACCTGTGGAAATTGACTAAAAATTGTCTTTTATTATATATCTACTATATTTTTGAAACCATACTGAGAAATATATATATATATATATATATATATATATATATATATATATATATATATATATATATATATAACACATGGGCTGAAAAGTCCCGGGCCTAACAAAGAAAACACGGTTTTTTTGGTTCAAAATTAGCTTTATTCATCAACGTAATCTCCATCAAGAGCAACGCAATCATTCCAGCGCCGCTCTAACATTTCAATACCACTTTTGTAGAACGATTTATCTTTTGCCTCAAAATAGGCCTCAGTTTCAGCGATAACCTCTTCATTCGTGCGAAATTTCTTACCGGCGAGCATTTTTTTTCAGGTCTGCGAACAGCCAGTAGTCGCTGGGAGCCAAATCTGGCGAATACGGTGGATGTGGGAGCAATTCGAAGTTCAATTCATGTAGTTTTGCCATTGTTTTGATTGACTTGTGACACGGTGCGTTGTCTTGATGAAACAAAATTTTTTTCTTTGCCATATGCGGTCGTTTCTTTGCAATTTCGGCCTTCAAACGCTCCAATAACGCTATATAATATTCACTGTTGATGGTATTTCCTTTCTCAAGATAGTCGATGCATATTACACCACGCACATCCCAAAATACCGGGGCCATAACCTTTCCAGCCGATTGTTGTGCTTTCGGGCGCTTTGGACGAGGTTCACCAGTTGCTGTCCACTCAGATGACGATCGTTTGTTACGTTTAAACATGGCCAAACACTGCTCAGAATCATCAACACGTTCTTGTTTTTGATCAACAGTGAGCAAACGCGGCACCCACTTTGAACAGAGCTTTCTCATAGTCAAATGCTCATGCAATATAAAGCCAACACGTTCTTTTGATATCTTTACGATGTCAGCTAACTCACGCAACTTCACTTTTCGATCATTCAAAACGATTTTATGGATTTTTTGATGTTTTCTGGTGTTACCGCCTCATTTGGACGTCCACTGCGTTCTGCATCATCGGTGTCTCTACGACCACGTTTGAAGTCAGCAAACCAATGTTTTATTGTTGTTTCTGATGGAGCGGAGTCCCCATAACACTTTTCAAGCCATTGCTTCGCTTGAATGGTATTTTTTCCCATCAAGAAGCAGTGTAAAATTAAAACACGAAATTGTTTTTGATCCATTGTTTTGAAAATAACAAAAGTAGCGTCACTCTTAGCATAATAACTCACAAACTAATGAATAGAATATCATGAAATTTTAACAGCTGTCTTTTGAAGGTTTAGTATTAACTGAAAAAAAGGTGACTGCAATAAAACTAGCGCCAGCTATGTGTTAGGCCCGGGACTTTTCAGCCCATGCGTTATATATATATATATATATATATATATATATATATATATATATAATATATATATATATATATTTATATATATATATATATATATATATATATATATATATATATATATATATATATATATATGTATGTTATTCTTTGTTAATCGTGCCATCTTTGCCTCTATTTCAAATATTAAGATAAAATAGTCTATGGGGGCTCAAAATTTTCGTCAAAGGGAGTACTTTTGAGTGTCATTTGGCTTTTTTTGAAATTCAATAAGGCACCGCAATATGGCGTCTATTATCATTCTAGAATCATTATTAAGCAAAGTTGAATTGCTCAAAATTATGAGGAGCAGTTACTGTACAGTGTAACGTAAAAACTATTATTTTACTTTCTCCTTATACTGTTACTGGTCAAACAACACACAGGCGAGTTAGTGTCTTGTACATATGTGCTGTTAATTTACTTTTTTCTTTAATTCTTTAAATTGTAAATTTAAGAATAACATTCAATTTTAAGCTCTGAGTAATATTTTCATTGAGATTGCACCGGTGATTTACCAAAGTCCTACCGGTTACGTTCCTGAAAGTAAAAACCCGTGGTATAAACGGATTTGGCTTCATCTTCTACGTATTGGAAATTCTTAAATTCCCCAAAACAATGATGTATTCTCGCCTCTTTGCGTATTACCTGAAGCATTACGTTATTAATCTTTTTTTCGTATCAATGACTGTCTTACACTCTTGCTGTATGCCTGTACCTAACAAGAATCAGTTATGAAATAGCGTGGCAGACATGGCGCCAATCATTAACTCGAGTTTGGCTTACAAGGCTGTAAGAAATCTGAGTAACTGCCTGCTCTTTGGTAGTACAAACTGCTTTTGACACCCTAACGGTGTTGTAGATGCATTTAAGGTTTAATTCGAGAATAAATTATTTTTGGATAACGTGAAGTAGAATGACATTTCATTTAACGCGTATTATTCTTGACTCAACCAGAAAGTATTTAATGTTACATGATTAGCTAGTTATTCGGAATTAGGCACATTTTACTACCATAATTACAATAAATGAAACCATGAAATTTTAATAAAATCACTCTTGTCTAAAGATAAGGAGTTTTTTCGTATAATCATACGTTTTCATTAGTCATTAAAGCATTAACTCACAGATGTTAATAAATCGAAATCGGTAAAGTTCTTTCACAACACGATAATAAATCATGACAAATTTGTTACTCTGAGGTCCTAATGGAAAAAGGGACGATGGAAACATATTGGATGATAATTTGTCTTAATAAAATAGAGATCATTAGACGCGATCTTAATAATTGCGAAAATCGTGTAGAATATATTTCGTTTGGATTTTGAGCCTGACTATTGGTGAGTAAACGTCTCTCGTGGTTTTCTGAAAACTTTTAGTTAGACTGTCATATGCATTTTATATAATTTGAGTATCTCGTATCGTAAGTAGAATTATTTTGTACTAGTATTATAAAAATTCAACTAATTTGTTTCATACTGTCTTCTTCTTTTTAAGATAAGACATTGTCTTGTTCTCCTCTTCAAAAGTGCTGCTCAGATTTGCGCATTCTTGTGATGCCAACGTCCAGCTTCCAAACCACCGTTTGGATGACCTTCCAGCGGGTGTAGATGTATTTTGTTTTTCCTCTTTGGCGATTTTTGTTATTCGACCTTCAGGCATTCTGTCCACATGGTCTCTCCAGGATCTTCTTCTAGTTCTTGATCGTCTAATTATGTCCTGGATATCATACATACTTCCTGTTCCTTCATTTCGTTTCCTCTCTTGGAGTCCGTGGTCTGTGATAGATCGTAGAATCCTCATTTCTGTTCTTCCGAATGTTTTTTTAGTCGCTGCTGTCTTCGCTTTTTTTTTTAGCGTGAGTCATGATCGGTCTTATGCACGTCTTATTGTTTGCGTTTTTACTTCCCATTTTAGATTTCTGCTGCAGGTTATATTGGTTCCTAAATATTTGAGGCTCATGACGTGGAGCCACGCTTTTCTCATATACCGCTAACTTGCATCTTGTTGGTTCCCTGAAGATCGTCATCAAGTGGGTTTGCTGTACAGAGATTGTCATATTGAACTGTTTTGCATTTCAGACTTAAATAGCATTCTCTACAACTTGTCTACTGATGTAATAACTGCATCATCCGCATAGCAAATAATCTTAATCTCTTGCTCACCCATCCTAGGTCCCCTGCCAATAATTTCTACTTTCCTAATAACTTTATCCATAATTATATTGGAAAGGATCGAGCTAAGATTATCACCTTGTTTAATACCTATAAATACTGCTACTTTACTGGATATGTTATTTTCGACTCTTATAAATGTGGTCTAACTTTATCTTCTTGAATAATGTTAAGACGTCACCAACTTTAACTCTGTCGAAAGCTTATATCAAGTCAACAAAACACATATAGGCACTTTGTATCCGATAAACTCTTCTGCTAATGGAATACAAATATCGCATCTGTGGCAGACCTGTTCTGTCTGAATCCTTGTCACTTCTTTTTGTATATTCGTTAGCAGCTTTGATATGGAGCCCAAGAAACTTATTCCTCTGTAATATTTTGGGTGTTTTTTTTATCCTTTTTTGAAGATGGGTATCGTTCTACTTTTGTTCCACTGTGTTGGGACATTGCGTTTTAATTTAAATATTACTGTTTTCATTCTATCTTTCGTCAGAAATACTTGCTACTTTGTGCGTTCTTCTAAATTAACATTTGCTTCTTGTCGTTAGGTTTTATTTGTGTATAGGGTTTAAAAATGCCTTCCTTTCCTATTCTTTTGCCGTTATTTTGGTAGTACGGACATACTCTTTGACGGTTTTTTTGCAGTTTTTAAATAATTTTTACACTCTTATTTGTCCGCCAGATCGTGTTTCATATCCGACCAGAACTTTTCCCAGAAATTCTATTTCTTACTATTTTATATTCGTCATAATAATGGTCTGATTCCGATATTAGAGGTAGGATTTCCTCTTTTCTGTGGCTAGAGTTTTCATATCTACTGTGAATCATGGTGTTCTTTCGATTGCTTGATTTGTCGCTTACTTAATGCCACTTCTGCAGCTTTTGTTAGATTAATACTCAATTTCAACATCATCTCTAGTCGTAATGTTGTTTTCTTTGATTTTTGTTAGAATTTGTCATACTGTAATGAACCAAAACTGAAATTGTGTAACGAACAAAATTAAAGAGATTTTTTGTAACGAATGTCAAATTAATCACTGTGTAGCAAAGTTCGATTATCATCGGTTTAGCTGAACGACTTCCAAATATCAGAGAGAAAGGTGAAGCAAAAACACCTTCACTTTTTCATTTATCTTTGTCTTTCGGATGTCGAAATGATTTCTATTTTTTTAGGGAATGTAAACTAAATCTAATTTTTAATTGAACCTGATTAAAATTTTTGTGTTCTAACCGATTTATTTATATTGTTAAAAAAAAGATTCTAATAGATCGCCTGTGGTATTATTTTTAGACGTCCAGCCCCGATTTATGGAAAATTGTTGGATATTTACATTTTTTAAATGTAGAATGTTATAGTGCATGTCAAGGAGTATACTGACATTTGGTAGCGAAAACGACGCTGGACGCCGCGACGACAAACAACTTTTTTTGCCGTCGAAATATCTTTTGTAAAAAGGGCATTGGAAATCCCTAATTTTTTAAACATTTTTTCTTAAAAGCGCTTTTTTCTAATTTTTTTTTGCAAAGTATGAAGCAAAAACCCTCTAAAATATTATATTTTGGACATCGAGGTTGCCATGGATCGTATGCCATGTATGGGGATTTTCAAACAATTTATCCAGTAGGCGGCTGTCATACTTTAATTTGACAGCTCTTGTTTGCAGACCTATTCAATTCAATAGATTAAACTAAGTAAACAGCTTCTGGTTGAAGTGGTTTCCCACGCTGAAAAAGTAGATATAATTCTTATTTATGGAGAAGCCGTTAGACTGTATCGAGAACATTACCCCGAATCACAGTATGTTTTGTCGAACAGAAGGAAATTTGGGGAACTATATGGATGCATTTTCTGGACAGGAAGGTATTTCTAAACGAAAAACTGTTTTAGCAGATGAAAAAGTAGCCGAAATTATGCAATATTTTGAAAACCTTTCATATAATTTAATCAGAGAAGCAAGCAGGCAATTGAATGGATCTTGTGGGGTTATTCAGAAATCTCTTAGAGCTAACAAATACCATGACTATAAAATGCATAATCTTCAGTTACTAACACAATTTAATTCGGAACGACTACTGAGTTTTGTAGCAGAAATGATGATGAAAGATGACTAAGAACGTTATTTTCTGAATCATATATTACGACCAGATGAAAGTCATTTTCAGCAACGGCAAACCCAATAGAAAAAATTATCATTACTGGGCTGGCGAGAATCTATACAACGTTAATCAAATTTAGAGTCATTATGGCGTTAGTGTATGGTGTGGAATAATTGGGGGATATTTGGTTGGATCATACTTTTTTGGGGAACACTAATTGGAAATAGATACCTTAATTTCTTGCTTAATACTCTTTCAGTTTTATTTAAAAATGTTCCCCTTATTTTAAGAACACATATGTGGTATCAACACGACGGAGAACTACCTCATACAATGCTGCTATTATAGAGTATTTGATTTTAACGAAATATTTCTTTTAGAACTTTCTAATTAAATAAAAACAACAAAGATAAAACCAACAAAAGGACAAAATCAGGAGTATACCAACTTAATTGTAGGTCATGTCCTAAATTTTACATTGACCAAACAGGTGTATCTTTCGAAAAAAGAATAAATTAACATAAAACAAGTTACATAAAACAGAACAATACCTCCCAATATGCCGATCATTTAATGACAGAAAATCATGTTTTCAATGACAATTTTAAAATACTCCATAATGATGGCAAATCTAAAAAATTAAATTTCCTAAAAAGTATGGTGATAAATCAATATAAAAAATAAGATATGTAATTAAACAATTAGAAACTAATAACTCCCCATTATTGAACCTTGATTAATATTCAGAAATAACCCAGTTAAATGTACCTGGAATTTTAGTAAATAGATAAGTCCAAATGTTTATAATTTATATTAGTCAGATAAATAGGTAGACCCAAACACATATATAAAGAAACAATGTCAGTTTAGCATTAGTTTAGAACATCTTCCGTCTGATGAAGACAATGTCGTGTTGAAACAATTGTAACGGAAAAAATAATAAAGTGGAAATTGTTAAACATTGTGTTTAATTTTTTAAATTTACAATGAATTTCCATCAAGTAACGGCTAACTCAGAAAATAGTATCTCCTGGAACTTAGACACTTTTTCATAGATGGCTTAACCTATGAAAAATGCAGAAAAATCGGATATGTACAAATATTTTGCCCAAAGGGAGACAATAATATGAATTCATCCTAAAAAAAATTATCAATTTCTATGAGACTAAAAAAAAAAGCTTCCAAGATTGAATAAGATAGGTCTATAATGTTGTCTTCGTATTTGTTTGCTTAAATAGTTCTCTTCCTTATGAAATAAATAATAAGGTTTTAGTGGTTGTTTTTCTATAGAATAATATTAACTGTTCTTGACTTAGTATGAAGACAGATATAGCTCTCTCAAAGGCACACATTTTCTCATCATTTCTCTATTTTATAAATAAATTTTTATAATAAATTTCGAGACAAAATTAAGCATTTGTATAATAAAGGAAAGAGCTAAACAATATTTTTCAAAGAATTTTCTTCAATGGTACCAAAATTTATAAACTGGTACTAGCCAACTTATTACAACTCCGTAAAATCTGGTTCATCTAGCGTCGTTCAGCTAAATGCATGTGTTACAACTACAACTGTTTCGTTATTATTTAAATTCATTTAGCAAAAATTTTTTAAGTTGATTTTTTATATTTACTTTACCTCAGGTGGTATTAGAAAGTTTTCCCAAAAACCAAGTAAAAATAATGCTACAGCTTGAATTGTATTGTCTATAAATAGTACCGAGCACCAATAAGCAAAGATAAAAAAATATATATTTTATGTAAAAGCTTTTATTGCATAATAAAAATTTATTTTAAATCCGACAAACAATACTTAGAAAACAAATTAGGCTAAAAGCACAAGCAATTAAGAAAATTAATTTTACTGAAATTTATTACACCCGTCCCAAAACCAAAGTTTACCCATTTTTCAATCTAAATTAGCCCGAATGTCTTCGCAAAGCCTGTAGTAAGATATAGTGTAGACAAACAAATTATTTGTGTAGAAACTACACCGCAGAGCAATAAAATCCTAGGTGACAAATTAACCTTACAATGAACCGATGGCGTAACACTGAGGAAATTAATAACTGTAAACTTGTAGGGTATATTCAGATACAACATAATAAATTATGGTACATGTGGTATTGTATGGAACATAATAGGTTAAGGGATGATTGACCCTTCTTATGAAGGGAAATTGTAGGTCTAAGGGGAAATAATCATTATTCGAAAATTAATTATCGGAGAGAATACAAATTATCAAAAGATTACGTATATCTGTCAACTAGAAATTTTCATAAGATTTATACCAATAGTATATTGACAATTGATGAAAAAGAAAATTTATTAGAATACTTTGCTTTCTCCATGTTTTAGAAGAAATCAACCAAAGTACTTTTCCACATACAACCTAATTTTCAAAATACAGAACACACATAATGTATATATATATATATATATATATATATATATATATATATATATATATATATATATATATATATATATGATAACTGACAAGGAACATTTGCAACAAGAAACTAAGCTCCTTCAAAATGATTTTACTTTCAAATACATACAATCAAAACACGATTCGTCGTGCCCGAAATAAACAACAAAAAGCGGAAACAAAGACGTATACTATAAAAGCATTTCTCCCATATATAAAAGGCATTACCAACAAAATAGGAAGACTTCGAGGAAAACACCAAATCGAGACTATTTACATAACGGATCAAAAAATTAAAGATATTCTACCAACACCAAAAGACATAACCTTAGAAGACCAAGGTGTATATGAAATTCTGTGTCAGGACTGCGGTCTTACAAACAACACAAACAGGAAAATCAGCGCTAGAAGAGACAAACACGAAAACGCCGTAAAACAAAAATCCTCCACCCCTTCCCTAACACAACATACACGCAACATCGGCCACAAAATCGATTTTGAAAAAACCTGGACTCTACAAAAAAGTGAAAATCTATCTACTAAGGTAATCAAAGAAGCCACAGAAATAGAGAAGAAGCCTAACAACTTAAATAACTCGGATGATAACCAACGTTTACCCAACTCTTCGAAACATATCCTATCTCAATACCAAATCAAACCATGAGATACAAAAATTCGACCATACTTACTGTTTCAACACAAACTTGACGAAGAACCATAGGACCGAAAACACGCAGTCAAAGCCGAGCCTCCCTAGGAGCCCGCCTTGACCTTCAACGCTACGACATCGTCTAGTGATCAATACTTTGAAAAAGATGGATGAGATTCCATCGAAACTTCAGCGAAACCGTCTTTCAAGGGCCTTAAACTAAGACGGGATACCCGAAAAACAACTACACATGAGCGGCATGTGTGCGGAAAAAGCGATTTGCGCTGTTCTTAAATCGCTGTAAATTGTACTCGGTGGGAAACCCAGCCCTGGGCAAATGATTCCAAAGGGATGATGTTCTCCATATAAAAGACTGCTTGAAAAGCGTCGTACGCGGAGTAACAAGCTGAACCTCATACGGATGTGAAGTATTATCGCGAGGTGTATTTCTAACACGCACCACTCTGGGAAGAATTAAGCGGGGTGCATCCATCCATGAAAATACTTTTAGAACAGAATCAAGTCGCGAACCGTTCTTCGATGTTCCAGCGAATCAAGGCCGCCGGTCAGTTCCGGGTATATATATATATATATATATATATATATATATATATATATATATATATATATATATATATATATATATATATATATATATATATATATATATATGTTAGCTTGAAGTCCCTTGATGGACGGTTTCGCTGACGTTTCGATGGAATCGCATCCATCTTTTTCAAAGCGTTGATCACTGGTCGGTGTCTCGGCGTTGAATGTCGAGACTGGCCCTGAGTGCGCTGGTTTTATGTACTCGAGGGTGTTTCTATTGGTCGGACGGATCTGGCCAATAGAGGCTCGGCTTTGGCTGCGCGTTGTCGGTCCTGTGGTTCTTTGTAATGTTTGTGTTGGTGAAGTAACATATGGTTGAATTATTGTTTCTCTTGGTTGGACTTGGTACTGGGATAGAATATGTTTCCAAGAGTTCGGTAAACGTTGGCTATCATCCCGATTATTTAAGTTGTTGGGCCTCTTTTCTATTTCTATGGCTTCTTTGATTACCCTAGTGGATAGGTTATTACTTTTTTGTAGGGTTCTGGTTTTGTCAAAATCGATTTTGTGGCCGGTATTGTGTGCATGTTGTGCTAGAGAAGAGGTGGTGGATTTTTGTTTTACGGCGTTTTTGTGCTCGTCTCTTCTGGCACTAATTTTCCTGTTTGTTTGGCCTATGTATGAAAGACCGCAGTCCTGACACGGAATTTCATATACGCCTTGGTCTTCTAAGGCTATAATGTCTTTTGGTGTAGGTAGAATATCTTTAATTTTTTGGTTGGTTGTATAAATGGTCTTAATTTGGTGTTTTCCTAGAAGTCTTCCTATTTTGTCTGTGATGCCTTTTACATATGGGAGAAATGCTTTTGTAGTATATGTCTTTCTTTCCTGTTTGTGTTGTTTATTTAGGGCCCGCCGGATCGTGTTTTGACTATATCCATTTGAAAGTAAAACGTTTCGAAGGAGCTTGGTTTCTTGTTGCAAATGTTCCTTGTCTGTTAGGGTTTCTGATCGGTGAGCTAAGGATTTGGCAACGGAGAAGAATTGGGCTGGGTGATGATGTGAGCTATATATATATATATATATATATATATATATATATATATATATATATATATATATATATATATATATATATATATATGTATATATATATATATATATATATATATATATATATATATATATATATATATATATATATATATATATATATATATATCTTTCCAGACGTATAGTGATCAAATAACCATGAATATCATGACGTGTTTCACGTTAGACTGCGAAAGGTTCTCCACAGTATCTATCCAGCGTATAGGAGACCTGCCCCTTCTCCTGTCCTCAGACTTTCCCTAGATGATAAAATTTCCATGCGCTCGCTTCTAGCCAAATGACCAAAGAACCACAATATTCCAGCAAGCACTGTAGATAGTCTTGGGTGGGCTTAAAATTGTTTAGAATGGACAAGGTGGTTCGGTGTTCCGTCCAGGGGATATTCGACATTTATCGCCAGCAAAATATCTCAAACGCGTCTAGTTGTTTTCGGTCTGCCCTTCGAACTGTCCAACTTTCAGACGCATATTTAAATACACAGAATACCAAGGTTTGGACAAGATTGATTTTCATGTTTCTCGTGATCTCTTTATTCTTCCAAAATTTCTATAGCTTTGCTGTTCTCCCTAATTGTATTTGCCTGTCGATTTCATCTTCATTGCCCCAGTATGGTCAAGTAGTGCTGTCAGATAGATAATCCTGTCCACTACATTAAAATCAGAAACATGTTCGACATTTAGCTGAATGTGATTGCCCTGTCCACTGTGATCACTTTAGTTTTGCTTGTGTTGATCTGGAGGTTATATTTTGCGCTAGTGTTTTTTAATCTATCAATCAGCGACATCAACCCAAAAATAGTGATGTTTTGTGGTAAAACACAACTATTTGGAACAGTAAATATGATACATTTTGCACCAGTACCTCGTAAATTACATATTTTGATTTTTCTCATATTTACGATGAACCTACCAATGCCTGATCGTATGCTTTACTCCTAGTGACAGGAATTTCTTCAGAATAACTATATATTTAACTGCTCAAAGTGTAGAGATTGCTATAGATAGTCTAAATATAAATTCATCCACTCCAATAAAAGGACCTTTTTTGGGTATCAGCGGAACTCTAGCGCTATTCCAGCAGGAAGAAATTATTTCTTTTCTGTAGAATAAGTTAAGAAGTATACAAAAAACTAGTATTAGTTTACTTGTGCTTTTAAGTACTAAGACACGTCTTAAGTAAGGAGCTTTTCTAGTGTCCAGCCTTCTAGAGCGAAATAAGATTCTATGTTCTTAAAAAACTTTCTTTGCTAACAAACTGAGAGGTAACACTGTTGGAATAGAGGGACCCCGACGTAACTCTGTTGGGTTCTGTAAGGTTAATTTTTTTAGAAAAAACTACTACCAAGGTCTTTGTAGTATTAAACTCTACTTGACTTCTCTTACCTTGAAATAATTTTTTTTCAATATCTTGTTGTCCACGGATATTTGCATGAACAGCTTGTGTTGTAGAATTCAGTATAAATAAAGATACTAACTTGATATTGTTAGAACCTTAATGTGCCTCGTGTATATATTTACTGTAAAATAAAAAGTAAAATTTCCTGCTTCCCCTGTTCTTTAATCACATGAATAAATTTTACTTCCATCTTGCTACATTTTATTTACAAAATATATTTTATTTTTACGCTAGTAACATATATCAATAAAAAGCATTTTAGAGTATTACGAAGTTTATGGTTTTTTTATAACTTAAATTTTAAACAGCTTTAGTAGACGGTCCTGGATAACGATGCTATTCCTCAAGATTTTATTGTAGTACTTTATTTTCTAAAACCAGAATAGTTTTTTTTAGTGTCTTGTTTGAATACGCTATTCGTCTTCTGCAAAGGTTCAACGAATAAAAAGTTACTGATAATTTATCTTCAATATCTAGGGTGTTTTATGGTTTAGTATAAAATGAGTTTAATCCCACTGTTGTCTGAAAAATAGTTAAAAAAAGAGAATAATAAGAATTTGCTTTTTTATACTTTCTTTACTAAAGGAAAGACTTGTTCAGGGTGGCCCAAAATTACCGAAGGGGTTTGAATTCCTTATAACTTCTTTAGTATAATTTTGTTTTTTATTTCTTTTCAGTATTTTGCAAAGAAGACTTGGGGAATTTAAAATGGAACAGTACACAATTGAACAACGTGCCCAAATCGTTGAACTTTATTTCTCAAATCAACGGTCCATTGTTTTGACTCAGCGTGCATATCGTCATTATTTTAATATGCGGATTGGACCCTCAGAGTCAACAATAAACCGTCTGGTTGCAAATTTTCGACAACAGGGGGCAGTAAGGAACCTTCCTGGTGCCGGCAGACGACGAACGGTGCACACGGATTACAATATTGAACGGGTACAGGAGAGTATTCGGGAAGATGGAGAAACATCAACCAGGAGACGTTCGACACAACTTAGCCTCCCACGAGGGTCGCTGCAGAGAATTTTGCATACAATAAGAATGTTTCCATACAAAATTCAGCTTGTCCAAGAATTGAAACCGACATATTACCAGCAACGACTTGATTATGCAATTTATTTCCGGCAAAAAGCAGAAGAAAATCATGATTTTATTCATAATTTAATTATGAGCGACGAAGCCCATTTCCAATTAAATGGGTTCGTTAATAGGCAAAACTGCAGGATATGGGCTACGGAAAATCCAAGAGTAGTTCAACAGCGACAATTACATGTACTGTTTGGTGCGGTGTTTCGTCGGAAAGGATAACTGGCCCATATTTTTTTGAAAATGAACACGGTGTCACCATTTCCATCACTGGTGTTCGATATCGGACAATGTTGGAAAATTTTTTAAGGCAAGCCGTGGAAAACCATCCGCAAGTATGGTTCCAACAGGATGGAGCCACAGTGCATACTGCGAGGGACACAATGGCTCTTTTACGCGACATCTTTGGTGAACGAATTATTTCGCATACAAGCGATTTTAATTGGCCTCCGCGTTCACCGGATTTAACCGCTCCAGACTTTTTCCTTTGGGGTTATTTGAAAGGAAAAGTCTATATTAATAAGCCTAGAACCATCCAGCAATTAAAAAACAATATACGCGACGAAATCAACAACATAACACCTGAAGTTTTGCGAAAGGTTATGAAAAATGTTTTGGAAAGAGCACGAATATGCGAAGCAGAAAATAGCCACCACTTGCGAGATATAATTTTTCATAATTAAATTAAAAATATTCTCCATTAATATACTGTATTTAAAAAAAAAAAATTATAATTATGTCTTAAATAAAAAGTTATAATGAACTCAAACCCTTTCGGTAATTTTGGGCCACCCTGTATTAATGAAAAAAAAAATAAAATTTGAAATTTTACTTTAGGGTTCCTAGATCACGAATAACATAATCACTCATTTCCATCAGTCTCTCTGCCTGTCTGTCGTTTTTTAAGCCTATCAGTCTGTCGGTCTGTTGGCACTATAACTCTCGAACAAAATAAAATATCAATTTCAAACTTTGCGCATAGATATTATCGAATGAGGGGATGAAGCCTTTAGTTTGAGAAATCCAAAAATTATTTATTTTTATTGCTATCAATTTTAAACCAGGAAGGAGCTGACAGGGGTGGGGGTTGTTTAATATTGTATAATTTAAACGACTTTTTAAAATATGTACATATTTTTCTAGACAAATTTTGAGCATATAGTAAAACGTGTAAGAAGTTACAAGAGTGGAGTAGGGGGTGAAAATTGTTGCTTCTTATGTGTTATAGATTTTTTCAAGGTTTTTGTAGTTGAGGAATCGGAAAATTAAAATAATTTTACGTTGCTTTCAATTTTAATGGGGGAAGGGTGTGAAATAGAATGGTCAAATATGGTATATTTGGAACAGTATTAAGGGAAATTTTCAGATTTCTGACTGTGATATCGAACAAATTTTAAGCATTATTATTTATTTACTATAAATAATTATGCTACGTCTAAGTGGTGGAGAACAGAGTAAAAAGAGTTCGTATTTATTATGGCATAGGTCTTTTCAGGGGTCTTTGAGTCAAGTAGTCGAAAATACATTATTTTTTCGTTATTTTTAATGTTAACGGGGAAGCAGGTGAAAGGAGTGGAGATCATTAAATATTGTATAGTTTTAATATTATTATAAAGATTTTTCCTGGTTTTTGGTTAAATATTTTTTAAAATTTTAGCTAATTATTTTTAGTAAAAGATATATGAAGTGACAGAACTGGGGTAGGGGTTAAAAGGGTGGTTTGGTATATATCATAATATGCTTCCATTTCAGTGTGCTTGGTCATTGGTTCCAATTATAATAGAAGCAATATGTAGAAGCGATTGGGAACTGGTTACAGAGTGACCTACAAAAATGTTAAGTTAATTATAGAACTTGTTTTAGAAATACAAAAAGTTAACTTCGCCGAAACTTACGTACCTCTAACCTAGTAGGTATATATATATATATATATATATATATATATATATATATATATATATATATATATATATATTATTTATAATTAGAGCACCCAAACCCAAGTAAATTAAAAACGGTGTTTTTTAGAGTTTTTTGAGGCGCAGCACAAGAATCAGGGGTTAAAAATCGGCTTTCGACCACCCCTGAACTGCTCCACCACCCTAACCTCCCAAAAATGGATTAAATTTTTTAAAAAAAGTATTTTTATGTCTTTTGTGGTGCAGAACACGAATCTGTCATTAAAAATCGCCTCTCGACTACCCCTAAGCCGTCCCGCTACCCCCAATCCTGGAAAATCGATTAAATTAAAAGAAAAAATGAACTTGAACTAACCTGAACAAAAATGAACCAAAAATGGTGTTTTCGAACGTTTTTTGGGGCGCTAAACACTAAGCCGGTGTTCTACCACCTCTAAGCCGCATAATTATGCACCTTAATATGTAGCTACAAAACTTACAGGCTTAAATATTCTAGGTCACAAATTGTATTATTAAAAGGTCAGACAAAAGACACACTTGAAGTCCGCTATTTAAACAAAATTCATCCAACCCAGTGGTAGTGACATATGTAGTGTTACTACCACAAAGAAGTACAAAGTCGCATTAATAACGTTATATCAGTAACGTTAAAAGGTACATTTTTAAAGTTCGTTACCTATATAATGTCAAAATTGTTTTCACTTTATATTTTACCAGAAAACTGGGAATAGTGGTTATAGTTTACAAACATTTCTTCAGGATGCACGATATGGCAACACCGTCAAAAGGTAATTTAACTGATCTCCCCTGTACATTTTACTTGAAATTAAAATCTACAAAACTACAAATTTCGTATCAGTCTTTTCCTGATGATTTTCTGAGCTTTCTCTATGTATTAAGTGCCAAACCATGACATATGATACTCTTACTGCGGACCTGTTAATTCAAGAAATATGAACTAGTTCACATTTCATCTATTAGAAGATGATCAATTACGTTAGGATTCTTTTCAGTAAAGTAAATAACGGAAACAAATGTATTTATATTGAGGACAACAAATTTGTGTGGGGGGGGGAGGGAATAAATTTTGGACTTGTTTGCTATTTCACTAAAAACAATATTAAATAAAAATTTGTATTCGATGAGGTTCCAAGCATCAGAGCCAATTTATTCTAAATAAGAAGATTATCTTTAGTGATTTCTAAAATTTTGTTACTTTTTGTTACATTTGTTTCTATTAGACAAAGACAAAAAAGTAGGTTACAGCTATATAATATAATAAGAATTCCATCTGATATCTGGAGATCAGAAAGACAAGAAGTATCAATGGATAAAACTCGTCTATGCAAAAATAAAATTTAAATTTTTACAAATTTTATTTGTAATTTTCATTTTTCTCTCTGCTTCTCTAATGCAATTTATTTTTGAAGGTGCTATTTCTGCAGTAAAATCTATATTATTTATTATTGGATGTTGTTAATTTCCTACTATAGCAGATATTCAACATTCATTAAACATTTACTATAGTTTTGATAAAGCCTTTTTGTACATGTCAAGGTTGTGTTTGGACAATTCATTTTGTTTTTAATCAACTCAGTTCCTTCTCGTTAATCATATAATTTATTTATAAAATAATAAAATTTAAAGCTCTTAATTTTCGGCAATTCAAATTTTTAAGCAATGTTTATGTGTATTATGATTTGGACTTTAATTTTTTCGACATAATCACATTTTGACATTTCATATTACTATTTTGGGAGTTCGTATTAGTAATTTATAATTTCCGGTTATTACCTTTTGATGTGTGAGAATAACAATAAACCTGTTTATAAATCAAAGAAAATAATATTGGTTGGCTAAGGAGAAATATAGATACAAGCGTTTAATAATAAAAATGGGAAACTAAATATAACTCAAGTGTCAAGTTTAAATAAGAAATAAACTGACTAAGAAAGATATAATTTATAATCAATTCAGAATTTGAAAATACTGCAACACAAAACTAAATATTTTAAAGAATAGATAAATATAAATAACCGGTCAAGTGCAAGTTGGACTTGCGCAATTAGTTCCATACGTTTAAAATCAAAGTATTTCTTACGGAGGTATAAAATGATCAGTGACCTCACAAAACACACCCCAAATGAGTTTTCAACAAAGTTTGTTTCCGACCTTTGTTGAAAACTGATGACCTTGAAGTTTCTGTTTTTTTTATATACCAGATAGATTATTAAAGTTAATGTACTGGTGATAAATTTCGCTCAATCTACACTCTGTGGAGAATATTCCAGAATTTTTCAGTACTTTTCGAGATAAGGGTGGGGGACAGCGATTTTTGGCAATTTTTTAAAAATAATACGAACAAAAAGGGTATTATGATATATATATATATATATATATATATATATATATATATATATATATATATATATACATATATATATATATATATATATATATATATATATATATATATATATATATATATATATATGTATATATATATATATATATATATATATATATATATATATATATATATACACATATATATATATATATATATATATATATATATATATGCATATATATATATATATATATATATATATATATATATATATATATATATATATATATATATATATTTGAACTGGTGTTATCACAATCTTTCATTTCACTCGAACACCTGATAAAAAAAATTTGCTTCTACTTCCGATTTCACCCCCCGAAACCAACCCTTTTTGTCAAAATTTAACTTTCCAAACTACACGGCTCTGATGGGGCCATCAAATCCTATATTAGTGCCAATTTTCAACTTTCTGTATCAAATAGCTTCGGAGAATCGTGTGTGACTGACGGACAGACACTGAAGTGACCTTATAAGTGTTCCGTACGGAACACTAATAAAACGTAACGAAGGATATACCATCTTTCCTTCGAGTAAATCTAGGTCAGAGAGCCTCTTCTCTAAATCTACCACTACTTTCTACAATAATTTTCTGATTTTTTCTTTGCGACTTATCTAATTGCTGCATATTAAAAATCTTGTTCATTTAAGGTACATAAATAATTTTATAACTGCATAACAATTTTAACAACATTTAATTTTTTTGGATCTATCTATAATATATATAAAATGCAACGTCTCTCTGTCTGTCTGTCTGTCCGTTAGTGCGCTTATCACTGGAGAACCACTTATCCGATTTACGTACTATTTTTTTTAAAACATACATATGTTCTCTGGCCAGGTTATAGGCTATATTTTATTTCGATAGGTAGCATAAGGAATGAACAGTGACGTAAAATAGTGCATGAAGTCGGAAAAAAGTTTGCCGCTAGCGCGTTCCTTAGCAATACACAGCCTAAACCATTAAATATGGAACAATATTATGTAGCAGAGAATATCTATAATCTATAATATATATAAAATGCAATGTCTCTCTGTCTGTCTGTCTGTCCATTAGTGCGTTTATCACGCGAGAACCACTTATCCGATTTACCTGTTTTTTTTTTAATTCATACATATATTCTTGGACCAGGTTATATAATAATAATAATAATAATCTATATCTATAATATATATAAAATGCAACGTCTCTCTGTCTGTCTGTCTGTCCGTTAGTGCGCTTATCCCTCGAGAACTACTTATCCGATTTACGTGATTTTTTAAATTTATACATATGTTCTCTGACCAGGTTATAGATATATATTTTATTACATCTATAATATATATAAAATGCAGCGTATCTCTGTCTGTCTTTCTGTCCGTTATTGCGCTTATCACTGGAGAATCACTTATCCGATTTACGTGCTTTTTTTTTAAAACATACATATGTTCTCTGGCCAGGTTATAGGCTATATTTTATTACGTTAGGTAACATGAGGAATAAGCAGTGACGATAATAGTGAATCAAATCGGAAAAAGTTTGCCGCTAGCGCGTTCTCTTGCAATACACAGTCTCAACCATTAAATATGGAACAATATTATGTAGCAGAGAATATCTATAATCTATAATATATATAAAATGCAATATCTCTTTGTCTGTCAGTCTGTCCATTAGTGCGTTTATCATGCGAGAACCACTTCTGTGCGTTACGTGTCTTTTTTTAAATTCATACATATATTCTTTGGCCAGGTTATATAATAATAATAATCTATATCTATAATATATATAAAATGCAACGTCTCTCTGTCCGTCTGTTTATCTGTCCGTCCGTTAGTGCGCTTATCACTGGAGAACTACTTTACCGATTTACGTTTTTATAAATTTTATGTTTTATAAATTTATACATATGTTCTATATAATTCGATATAAGCCTAGATAACGGGAGATAAGGTGAGATAATGGGAGATAAGGAGAAATAATGGGAGATAAGTCGAGATAAGCCTCGATAATGGGAGATAAGGTGAGATAATGGGAAATAAGTTTAAATAATGGGAGATAAGGAGAAATAATGGGAGATAAGCAGAGATAAGTCTAGATAATGGGAGTTATGGTGAGATAATGGGAGATAAGGAGAAATATTGCGAGATAAGCCTAGATAATGGGAAATAAGGTGAGATAATGCGAAATAAAGAGAAATAATGGGAGATAAGGAGAAATAATGGGAGATGAGCAGAGATAAGCCTAGATAATTTAAATTATGGAGAGATAATGGGAGATAAGGAGAAATATTGGGTGATAAGGGGAAATAATGGGAGATATTTTATTACGTTGGGTAACATAAGGAATAAGCAGTGACGACAGTAGTGAATCAAGTCCACGCGAGCGGAGCCGCGGGCCCTGCTAGTATAGTAATAAAAGACAGTTTCCGAAAAAAATCCTACAAAAAAATGTCTTCTTGAAGTGCCTTTTCCGATACAGATGTATACGACCCTCTCACCTTTGCCTGTGGTTAGTGCTTTTTTAGTGTTCCACAAATAAAGATGACCTATTTTTTAAGTGAGAAGGGTCTACTAGACATGATACTACAAGTGGTTTTCCATTGCCTTTCCGAGAGCAGCGACCATCATATTGCAATTTTTTTTTTTAATTTATTATTTTCCGAACCGAGATTCGAATTTGGGTCTCCGGCGTAGAAGGGAGACACCTTACCCACTACGAACGCTATGTCCGCATCAAACACATACAATAAAAAAAAAAAAAAATTTATGCCTAAATATTTATAGTAAAACATACAGGGCGGGGGTGGAGATTAGAGGGGTTGGTTCGTATATAAGGTGTTATATGTCCTTTATAGGATTTTTGAAGTCGAGAAATCCAAAAATTAGATCGTTTATTTTCATTGCTATCAATTTTAGACCAGGAAGGAGCTGACAGGGACTGGGGTGGTTTAATATTGTATAATTTAAACAGCGTTTTAAAATATATACATATTTTTTTGGACAAATTTTGAGCATATTACTTATAGTAAAACGTGTAAGAAGTTACAAGAGTGGGGTATTGGGTAAAATTGTTGCTTCTTATATATGGTGTTATAGATATTTTCAGGGTTTTTGTAGTTGAGGAATCGGAAAATTAAGTCAATTTTACGTTGCATTTTTTTTAATTTATTATTTTCCGAACCGAGATTCGAATTTGGATCTCCGGCGTTTCCGACTACGAACGCTATGTCCGCCTCAAATACATGTAACATAATACAAAAAAATTTAAGGTTAAAAAAATGAATTTAATATATAATAATAAATTTGTTGTTCCAATATATGACAATTTTATTTCTTCCCAAGTTATAATCTATGTGAGGAACAAATTTTAATTATTTTTAGATTGCAGATAATGCAGATAATTATTATAAAAATTATTACTTAATTTTTTGAGAAATAGGTGATAGTTAGCTGATTGATCTACTGTATTCTAATCGTAGCTAAAAGCGGAATATTTTATAGGCTAATTAGCGGACCAAAAAATAAGATAAATAGACTAGGACTTGGGTATTAAGACACTTAAAGACGGAAAATATCTGAGAGATCCAAAGTGTTTTGCGGGATAATCCCTGGGGTTTTAGTCTCGGAGATTATTTCCCAAACACGACCGCAAATTTACATCAAGCTTGATATAAATTAGCTAAAAGAAGGGACTGAACAGATACAAAGTACGGTTTAGTTTTCACTTTAAATTTTAAAAATGGGTCTACTCAAAAGAGTAAATTGCAATACAATATTGACTAGGGGATAAGCTGGAGTCCAACTTAATCCTTGGAAAAATAGTTCATCACTTTTAGTTTTAGAGCGATGAACTATCTTGAACTTAGTTTCTCGGTAAATTAAATTACGCCGGGCTTGTGCTGCTAGTTTGAAAGTTCCACTTTATATGGCAATAAGAACATATAATTTCTGTTATTTTCTAGTAAGTAGTCAAAGTTTACTTCTGAAAGCAACATTCTTTCGACTTCTACGGAACTGTCCAAACTCTCATGGTTTCTCTCATTATTATATGTTATATTTTTTTTAAGTATACAAATTATTTCGGTACCTGTTTTGCGTTAACAGGATATTTATTTACGAACAAAATATTACTGGGTCAAGAAAAATATTCCGCATTACTCGTTACACATTTTATAACAAAGTGATGATTTGGATTTTTAGTGTTCCATACGGAACACTTATGAGATCACTTCGGTGTCTGTCTGTCCGTCTGTCACACTCGATTTTCTCCGAAACTATTTGACATAGAAAGTTGAAATTTTGCACTAATATAGGAATTGATGGCCTCGTCAGAGCCGTGTGGTTTTAAAAGTTAAATTTTGACTAGAGGGTGAAATCGGAAGCGAAAAAAAAGTTTTTACCAGGCCATTGAGTGGGGTGTCAAATAAAAGCTTGTAAAAACACGAGTTCAGAAATATATATAATGTACTAGCCGGGCCCGCGGCTCCGCTCGCGTGGACTTGATTCACTACTATCGTCACTGCTTATTCCTTATGTTACCCAACGTAATAAAATATCTCCCATTATTTCCCCTTATCTCCCAATATTCTTCCTTATCTCTCATTATTTCTACATAATTTCCATTATCTAGGCTTATCTCTGCTCATCTCCCATTATTTCTCCTTATCTTCTATTATTTCTCCTTATCTCCCATTATCTCACCTTATTTCCCATTATCTAGGCTTATCTCGACTTATCTCCCATTATTTCTCGTTATGTCCCATTATTTCTCCTTATCTCCCATTATCTTACCATAACTTCCATTATCTAGACTTATCTCTGCTTGTCTCCCATTATTTCTCCTTATCTCCCATTATTTATACTTATCTCCCATTATCTCACCTTATCTCCCATTATCGAGGCTTATCTCGACTTATCTCCCATTATTTCTCCTTATCTCCCATTATCTCATCTTATCTCCCATTATCTAGGCTTATATCGAATTATATGGAACATATGTATAAATTTATAAATACACGTAAATCGGATAAGTGGTTCTCGAGTGATAAGCACACTAACGGACAGACAGACAGACAGAGAGACGTTGCATTTTATATATATTGTATTCTTTGCTACATGATATTGTTCCATATTTAATGCTTTAGGGAGTGTATTGCAAGAGAACGCGCTAGCGGCAAGCTTTTCTCCGACTTTATTCACTATTATCGTCACTGCTTATTCCTTATGTCACCTAACGCAATAAAATATATCCTATAACCTGGCCAGAGAACATACGTATGTTTAAAAAAAAAGCACGTAAATCTGATAAGTGGTTCTCCAGTGATAAGCGCACTAACGGACGGACAGACCGACAGACGCACAAAGAGACATTGCATTTTATATATATTATAGATATTCTCTGCTACATAATATTGTTCCATATTTAATGGTTTGGACTGTGTACTACAAGAGAACGCGCTAGCGGCAAACTTTGTCCGACTTCATTTACTATTATTGTCACTGCTCATTCCTTATGCTACCTATCGCAATAAAATATAGCCTATAACCTGGCCGGAGAACATATGTATGTTTAAAAAAAAAAAAGTACGAAAATCGGATAAGTGGTTCTCCAGTGATAAGCGCACTAACGGACAGACAGACAGACAGAGATACGTTGCATTTTATATATATTATAGATGTAATAAAATATATACCTATAACCTGGTCAGAGAACATATGTATGAATTTAAAAAATCACGTAAATCGGATAAGTGGTTCTCGAGGGATAAGCGCATTAACGGACAGACAGACAAACGTTGCATTTTATATATTATAGATATACGAGTAGATTATTATTATTATTATTATATAACCTGGCCAAAGAATATATGTATGAATTTAAAAAAAGACAGGTAAATCAGATAAGTGGTTCTCGCGTGATAAACGCACTAATGGACAGACAGACAGACATTGCATTTTATATATATTATAGATTACAGATATTCTTTGCTACATAATATTGTTCCATATTTAATGGTTTAGGCTGTGTATTACAAGGGCACGCGCTAGCGGCAAACTTTTTTCCGACATCATTCACTATTTTACGTCACTGCTCATTCCTTATGCTACCTATCGTAATAAAATATAGCCTATAACCTGGCCAGAGAACATATGTATGTTTTAAAAAAAAAAAGTACGTAAATCGGATAAGTGGTTCTCCAGTGATAGGCGCACAGACAGACAGACAGAGAGACGCTGCATTTTATATATATTATAGATTACTTGCGCACACTTTTCTTTGTATTATTTTTAAAAATTCTCCCCATTATCTCGAAAAGTACTGGTCAAGAAATTTTGAAAAAATTCTGGAATATTCTCCACAGAGTGTAAAATTATCACGAGTGCATTACCTTTAATAATTTACCTGGTCTATAAAAAAACAAGCATTTCAAGGTCATCAGTTTTCAGTAAAGATCAGAAAAAAAACTTTGTTGTAAACTCATTTGGGGTATATTTTGTAAAGTCACTGATCATTTTTATACCTCCGTAACAAATTTTTTTATTTTAAAAGTAATCAACGTACGGAACAGTAGTTGTGCAAGTCTGACTTGCACTTGGCCGGTTATTTTTTTATCATTGGTATTACCACACATGAAAGCAGCCGAAAATACTTTGAATTTGAAACTAAATTTGTAAAAGTAAATATGATTATTTATGTAAAATCCCATGGAAAATTAATGTTTCCCGTAATATTCTATACAGCTCAATAACATTTTTTTACAGCGTAAAGGAGTCTCTCTCTGCCTGTAATGTTACATAATATTTATGGTGTTTTGTAGTTTCTTCTGTTTTGTTTTCTAATTTGTTTAAATACCTCCACTATTTTAACTTTTTAGGAAATTTATTATTGAACAATTTATTGTTAGCTTGTTTTGTAAAAATAGATCGGTAAGGAGATTGAGCGTCCTTTTTCTGTTGATTTGACCTCAATTAACCTAAAGTAAAATTTATTAGACAAAATATTACGTATAAGGAAATTCCATTTGGAATCTTCTTTTTTGTACGAAATGGCAGAAATGGCTTAGCAAATATGAAATTATCCTCATATCAATATCATTAAAAGTTTCTGCTCGTTTCTTTAAAAATTCTGCTGGTTATCTTTTATATTTTACAAAAGTTGCAAAAAATGGCTTGGCTAAAAAAGGGCCTAAAACTAAAGCTTAAAAGCCAAGTCAACAGATAAGCCTGTGCTCAAAGCCTCAGCCTGACACTAAATACGGCCCGATAAATAGGTTTGCGGGAGGACCAGATGAGAACGCAGAGTGTAAACTCGATTATTGATATTTTGGTTTTTTTAAAAAATTGTAGCTCTATAACTGTTAGGCGACAAAAATTTTACATTCAATATCATTTACGCAGCATAAATAAAGTCCCTAACTAAAAAAAAGTTGTGCAGAAGATTTAAGAACCTGGTTCGACTTTAAGTAAATCACTAACAGGGCCATCGAGAACATCAAAAATCGATGCAAACGAGCAGTGCATTGAAGTATCAATGTAAAAAAATCCTTACCTTTCAGCACTCAAACGATCGAGTACTGTAAATGGACTCAGGAGTATTTTCCAACGAATTTTTCGTTGTAACATTTTATTCTCGGACGAGGCACATTTTTACCTTAATGGCCAACTTAATAAATAGAATTGCTGTTATTTAAGCCGACAAAACCACAACTAAAGTATTGGAGGCCTTCTAAAATAACGACTTGGGTTGCAATCTTGTCTCGTGGAGTAACTTGCTCTTACTTCTTTGAGGATGATATAGGCCGCATTACAGTTGGTAAAACAACATGTTGACATGGTTGGTAACTTCTTGACACCAGCTTTACATTACTTTGATAGGTAGAACCAAACACGTCTTTGCCCAGTAGTTGAAAACAATTTTCCAATTAAATTGATTGTCAGAAGTGTTGACATAAGCTGGCCTTCACGTAGCCTTGATTTTGGGTCCCATGGATTATTTCTGTGATGATATTACAAAGCTAGAGTTTACAGTATCAATCCTTGCTCCCTGAAATAATTAAAAAAGAATATCTAGCAAAAAACGGTGTTGATCACGGAAACGACGTACCGAGCAATAATTAATAATTTTACCTCTCGCTTAGGAGAGTACTGACAATTTAACGGTTCATATTTAGGTAACATTATTTCTAAAAAATATTTTTCACAGACTGTAGTAAGATATACAATAGAGGTTATATATATATATATATATATATATATATATATATATATATATATATATATATATATATATACTAGCCATGCCCGCGGCTCCGCTTGCGTGGACTTGATTCACTACTATTCTCACTGCTGATTCCTTATGTTACCTAACGTAATAAAATATCTGCCATTATTTCCCCCTTATCTCCCCTTATTTCTTCTTATCTCCCATTATCTCTACATAAGTTCCATTATCTAATCTTATCTCTGCTCATCTCCCATTATTTCTCCTTATCTCCCGTTATTTCTCCTTATCTCCCATTATCTCACCATAACTCCCATTATCTAGAGTTATCTCTGCTTATCTCCCATTATTTCTCCTTATCTCCCATTATTTATACTTATCTCTCATTATCTCACCTTACCTCCCATTATCTAGGCTTATATCGAATTATATAGAACATATGTACAAATTTATAAAAACACGTAAATCGGATAAGTGGTTCTCAAGGGATACGCGCACTAATGGACAGACAGACAGACAGAGAATCGTTGCATTTTATATATATTATATTCTTTGCAACGTGATATTGTTCCATATTTAATGGTTTAGGCAGTATATTGCAAGAGGACGCGCTAAGGGTAACCTTTTTTCCGACTTGATTCACTATTATCGTCACCGCTTATTCTTTATGTTACCTAACGCAATAAAATATATCCTATAACCTGGCCAGAGAACATATGTATGTTTTAAAAAAAAACACGTAACGGACTAACGGACAGACAGTCAGACAGAGAGACGTTGCATTTTATATATATTATAGATGTAATAAAATATATATTTGTAACCTGGTCAGAGAACATATGTATGAATTTAAAAAACCACGTAAATCAGATAAGTGGTTCTCGAGGGATAAGCGCACTAACGGACGGACAGACAGACAGAGACTTTGCATTTTGTATATATTATAGATATAGATTATTATTATTATTATTTTTATTATTATATAACCTGGCCAAAGAATATATGTATGAATTTAAAAAAAAGACACTTAAATCGGATTAGTGGTTCTCGCGTGATAAACGCACTAATGGACAGACAGACAGATAGAGAGACATTGCATTTTATATATATTATAGGTTATAGATTATAAATATTCTCTACTACATAATATTGTTCCATATTTAATGGTTTAGGCTGTGTATTGCATGGGAACGCGCTAGCGACAAACTTTTTTCAGACTTCATTCCCTATTATCGTCACTGCTCATTCCATATGCCACCTATCGTAATAAAATATAGCCTATAACCTGGCCAGAGAACATATGTATGTTTTAAAAAAAAAAAGTACGTAAATCGGATAAGTGGTTCTCCAGTGATAAGCGCACTAACGGACAGACAGACAGACAGACAGGCAGAGAGACGTTGCATTTTATATATATACTAGCCGGGCCCGCGGCTCCGCTCGCGCGGACTTGATTTACCACTATCGTCACTGCTTATTCCTTAATTTATCCAGCGTAATAAAATATCTCCCATTATTTCCCCTTATCTCTCAATATTTCTCCTTATCTCCCATTGTCTCTACATAATTTCCATTACCTAGGCTTAACTCTGCTCATCTCCCATTATTTCTCCTTATCTCCCATTATTTCTCCTTATCTCCCATTATCTCAGCTTATCTCCCATTATCTCTCAATATTTCTCCTTATCTCCCATTATTTCTCCTTATCTCCCATTATCTCACCATAACTCCCATTATCTATCTTTGCTTCTCTCCCATTATTTCTCCTTATCTCCCATAATTTATATTTATCTCCCATTATCTCACCTTATCTCCCATTATCGAGCCTTATCTCGACTTATCTCCCATTATTTCTCCTTATCTCCCATTATCTAGGCTTATATCGAATTATATAGAACGTATGTAAATTTATAAAAACACGTAAATCGGATAAGTGGTTCTCAAGTGATAAGCGCACTAACGGATAGACAGACAGTCAGACAGACAGAAAGACGTTGCATTTTATATATATTCTAGATAGAAGATTATAGATAACCTGGCCAGAGAACAAATGTATGAATTAAAAAAAAAAACACGTAAATCGGATAAGGAGTTCTCGAGTGATAAGCGCACTAACGGACAGACACACAGACAGAGAGACGTTGTATTTTATATATATTATATTCTTTGCTACATGATATTGTTCCATATTTAATGCTTTAGGCAGTGTATTGCAAGAGAACGCGCTAGCGGCAAACTTTTCTCCGACTTGATTCACTATTATCGTCACTGCTTATTCCTTATGTCACCAAACGTAATAAAATATATCCTATAACCTGGCCAGAGAACATATGTATGTTTAACAAAAAAGCACGTAAATCGGATAAGTGGTTCTCCAGTGATAAGCGCACTAACGGACAGACAGAGAGACGTTGCATTTTATATATATTATAGATATTCTTTGCTACATGATATTGTTCCATATTTAATGGTTTAGCACGTTTAAAAAAAAAGCACGTAAATCGGATAAGTGGTTCTCCAGTGATAAGCGCACAAACGGACAGACAGATATACGTTACATTTTATATATATTATAGATGTAATAAAATATATATCTATAACCTGGTCAGAGAACATATGTATGAATTTAAAAAATCACGTAAATCGGATAAGTGGATCTCGAGGGATAAGCGCACTAATGGACAGACAGACAGAGAGAGAGACATTGCATTTTATATATATTATAGATATAGATTATTATTATTATTATGTAACCTGGCCAAAGAATATATGTATGAATTTAAAAAAAGACACATAAATCGTATAAGTGGTTTTCGCGTGATAAACGCACTAATGGACAGACAGACAGACAGAGAGACATTGCATTTTATATATATATATATATATATATATATATATATATATATATATATATATATATATATATATATATATATACATATATATATATATATATATATATATATATATATATATATATATATATATATTATAGATTATAGATATTCTCTGCTACATAATATTGTTCCATATTTAATGGTTTAGGCGGTGTATTGCAAGGCAACGCGCTAGCGGCAAACTTTTTTCCGACATCATTCACTATTTTACGTCACTACTCATTCCTTATGCTACTTATCGTAATAAAATATAGCCTATAACCTGGCCAGAGAACATATGTATGTTTTTAAAAAAAAAGTACGTACATCGGATAAGTGGTTCTCCAGTGATAAGCGCACTAACGGACAGACAGACAGACAGACAGAGAGACGTTGCATTTTATATATATTATAGATTATAGAGATATGTATATATATATATATATATATATATATATATATATATATATATATTATATATATATATATATATATGTATATATATACATACAGTTTGTTTTTTATGTGAATATTTTAGAATAGTTACGAAATACAAAAAGAAAAATTTTGTTTCTAAAACAAAACGGTAATAATAATTTATCGTAAAAATATTTTAGTTCTAAATACTCAAGTTAAATAGTCTGTCTTTATTAGGCTCCTTTCGTTAGGTAAATCTTTATCCAGTAGGACATAAATTCGTGGTCTGCTTTAAGAAATAAGCTCAACGCTCACGGGATTATCTTGTAAAGTACTCCGTCTCCGGAGGATATTTTTGGTCTTTAAATCTATTAAAGTTAAAGTATTGCTTGATGTCTATAAAGAGTTTGTATTTTTTTTTGTTTAATGTTTTAGTACAGGGTTTTAAAAATGTACAACATTATTTGTAACGATATTTGCGGTTTCGCATTCGCAATTTCTCTTAGAGATAGGGTGGGGGCACAGTGATTTTTGGCAATTTTTTAAAAATCATATAAAGAAAAGTGTGCCCTAGTATTACATCATATATAATTGTAAACTCGTATTTTCGAAAACTTTCATTTGACACCCCACTCGATGACCTTGAAAAAAAATTTTTTTCGCTTCCGATCTTACCTGCAAAATTAACCCCTTAAGTCAAAATTTATCTTTCAAAACTACACGACTCTAATTGGGCCATCAATTCCTGTATTATGCCAAATTTTAACTTCTATGTCAAATAGTTTCAGAAAAAATCGTCTGTGACAAACAGACAGACACTGAAGTAATTCTTTTTCAACTTGGATACGGAACACTAAAAATGAACCTATTTCGATATACAGTCTGTCAAGTAAGAACGTCCGACGATTGTGAGGGCCCCTCTAGTATCTTATCGTGGGCCCAAGCAAACTGCTTCGCGACGTGGTTTTCGTCCTGCAAAGGTTTCTTTAACGTGCTTGGGAATTTCACATCATGAGCAAAAAGATGTTGTCGAATATTCTCATGGGACACATTCAAACCAATTTCTCTTAATTTTGCCGCTCTTTCACGCAGCGTCAAATTCCGTTTCCGTGAAAACAAAGACATGATTCATTTTTCGACTTTTGGAGTGGCTTTGCCTACCGAGCTACCCTTTGGCAAACCGTCGACATTTTTCGTCTCTTTAAAACGATTTACCCACTTCTTCACAAACGACATTTTAATGTATTCAGCTTCGGCGGAATGTGCCATTTTAGGCCCCTTTGGATGGAACAAAGAAAGACTGTCTCGAACCGATGCGCAAACAAGTGACTCATTTTGGATTTTACGTGATTTCGCCGAAAGTTCGGAATCGATTGATACTTACTAAAATGTAAATGTTCCCTCTACCGATTTTTTGTTGAATCGCTAAAATCGCATCTTCTAAAAATGAATTATCGCCGACACGTTCTTATTTGACAGACTGTATACTATAAAAAATAGTCTTAGCATGCATACTGCCCTAGAAAAAATTATGTAACTTTGTTTTACGCAATTTTGGCGAATGTGAAATAATAACTCACCAAGATTTTTGCTTTTTTGGAATCTAAAAATACCGCTTTAGCTTTGTTTCGGTTCAAATTATTCACAGATTATTCCTACTATATTTTTCCAGGTATAAAAAGGAAATCCAAACAAATTTTTAGCAATCAACGTAATCCATCCAGTTACCTCTCAGTCGATATACGAACACCACGTTTTTTGTCGCTTTGGCGACATTATCCATCGACGTGTTTGTTCCCGGATAACGTATACGTGATGAATACTAAAACTTCCCCGATGCCATGTAACGGAACCCCTAATATACAAAAATCTACAAAACTTGCGAGTGTTCTGAATACTGATTACTGTTCCATGTACTCGTTTACATGCACAGGCCTTTGATAATGTGTTTCTTCGGCAAAATAGCATAATTATTGTGTAGTATACTAAAATTACTATTTTACGAAAAACTTACATACGGGATGGTAGACCAATAAGTTAATGTTATAAAATGGGTGATTCTTTGGGTCAAGAAAATTTACTCCTTCTTCTTCTAATTTAACCATATTTAAAATTTTGTTAAAGTACCAGTCCTTTAACAATATTGTCAAATTTTCATTGTTTCTGCATATTTTTGCATGACCAGTTCGCAAAAAATATTTCTTTAAAACATTTTCAAGTTAAAAATACAAAACTCTATTGTTTCCGATCCCACAGATAATAGTAAAAGAAATGTTTTTATAAAATAGATCTAATCTGTCTTTCTATATATATATATATATATATATATATATATATATATATATATATATATATATATATATATATATATATATACATACATATATAAATATATATATATATATATATATATATATATATATATATATATATAACTAAGCCTCAGTTAGCTTCGAGTGGCAGCAGCAGCCTCAAGATCACAGTATCGAGTAGCAGTAGCAGCAGCAAGAGCACTTGAAAATGCCAATTGAGATTTTGGTGAAAAGTGGTGCAAATTCATTAATGTATTACATTCCACCATCCGTGAGAACCTCTATTATAACATATATATATATATATATATATATATATATATATATATATATATATATATATATATATATATACATATATATTATTTTATTTTATTTTTTTATTTTTAACGGACAAGCCAATTACAATAGTAATATAAAAAACAAAATAATGTTAAAACACAATGCACATATACAATTCATAACGTGAAAAAGGAGAAAAAAAAAACAAGCATTACAACAGTTTAACATCTCAGATTCCGATCGCGCTTACAAGCGTTTGAAATTCGCTAACACTACAACTGAAGGGATCAAGGCTGTATGTATTATATAATCGGCACATCCTCGTGAGAGGACTGTAATAGCCATAATTAGCACTGTGAAACGGAATACTGAGCAGTACACTGCCACGAGTCCTATGAATAGTATTAAGCTGGACGCCGTTCAAAAGTGGTGGACAGGAAACAAAGCCATTCAGAAGTTTATATACGAATAAAACATCTGCTTCTCCAAAGTAGCCATACCAAAAGCGTTCATAATCACCCCATAGTCAATATGAAAACTTGCATCCTTATAAATATTTATTCCAGCTTTAAAAGCTAAAGTTCGTAGAAATCTACGCTGCACTGACTCAATCTCAGCAATATGGCACTGGTAAGATGGTGACCACACTACCGAAGCATACTCCAAACCAGAGCGGACCATTGAAAAATACAACACTCTAAACGTGCTAGCTGACAATTGCTTACTATATCTAGTAACAAAACCAAGATTTCTGAGACCCAGTCTAGAATATTATTAATATGGCCACGAAAATTAAGTTGACTGTCCAAAAGCACACCCAAATCACAAATCTCCGACACCGACTCAAGCAGGGCGCCGTTCAAACTATACCAATGACGCTCATTATTCCGCTTTCTACCAAAGGAAATGCAGAAATACTTTTTAAACATTTAGACTTAAGCCATTTCTTTCTGACCAGTGATAGAGTCGATTCAGATCTTCCTGCAGACGCGTAACATCGTTTACACTTTCTATTCCTCTGTATAATTTGAGGTCATCTGCAAATAAAAGATATTCAGAATGGTTGAACATCTCATCAATATCATTAATGAACAAATTAAAAAGGAGTGTGAACCCTGCGGGACACCTGAACATACCGATATGTTTCTTGAAATATGATTTAATATACGTATACACTGGCTACGTTCAGTTAAAAAACTCTTGATCCACCTAGTCACGCTCGTACCGAATCCCAGGGCTCGAAGCTTTCTCACCAAAAGCTCATGATTAACCCTGTCAAACGCCTTCGAGAAATCGGTGTATACAGCATCAACCTGCACACCTCTCTCAAACGCGCCCAAAAGATACTGCTCGTAACTTAGTAAGTTTGTGACTGTGGATCTTCCCCGAGAAAAGCCGTGCTGCTCATATCTCACAAAGTTCCTACAAATCCATGAAAGTTGATCCGCGACAAGCTTATCAAAGAGCTTCGGTAAAGCCTACTAAATACAAATACCCCTGTAATTGGTTATATCCTCACGATTTCTTGCTTTATAAATGGGTGTCAAAAAGCTAGTCTCCCAATATTGCGGAAAAACGCAGGAGTCCAACGACAAACAGAAGTTATAGTGTAGTGATCTGCTCAGGGAAAACACACATTGTCTCAGGAATGCTGATGGAATCCCATCTGGGCCATGAGAATAACTCATCTTAAGCTGATTAATGCCTTCAAATATTTCGGCCAATGAGACCCTCACAACGTTCACGTCCAGTACGTTATCAATATTACAGGCTGAAAAGTCACAGGTCTCTCTAACATAACTAGCCGAAAAATGACACGCGAACAAATCCACGATGCCATTGCCATCATTAGCAAGTGAATCCATCAAAAACATGCTATGTGAATAAGAAGTACACCTTCTGGAATTGTTAACGTGTCTCCAAAAAATGCAGGGTTGACTCTTAGTCATTGTCAACTCTAGACAAATATTCTTTAGAGCAAGCTGATTGAAAACGTTTACATCTATCACGCAATAAAGAAAACTCTTGGTATGAGGTGCATAAACCGTTTTGTTTATACTTTTTGTGCGCATTTTCTTTTGCATAACCAGTGTTTGTAATAATATATATATATATATATATATATATATATATATATATATATATATATATATATATATATATATATATATATATATATATATATCCATGGTTGACATTAAACCATTCATAAGTCCACAACGAATGGATAGTATACCAAAACAGATGGTAATATCAGCAACATCTAGATCGTTGACCTGAAGCCTCTGGCTAAATATATGCGAGCGGCGTATTTGGTGGCCCTTCAAAGAAACTAACAACTAACGTATTTTGTTTAACAAAAACCCAGAACAAACTAGTGGTGGGACTGATCACCGGTCATTCTCACCTAAGGAAACACTTATAGGCAATGGGTATGAATGAATATGAATGAGTGTGGTGAAGAGGAAGAAATCTCTATGCAGATTTTATATGAATGTGCAGCTTTAACTCGGAATAAATATGAAGGGATTGGAAGGAAGCTAAAAAACCTTCTTAAAGGTGCGAAGCTCGAACCCAGGGAGGGAAGCTAAATAAGCCAAAAGGCTGCAGTGCATAAACAGGCACAGTCGTCTATTCTGCCTACAACTAACCAACTTAGGTTGACATTTATGATGCCCGATGCCAGTTTTTCTTTAGAAATTTTAACTTCCTACGTTTAAAAAATAATATTATTTTTTAGTCCAAAATAATTGGTAAACATTGTCATACTTATTTCGTATGAAAAGTGTTTTTATTCTCGATTTTTTAGAGTTTAGTCTATGTTAGTGTCCTGTCGGGTATATTTAAAAGTTGTGTTTCTCGATTAAGATAGTTAGTGGTAAAAAAAATTGCGTACTGAATCTATGTACACCATGTCGTTTCGTCGATAATAAACCTGTTTGACCAGTTACAAGAAACGCTTTGTAGACAACGCCACGATAATCGGCGAAAACAGTTAACATGGCCTTGATTTATGACTGACCTTGACGTATTTTTTTTCAATTTAGGTTCACTGCTTGCACTATATTCCTTTAATTCTTACACTCAAAGTGGAGTCATCTAAGGAAAAAAAATCTCTTTAGCGACCTCAACATGACGAGGTTTTTCTAGGAAATTCAATTGTATTGAACCAAGACAACATAACATACGAGACAAACGCAAATCGTTCTTTAAAATCGATTCTATTGATCCTTGATTTCGTTAATATTTTGTTATGTAGTTGCCACGGATAGACTTCCATAACGCTGTTTGTCTTCAACTGCTCTTTACACTATTTGTAGTATTTTTAGTGTCGGTAAACGATATTTCATGTTTACAACAAATTTTATTGCTCAATAAATTAAAAATTTTCGTAGTTACAAAACACGCATTTCTTTCTAACCTAGTAAAACAATTGTCATAAATATTTTTATCAGATGTTAATAACAGTTCTACTAACAAATACTTGAGTAGATATCAATGCGCGTTTATAATTAACTGATTTTACAACACTGTAAACATAAGAGCGCATGGAAGATGTTTACAGCAACCAGAATTTGGCGGAATTGACAGCATCCATTAAAACAGACAATGAATCCCGCCAAACTCTGATTGCTACAAACAATTTTTCTGCGCTATTTTGTTTATAATGTGTAAAATCTAGGTCCCCGTTAATTACAAACGCAAATAACGTGCATATATATATATATATATATATATATATATATATATATATATATATATATATATATATATATATATTTAAATAGTCCTTTATGTTTCGGACATAGCAGTATAATAAGTGAATATGCCATTTTTAAAACATTTATATATTTGAATATGTCATGCGTAGTACATACCAGTAAATTGAATTAATTTGTACTACTTTGCGCAATGAAATGGAAGCGGAAAAATGACACTTCTGCCTCTATCCATCTGTAAGTACTATTCTATTCATGGTTAGACATAGGTGTCCCCATTGTTGCTTTCATTCTTCTTGCATTAGATCTTACATGTTAATTACAATTATCCGCCCTCTTCAGCTTTTCTCTTTGGAATTTCAATGGTCGCTAATATATTTTCTATTTGTTACGTCTATCATCTTTCATTGAAGGGTATGATGGCAAATTTTCATTGCTGTTTTGCCATCTGTTCTCTCTCTTGCTTTTGACAGTTCTGCCTACTAATATTATAGGTAAAATTCTTCAGGATTTCTCTTGTCTAAATTTAAAAAATTATGCTAATGTTTCGCAGATCATCTTGCCGGCTTCTTCAGAGCTTTTTTCAAGAACTGACTTCTTTGCAGTCTACCACGAAGTGTTTCGTTTCGTACTATATTCCGAAGAGGCGGATTTCGGAACAAGCTCTAAAGAAGCCGATGAGATGATCGGCGAGACTTCAGCATTACTTTTTCAATAGACACACGAGAAATTCAGAAGAGTTATACCTATAAGCTCTGTAACCTGGGGAAGGTTCCTATAGACATTTTCTTAACATTATCTATTATTCCAGAAGTTACTAGTACGTAGTACTATCTTTTAAAAATTGTCACAAAGGGGAAAAAGGACAGTTTCATCATTTCTCTCTCATATACATTTTATTCTACAATAAATATTAAATTTAACTTTTTCACACTAAAGATAATTTAAGTTTTATGAAGTATCCAAGCATAACAACTCGTCATTTTAAACTTACTTTACGTGATATTACTTTGTAGTGATATATTAATTACAAAAAATCTAATCAGCCAAAGCGCTAAACAAATATTTACAACTTAAATCTGACATATTCCTCTGCATAATAATATTATGCATAAAATAATTATAAAATAACAATAATGAAAAAATATTTTATTCCTCCTCGACTTCACGAATCCTAAAAAGAACGTATAACATAATATAACTCCTCTAATCCCTTTTTCCACCCCTTAAACTTCTAGTAGGTTTGAATATAAATACTGTTTAAAAGGACCCCTCAATTTCTTTATGGAAAGTGGCTTTCACTCAAATGGTTTCAAACTTTCAGAACATATTCTTGGAGTCATTCTGAACAAATCTCATGCTGGGCACAATGAAATCTGATGAGTAGATTTTGCATAGCAAGCATTTACAGCATGTTTTAAAACATTACAGCATGTTTTAAAACATATTTAAAAAAAATAATCTTAGCATTATTTTTTTTAATATACATACTTTTTGCAGCTTCCAGGTGTATGTAATCCGTTAAAATATATTTAAAAAAAAATCTTATAATTTAAATTACAATAAAAATAGATAATCGCCACTCTTTTGTATTTACTTACTTACTTACTTACTTAATCCTTTCTACCCCTTTTTTAGAGGTGTAAGGCCCGTGGAGTTGAGTGATTCTGTATTTGTCTGCTCCATATAACCTTCCTCTTTTTATCCTGTGTGGCTCGTCTTGCGTGTTCCCACTCTATGCGTCTTCTGGCCACTGCCTCTCTAACATCCCCCAACCATGCCCTTCTGGGTCGACCTCCTGTTCTCTTCCTGGTCACCTTGGCTTCAAACACTTGTCTAACTATTCTTTGTTCAGGCATCCTTTCAACGTGTCCATACCATCTTAGTTGTGCTTCCTCAACTTTTTTCATCATTGGTTTCAGGTTAAAATTCTTTCTGAGTTGTGTTCCTAACCCTTTGTCCTATATTTTCCTTATAAATCTCATTTCTGTAGCCGTTATCTTTCTCTTCTATCTTTCTGTCATTGTCCATGTTTCTCCTCCGTATAAAAGTATTATTGTTGCAACCTTCTCAAATACTTTGGCTTTAATATTTTTTGGTATCTTTTTCTTTCCTAGAAATGTATTCTTTATACTATTAAATAATCTTCCTCCTGTTATCATTCTCTCCTTGATCTCCTCTTCCATCTTTCCATCCTCTGATATTGTTGATCCCAAATATTTCCTACTTTGACCAACCTGTCGTTTTTGTTTTCCTATTAGCATAGTCTTTGTCTTCTCTTTATTAGTTTTCATGTTTATCTTTTTGCTTCCTCATATATCCCTATGTTTTTATTAAGCGTTTCCTCATCTTTTGCTACAATAACCATATCATCTGCATAGCATAGTTCTGATATTTCTATCTTTTGCAATTTCCAATAGCCTATCTGGTATGATCTTACTCATTTCTTCTTTGCTACTTTTATTGCTTCATCCAGAACTATTGAGAAAATCATGGGGCTCAGGATGCATCCCTCTCTAAGGCCCATAGTCTTTTCAAATATATCAGATCTGTCTTGTTCTTATATAATTTGTTGATTCTTTGTATAAACTCGGTACGCCCTTTATTATTTTCTGTTATTTCCTGTTGACATAGTGCTAGTTAGGGTTATCTCTCTGTAGTTATTATAATCTTTAGTGTTTCCTTTCTTATATATTGGGGTTATGATGCCTGTTGTCCAGATCGTAGGTGCATTGTTCTTTATTACGTTATTCATTATAGTTTTAAGTTCTTCTATTGCTACATCAGGGAGCGTTTTCATCATATATGCTGTGATTTTATCATGTCCGGCTGCCTTTCCTAATTTTAATTTACCGATTGCCTCTTTTATTTCGTCTATATTAATCTCTTCTGTTTGTGTGAGTTCTATATCTTGTTCTGGTATAATGTCTCTATATTCATTTTTATATGCTATGTCATTCCCATCTAATAATTCTTTATAATATTCTCTCCATCTTTCCATAATTTTGTCTTCTTCTTTTATGACATTTCCTTCTTTGTCTTTTATATTTGTTATTGTTTCTACCTTTTTCCTTCTCATATTCTTAATCATACCGAAAAATAGCTTTTGATTATCTTTATAGGCTGTTTTTATTTCTCCAAATTGTTTCCACGATTTTCTAATTTCTTCCTGTATTATTCTTTTAACCTATGTTCTCTGTAGTCTATATTCCTCATAATCTGTTGGATCTTTTGTATGTAGATATTTTTTCCATTTCTTCTTTTTATTTTGAATCTCTTCCTTGACCCCATTCGTCCACCAGTTTGTTCTTTTTAATATTTATATTTACTATTTTTGATGAGCCACTGGTACTTTCTGCTCCTATTAAAATAGTAGTTTTAAATTTTTTCCACCTTTCTTCCACTCCCATTCCTCTCTTATTTGTATTCAGTTTTTCCTCATACATTTTTTGGTATTCTTCTCTTATTTTATAACATTTATTTTTGAAAATTTTCAAAAATATTCACTTAATCACATTTAAAATATTTTTTACTCAGGTATATGTAACCCATTAAAATACTTGCAGTGCAAAAACTGCTCATAGGATTGTGTTGTGCCTAGCAAGACATTTATTCAGAATGACTCCAAGAACATATTCTGAAAGTTTGAACTCATTTGAGTGAAAGCCAGTTTCCATAAAGAAATTGCAGAGTCCTTTGTTGTTTGATGGTTTTCTTGTTTCTGGTTTTTCATATTTTGCCCTTCTTGACCAGCTATTGACTGGCATCCTACTTGATCCAATATCGACGTCTTGATCTTGCGGAACGGACGATGTCTTGAATTTTGTGTTTTTCTCCTATAGTTGTGCTTCCTACCTGGTCTCCCATGGTTATTCCTTTGATAGTACCCAGTGTTTTCATTTCTGTAGCTCGCATGAGGATTTTTATTTTAGATGTTTTCGCTCTTGTATCTGCTGTATACGTTAGAACTGATCTTACCATGGTTTTATATATGTGCACTTTGCTTTCTGTGGACATATAAGCATTTTTACATACTAAGTTCCTCAAATAACAAAATTCTCAATGCTTTATTTGCTTGATTGAGTACCTCCGGATGTAAGTTTTTTGAGCTCTACTCCCAAGTAGGTGTAGGGCATGTTCTGTGCTATTTTTTGTTATAGACGGCTAATGGCGTCTTTAGCTATAACCTTTGAGTCTGTTTTGTTCCCTGATAATCTTATGTTATAAGTTTATGCTGTTATTTGGAAATGATGTTAATAGTCGCTGTAAGCCATCTTCACTCTCTGCTATTAATATTGCATCATCAGCAAAGCACAATGTTGTCGTTTCATTATGTAGCGGCTATTGACCTCATTGACACTATTTATTATTAAATTAAAAAGCGGTGGACTCATGCTATCGCCTTGTCGAATTCCAGATCATATTGGTACTTCTTCAGTTAGTCCTTTCTGTGTCCTTATACGTGTCCTATTATTTAAACTGTTCAATCACTTTGATGTAGTTGTTGTTGATGTCATAATCTCGTACAATAATACGTCTTTTAATTGAACTCTTTGAAATGCTTTTTTAGATTTATTTATTTTTCAATCAATTGTCGCAACATCTTTCAAAAAGTATTGGTTTCTTTCCTATTTTAGTTATTATATGTGCACTAAATTTAAAGCCAACTCATTTTAAACTATACAGTTCGTGATCCTGCGATACTAAGAAATGCAAATACTTCGGAGTATGATTTTTTTCCAACACAACACTTCCCTTGACAAGGGAAGTATAAGAGAATAACAATGTTGTCACGAACATTTCTCTTCTTTCATTTTTATTCTTAGTAATATACCAAAGTACAATTCTACCTTTCATGAAAAAAAAAGAAAAACAACATTAACTCTAGTTTTCCATGTGCTTGGAATATAACAGTCAGTCCCCATGTGCATTTCAGTTACGCCAGTCGTAGGACTAAAATCTATTAAAACTCTTTGTAATTAGCAATGCAGAACACAAATCCCCTTTTCAAATAGGTTGCAAATCGAGAAAAACTTGTTACAAAATCAGCTTGCTTTTGCGTTTTAAAGTGGAAAAGTTTTAACAAGGTTTTGCGTGATACATAGGAAAATCAAGGATTTTGTATTTATTTGGAGTATCTAATTTATTATAAAGAAGTAGTTTAAGGAGTTCAATAGTAATAAACTTTTTCGATCAGCTGTACTGTGGAAAATTAAATCAGAGGTGTCTGTTAGAGTAGAATTTAGTTAGATTGAAAATCATGAAAATAACTGCCGCATATCTGAAATGTGCCACTAGTAGCTACTTGACAACCCTGTATATTTTCTCTTTAGCACCTTTTGTAAACTCCATCGGGGATTAAATAATATTAATTATTTTAAAACCATTTACGCTTGAAACAGGCGATAATAAAGCTAATATAGTTCTTGAAATAAACGAGTATTCTACGAAATGCTTACGTGATGTAATCGTAGAAGACAAATTTAATTTCTTTGTTATGGATTTTAGACCAAGTGCACAAAGAAAACATATAATTTTTATCTTTAGAGACATCTTCTTCCGATACAGACGTAGGCGACTCCCTTGCCTTTGCCTGTCGTTGACGCCTTTTTAAGGGTTCCACAAACAAAGAGGACCTATAGTTTAATTTCCGTTCCGAACGGCCAAAGTGAGAGGGGTTTACGAGGCATGATACTACGGATGGTTTACCATTGCCTTCCCGAGAGAGGCAATCGTCACGTTGTAATTATTTTTTATTAATGGTGATCCAAGCCGAGATTTCAACTTGAGTCTCCGTCGTAGAACTTACTATGCTGTAGCCGCCTCTACAGAAATCTTATATGCATGAAATTAAATTTTGTTTTGTTTCATGTGGATAATAATAAATTTTTAGTTATTCATTGTACTCGTAACATAAAGAGGCCCACTAATCTCGTCAAGAAATGGTGGTTTAACAAGGTGTTCCATAAAAGGTTTAACTGTTTATAGTAAAAAGAAAGCTAAATGAGCTATAAAACTACATTCCTGAAAAAATTATTTTTTAAAAGTAATGTGTCTAAACGCGAAAAGTTATTCAATAATACTCGGTACGCCGCACAGTGGAACCATTTGCCCGATTCGCGGCAAAAATTGTATTACTTCTTACATATGCAATGGATGATCACATAAACTATTTGTGTAAAATTCACATAATACGAACACATATATTTAACCTTTTCAGTCACGCAATTCGGGGAACAGACGGATCTTCATATCATGCATGTTATTATAGGTTTTTAGGGTCGCTGAATTCAAAAACGCTGTCAGATTTCAAAAATTCAAAATGGCAGATTTAATATGGCGATGGAATTTAATTTAAAGTTATAATAATATATTTTACTTACCTTATTATACAGAGTGATTTTTAATTGTTTAATAATGCTGTAAAGTTGCAAATGTAAGAGGACTATCAACGACAAATTGTTTTAACCCTAAAGCTTCAACGCGCTCGAAATGATAACCGTTCGTTATAACCAAACGCATAATGTTTGTGAGTCGGGCACTGAAACGATTACCATAGTAACAAAACAGATACGCAATTCCTTAGATGGAAAGAACAATCGAAATATTGCATAATAATCATTTGTTTCATGCTTAGACGACATATGTTCTTAAAGACATTATATAGTTCGGCGATAATTCAAATATGTTACGAGAGTAGTCTTAAAAGTTTTGAGTTTCAACATAAAGATGGTGTTATTCGTCAAAACCATTATTTTCAGACAACTCTCGTATATTGATTGTGAATTAAGACATTTATATACACGCCTTCCGCGTATGAATTACTCTTTCTCAGGGCTTAATATATACGCTACACAGCTAGAGTTCATAAAAAAAAACTAGTGCACTACATCTATCCTTATATAATTTAATTTCTTTATGTTTCAAGTTATATTTAGCATTTAGAATATTTAACTGTCTCTCCTAAAAGGAAATTGTATAAAACAGGCAACTTTTCGTCTACTGACAGAACTTTAAAGATTATATATCCCTTTTTTCACCTAGTCAAATTGTACGTTCGTGGATATATGATTTAATTGTACTCGTAATCGCACTTGATCGCACTTAAAACCATTTGGATATGATAAATAACAATGTAATCTTCTAATAAAAATTAATTTTAGATTGTAGGAAAGTGTAGACAAATAGTTACGCCTAAATGAAGATACAATTTTATGAAGATTTTTGGTTCTGTGGCATTATTTAATTTGGCACGTAAATAGTCGCATCAGAAACGAAACCAATACGTGTTAATGCAGCTATTATATCAAACTTTGAATTAAAAAATGTATATAGCATAGTGTTCTTAAAAAATTGTGAGCAGCATATGAAATAAAAACGTAAGAATGTAATGCGTTATCAGAGGTAATTTATTTGAGTGATCTATATAAGGAATATACTCTATTCAGATAGGTAAACAAAATAAATTACACTTGATTCTTTGAATTTAGATATTTCTCTTCAAATTTTTGTGTTTATTATCCTTCTCCACATACTTTTATAAAATCGACTTTTCGCCGCCTCGGTTCCACTGTGCGCCGTTTTCCTGCTGGCTCTCATTTGTTGTCGGATATTTTCTATTAATTATTTCATGTTGCGAGAATTGTTACTATAAAGATTAGTTTTGAAATATCCCTACCAAACAAAATTCATTAGCATCAAATCAGTGCCATATCACATGAAGACCAACTTATATCACTTCTTGTCAACATCTATTTATTCGAGAACATTTCCTCAATGACTGAGAAAGATGCTTATAGGGTGCCTAAATTTTGTAAAGTAACATATAGCATCTAATTAACAGCCATTTTGAGGCCTCTGTCTTCCTGAATGAAGTGGCAACCGATTGGCCCAGTTGTCAATATGACGGACCAAATCGTGACTTTATGGGATTTTGCATTCGCCCTTGCTTGCCCCTCTCACCGGTTCGAGTTATCTAATAGACCTTTTTTAATTATTTAATGCTCAAAAGGCCAAGCTTGTTGCAGTGGGTTAATTTCTTTTATTTTTCTGTTATTTCTTTTTAGTTCTAGCATCCTTGCTAAAAGTAAACAATCAATTCAGTCACCTAACTATTAATACCTAATTTAATTAATTAATTAATTGTTAATTGTTATGTATGGTACTCATCACTTATGTAAAGAGTTTCCAATAAAAGAAGTGCGATTTGCTATATTTACTTTCCCTTATCTATCTTAACTTTTTTCTTAAAGTCAGCAATATCAGTGAGTTTTACATCTATGTTATCCAAAGAATAAGAAAATAAATTATTAATAATTTCTTAAAAAAAAGTACAAGCATATAGGATGTACCTTTGTTATAATTATTATAACTTGAAGATGTCTAAAATGTTTTTTTTTATCTACTACCTGTATGCGAAAATGCAGCCTGTTAGAATTTAATGAGAGATCAAAACCCTTGGCGACTGGACTAATATAGAAAATAAATTATTTAACACGTATCTTTTATTTTTCAGGTGAGCACTTTCCACAATAACAACAATACTACTGGTTGTCTGTAAGTATGTCTGTCTGTAATTTAAAATATTGTTCTTCTGATGGTATTGCTTTCTGTTCCAAATGTGAAACGTGGTGTGTAAATAGGCCCAACAATATGCAATCATTCTAATGTCAGATAAATTCCGTATTTGTGGAAATGGATTTTAGAGTGTCCACTGCCTTCTTATCCAGCGATCGAGCACTCTTACTACTTTTGCTGTGTTTGTTTATGCGTTAAACCTGGAGTTGTTTACTGCTACAAAATCCAAGCCTGTATTGGCTAAATTAGTGTCCTAGGCGACTGAGTGAGTTCCAATGTGTTCTGCACATTGGTAGGCAAACTTTTTTTGATATTTACGTCTGGAGAAGCAATGGACCATGAGTATACTCCGCCACCTCTCGTATATCTATCTATCTATCTATCTATCTTCATATATATATATATATATATATATATATATATATATATATATATATATATATATATATATATATATACATATATATATACAGCTTTAAAAAACCCTAGTAAGACGCAAGTCATTTATTTTGTATCCGTGACCTCTTCTAGTCGTAACATAAACTAGGCTCCGATGACAGAATAACGTAAAATACCTGGGACTTGATATACGTTAATCACTGGATTTGACAGATCCTGGCAATTATCACAACAGAATGGCAATATACACAACAGTAGTCTGACTTAGGTTTATCTACGCTTGTCAGGCATGGTTTTACGGCTGTTAAACATTGCCACAAAAAAAATATAAAACGGTCCAAAAACATACATTCTACATGATGACCGACGCAGTCTGTTACTTGAGAAATTTGCAACTGCATTGGGACCTTCAGTTTGGAAACTAAAAGCTTTACAAACCCAACAGGTGTTCGACAACAACAATGTGACCTAGTACAGAGCTCCTCCCAACGCAAAAAGTGCCTCCTCCTTCAAACACACATAGTGCCTCCTCCTCCAAAAACAGAAACATAATGTCTCCTAATACAGTAGGGAAAACCTTTATAGAGAATATAAAGTTACAAATGCGATGAGCAAATCCACAGAACTGCAGCTGACTATAAACGAAAGAAAAATTAGTTATATCGATATATATAATGAAGGAAGAAAAGTATCACTTGTTGAGACTGGTCATCGAAGGCAAAATACAAAGAGGAATATCGGTTGGAAGTCGTCAAAATTCCTGGTTAAAGGACATCCGAAGATGGTTTAATTATTCATCAGTATATATTTTTAGAACTGCAGTTTCCAGGACTATGTTAGCCATTTGGATCGCCAACCTTCATCAGGAGACGGCGAATTAAGAATAATAAGAATATATATTGTAATTCAATTTCAGTCGCTGCTCGAGTTAGACATGTTTGTCAACATTTAGGGATATAATTAATAATAAATTATCTCTTTAATTCACCAACTTTACCAGGGTTCTGCTGAATTGTTACGGAGCACAGTGTGTCGCGTAGAACATGCTAGGTGGACAAAATTCATGTTATGATTTCCAGGAAATCTTATTTGCAAAACGTAAACAACACCACCAAACCCCGAATTCCGAGAAAAGGTTGTTTAACAAATTTGCAAGTGGCGAGTCATAAGCGTCAGAAGTCAGGTAATGAGTTTAATGCAGCTCTTTCAATCAATCAGTTGCAATTTAGCGACACTTTCGTGCACATCTTATAGTGACATATTCTAATATTGTGAAAGTTTTTGTGATGAATATTAATACTGAGGGTAAGTACTATTTTTTAATGTATTTTTTTAATCAGAGTCTATTAATTTGAATTTTTAGTATTTTTTTTAAATAGCCTATATATTTTAGCGTGTTTTTTTTTAAAAAAAAAACTTTGAAAGTTCAGAATATACAAACATACACCTCTATCCGGGCTAGTTTTTAGATATTACACAGAAATAACTTTATTCTTCGTAAAAATACACATATTGTTTAGCACACTTCAGTACAACATGTTTTTTTTTTTTTTTTTTTCCAGAACACGTTTACTCTATTTCAAGGGTAGCCTTTTTTGAGGAGTGGTTGAAACACACGAAGAATGAAAAAAACCTCGCGTGTATATGACTTTCTTTCTTCAAAATTTCACTTTGGTGACATTACTGAAAGCAGCCAAAAAGAAATAAAGTTGAAGATATCCAACTTGTCTAATAAGTTTGGTGCCAAATGGTTGGCTTCAGGAAAGTCGAAGGAGCGTTTTTTAATTAAAAAGAAGAATTGGTTGGATGAAGCAGACATACAGTTTACTGCGAGTTCTTTTGCGCCACAACCTTCAACATCAAGTGAGAATGTGACTCCTGCAGGAAGACCTCGCAAAGATTTCGAGGAATCGTCGTTTAAGACGAAGAAACGTCGCATCGTGGATCTCGTAGAATCCCGAAGTGTCAGTGAATTGGTGACTGCTGCCGAAATTGCTGTGCGTTCAGCAGGGCAAAGGAAAATTGCCAATGTGATTAGAGACATTAGTGAGAGCCCAGATAATATTATTAAGTCTAAAAATACCAGTTCCGTTAATCCTAGGCAATTAAGTAGTGACGAAGCCTAAGCTTACTGTATAGATTCTAAGTCAACAACGCATTCTTACAAACAAACTAGGAAGTGGTCCATGAAGGCGGGGCATAATGTGTTTCCGTCATATTTTAGTTTAAAAAAGTCCAAACAGGCCTGTTACCCTGCAGAGGAGCACATTGCTATAACAGAAACTCGTGCTGAAATAAATTTGCAAGCCTTATTAAATAAAACATAAACATAAAACATAAACAAAAACAAAAATAATATTTTGTTTGTCTTTTGTTATTGGGCTTTTTTACCGAAAAAAATAATGAATTTTACACGAAAAAAAATTTTTTCTTTCCATTAATTTCTAAATAACTCCAAAACGATAAAAGATAGAATAAAATAATATTCAATCAACTTTAATAAAAATTTGTTACGCATTTTTTAATGTTTTATTTATAAAAATCTGACAAGTTGTTCCCGAGTTATCGTTAAATATGTCTGCGTAGCTGACTAATTTAGGGGAAAAAATTAGCCACGCCCATAAAAAAAACCAACGCGATGAATTTTTTCTTAAAATAACTTAATATGCCTAGAATATACATAAACAATTGAAATAAGTGAAAAAATAATTTTGTCCAGCTAACTTGTACTAGTCGACACACTGTGCGGAGGTACAAAATGATCAATGACTTCACAAAACATACTCCAAATGAGTTTTCAACAAAAATTTTTTCCGATCTTTACTGAAAACTGATAACCTTGACATTTTTGTTTTTTTTTTATATATACTATATAAATTATTAAAGGTAATACACTCGTGATAATTTTCGTTTACCCTGTGGAGAATGTTCTAGAATTTTTCAAAATTTTTTGATCAGTACTTTTCGATATAAGAGAGGGGACAGCAATTTTTCGCAAATTTTTAAAAATAATACGAACAAAAGTGTACGCAAGTATTACATTATATATATTTTCGAACTCGTGTTTTTACAAGTTTTCATTTGACACCCCAGTTGATGACCTGGTATTTTTTTTTTCTTCCGATTTCACCAACCAAAATTAACCTTTAAAGTCAAAATTTAACTTTCAAAACTACACGGCTCTAATGAGGCCATCAATTCCTATATTAGTGCCAAATTTCAACTTTCTATATCAAATAGTTTCGGAGAAAATCGTGTGTGACAGACGGACAGACAGACAGACGGACAGACACTGAAGTGATCTCGGAACACGTAAAATATGCGTAGTAAAATCTGTTTTTATAAATATTCTCCATATAAAACCATAAGAAATATGTCTGGAAAACCGCTTTAGATATTATATTAAATTTTTGTTTAATGGATTCAATAGTGTTATTTTTATAACAAGACAAACCAAAAATTTATATTAAGAATTAAATTCTTATATTTTATTCCTATTTCTGATATTATTGGGGAGCCTAGATTAAAACTAAAAACTAACTAAATATTGTTATTAATTTTTATTTAAAAAATTATTCAATTTGTGAAATGTAGAAGTAACTCAAAACTTATTTAGGTGCCTAATATTATTTTATTATTAATTAAAACATAGCAAAAAATAGATTAAATTTTATAAACACTTTTTACAACATAACGATAATTATAATATTACAAAATATAAATTATTAAAATCAGCTATGAAATGAATATTAATTCACTTTAATATGTGTAGGTTAAACTAAAATGTTTCCACAATAATAATATTTGAACAATGTTGTTTTTCAGTAACATACAACAATTTATATCTCAGCTGATGAGCAGTAGTACGACGAAACACGTCTCGAAATTTTTCGATAGATTAAAGAACAGTAAACACCTGCTGAAATATAAGCTTCAGTTTTAGTAGTTGTTACTGATTTTAATCTCGTTTGATATAGAAGCTAATAATAACTATTAAAAAATAACCACTGGATGCCTGGATACAGAAAAACTAAAATAAAGTAAAATTCACGTGTTCAAGCCTTATTAATAAAAATTAAGGAAAAATACGATATATTTCCGTTATTCCGGACTTTATCATAAGCCCTTACATATTTTTATTTTTTCTCGTTTTATTGTAAGATTAATTTGTTTGGTTTAATATATAAAACTGTTAAAATTGATTATACTTTTTACTGCCTTATATCACTTGTTTTACGTATTATCAATATTTGGTTTGCTTTAATTATTAGAATTAATATTTCAAATAAGATATCAAATTCAATTTAAAAATATAAGACCCTCATAATAAAAATAAATCATTTTCCTTTTTAACAGAATTGCTTTAAACGTTTATATTGATGAAAAATTTCTGTGTGGATAACAACTTATTAGATCAATCTAGTTGTTCGAGAAAAAATGTAATAACTAAAAAGTACTAGCACATGGTTTATATTAAAAAAAAATCCAGCTCTAACCTGTGCAATTTCCCATGTTTGCTTACCATCTGTCTACCGATGGCTGCTATAAAACCTAATAAAATTTAAAAGGCAGTCCCAAATTCAATATACCTTTTTCTCTCAGAGCCTGTAATGTCACCACGCTTGGCACCACCAGGGTCTAATTTCCGTCCCGAATCTATAAATCTGGCCGAAGCACAAAAACATACAATCCCGAGAGATTTCCGTCTTCGCTGTTACTGCAAATGGTGATAGCTTGATTGGTGGGATAATTCTTTTTATTCTTTTTTTTTTTGCACGCAGATTTAAAACGGAAGTGGTTAAGCTCGTTAGAGAAATTGTGTAATGAAAGTATTGTTAGTGGAAGTGAGATATACTCTTAGATTGACGAATAGTCCTTTTTATAACAGTTATAGATTATAGAAATGCCTTCAGTTTCTATTGTTTTTATGTGTCAATGTTGGATAGGTTTGTCGCTTACTTGATGCAAATCCGTTTTTTAGGAAATTAAAAGACGAACTGTCTTATTTGTTACTTATTTTTTTTATTTATCTGCTACTGCAGTTTCGTAGGTTTTCTACATTGTCAAGTGTAATACTACAAACTGGTTTATTACGATTTATAACAAATTTCCCGGTACAATTTGGAATTACCCATTATTAAATTTCTGTGAACTTAAATTAAAATTATTTTATTACAAAGGGTTAAATGACAATATTGTTTCCAAATCAGGTATTTTTTGTTAACAGTAAAATTTTGTTTAAATATTTCTTATAATCAAATCTTTAAAGACGTTTTTCTTCCAAATTTCAAGAAATATTTTTCAATATATTCTTAAAACTTTTTATAAAATTCCTTCTTCAAAAATATAACTAAAAAGCCCTTGTAAAATATGCCAATCAGGGAGGAATTCTGGACATCTGTTGGATTATTTAAGAGGGCTGTGTCCTTATTTTTATTGTGTTTGTATTTAATTTTCTTTCTTTTTTGTGCTTTATGTAATATTTGTAGATTATTTATATCTGAAAAAATAAGGTTTTTTTTGATGCAAGTGGTTAGCAAAGTTGGAGTTTTCTTTGTTTAATCTAAAAGATGTTTGGTGTTCTTTAAATCTAGTATCGAAATTTCTCCCCATTTGGCCTATATAACATCTATTACATTTGCTACATGACAGTTTATAACCTCCAGAGTCTTTGTCTTTGTGAGTTTTGTCTTTTACATTGAAAAAGACCTTTAACCAATATTTTCTAAATGTTTCGAAACTTTGCAGCTGGGTATGCTACAGTAAGTTACTGTATTTTTGTTAACTGGTAAAGAATAAAACAAAATAACAGTTTTTTTCTGTTGTTTTTTTATGTAATATTCTGTTTATTGTCCTGTTGTCATATATATATATATATATATATATATATATATATATATATATATATATATATATATATATATATATATATATATATATATATATATATATATATATATATATAAATCCAACGTTTCTCTGTCTGTCTGTCCGTTAGTGCGCTTATCACTGGAGAACCACTTATCCGACTTACGTACTTTTTTTTTAAAACATACATATGTTCTCTGACCAGGTTATAGGCTATATTTTATTACGATAGGTAGCATAAGGAATGAACAGTGACGATAATAGTGAATGAATTCGGAAAAAAGTTTGCCGCTAGCGCGTTCTTTTGCAAAACACTACCTAAACCACTAAATATGGAACAATATCATGTAGCAAAGGATATCTATAATATATATATATATATATATATATATATATATATATATATATATATATATATATATAAAATGCAACGTGTCCCTGTCTGTTTGTCCGTTTGTGCGCTTATCACTGGAGAACCACTTATCTGATTTACGTTCTTTTTTTTAAATATGCTAAACCATTAAATATTGAACAATTTGATGTAGCAAAGAATATCTATAATATATATAAAATGCATCGTCTCTCTGTCTGTCTGTCTGTCCGTTAGTGTGCTTATTACTGGAGAACCACTTATCCGATTTACGTGCTTTGTTTTTAAACGTACATATATTCTCTGGCCAGGTTATAGGATATGTTTTATTACGTTAGGTGACATAAGGAATAAGCAGTGACGATAATAGTAAATCAAGTCGGAGAAAAGTTTGCCGCTAGCGCTTTCTCTTGCAATACACTGCCTAAAGCATTAAATATGGAACAATATCATGTAGCAAATAATATAATATATATATAAAAATGCAACGTCTCTCTGTCTGTCTCTCTGTCCGTTAGTGCGCTTATCACTCGAAAACCACTTATCCGTTTTACGTTTTCTCTGGCCAGGTTATCTATAATCTTCTATCTATAATATATATAAAAATGCAACGTCTCTCTATCTGTCTGTCTGCCTGTCTATCTGCCTGTCTGTCCGTTAGTGCACTTATCACTGGAGAACCACTTATCCGATTTACGTGCTTTTTTTTTAAACATACATATGTTCTCTGGCCAGGTTATCTATCTATAATATATATATAAAATGCAACGTCTCTCTGTCTGTCTGTCTATCTGTCCGTTAGTGCGTTACGTGCTTTTTTTTTTAAACATACATATGTTCTCTGGCCAGGTTATAGGATATATTTTATTGCGTTAGGTAACATAAAGATTAAGCAGTGACGATAATAGTGAATTAAGTCGGAAAAAAGGTTACCGTTAGCGCATTCTCTTGCAATACACTGCCTAAACCATTAAATATGGAACGATACCATGTTGCAAAAAATATAATATATAAAATGCGACGTCTCTCTGTCGGTCTGTCTGTCCGTTATTGCACTTATCACTTGAGAACCACTTATCCGATTTACGTGTTTTTATTAATTTATACATATGTTCTGTATAATTCGATATAAGCTTAGATAATGGGAGGTAAGGTGAGATAATGGGAGATAAGGGGAATAATGGGAGATAAGGAGAAATACTGGGAAATGAGCAGAGATAAGCCTTGATAATGGAAATTATGTAGAGATAATGGGAGATAAGGAGAAATAATGGGAGATAAGGGGAAATAATGGCAGATATTTTATTACGTTAGGTAACATAAGAAATAAGCAGTGACGATAGTAATGAATCAAGTCTACGCGAGCGGAGCCACGGGCACTGTTAGTATATATATATATATATATATATATATATATATATATATATATATATATATATATATATATATATATATATATATAATGTCAATTGTTAGTCAATCAAAAACGTGTCTGTAATATACGAGTAAAAAACAAAATGACTTTGGTAAATGCTGTGAATAACAAATAATCGGGCAAGTTTTAGTTGCCTTTAATTAGTTCAAAATTTATGAGACAACCAACCAATTTATTAATTCATTATTCATTTTAATCGCATGAAATAACATTATAACTTGTAATGTTAACTAATTAATATTTTTAAAACACATCATAAGCTTATTATATTGTGGAATGCTTGTTATTTTATTTTAGTTTGTTGTCTAATTGTAAATATTAGTTTAATAATAAATTCAACTCTTAATTTTGTAAATTTGACTAATTATTTTAATTAGTCATTATATTCATAATTCCTCTGATAAATTGACATTAAAAAATGATTTAAATATTTGTTTAATTTTGTAACAATAATTTTATATTATTATAAATAATAAATTATCTTTTTTTATGGGTCTAGCACACGTGCTACAGGGAAGTCCCTAAAGCGCTCCAGGAGCGGCGCGTGTGCGAAAAAAACGATTCACGCTGTTCTTAAATTGCTGTAAATTGTACTCGGTGGGAAACACAGCCCTGGGCAAATTATTCCAAAGGGATGATGTTCTCCATATATCAGAAAACAATACATTTTTAGCTTTTCATTTTGGTTTTAACTGGATTATAGAAATCACTAAATGACTGATCTTATTCCTTCTGCCACATTAAGTTTTAAAACGTTTTACCATAAACTCAAGAATTATGTTATGTTGATTATTCACTTAAATGGCGGCTACTGAATAAGAAATAAATGGTAAAAGTGATTGACACAGTCAAAGCTTAAAAGCAGGTACCGCTTGAAAGCTGCTGTATCAGCTTTCGATGGAGTAATAGGCATGCGTGCTTAGTACAATTTGTTGTATTCTACCATCATATTCATTATATCTTCTGGGATAAGTACCTGTAAACTCTGTTCTCTTGTTTGTCAATCCTAGCCTGACTGACGAGCAGTGATACGGCGAAACGCATCTCAGGATGGATTTAACGAATATGAAAACTGTAAACTGCTGAAATATTGACTTCGACCGTTTTCAGTTGTTTTATATTAATTATATATTCCTGAGGAGAATCTCCCAAAAAGCGCTACCTGCTTTTGAGCGTTGACTGTGTCAACCACTCTGTCGGCTCGAAAGCTGCTGTGTCAAGTTTTGATGAAGTAATAGGTATGCGTACTTAGTATAATTCGGTGTATCCTACCATCGTATTCCGCAAATTCTATGATAAATACCAGTAAATTCTGTGATATGGTGAAACGCGTTTCAGGATAGATTTGACCAATAAGAGAACAGTGGGTAAACTGCTGAAATATGGACTTCGTCCGTTTTGAATTGTTTTACATTTATATGCCTGAGGAGGATCCCTCGAAAAGCGCGACCTGCTTTTAAGCGTTGACTGTGTCCACGACTCTGTCGGCTCGAAAGCTGCTGCGTCAACTTTCGATGGAGTAATAGGTACATACACGTATTTAGTACAATTCGTTGTATCGTACCATCGTATTCCGTAACTTCTGGGATAAGTACCAGTAAATTATGTTTTCTTGTTTGTCAATCATAGCCTGACTGACTAGCAGTGATACGGCGAAACGCGTCTCAGGATAGATTTGACTAATAAGAAAACAGTGGGTAAATTGCTAAAATATGGACTTCGTCCGTTTTCAGTTGTTGTACACTAACTAGGAAATAAAAATCCCTGGAAGCTGTAAGAACTTCATAGGCTAATATTTTATTAGCACATTCTCTGTCAAATTTTACATACTATACAGTCCCTGGCCAAATTATTAGACGCACTGCAAGATTTCATGTAAAATATTAATTACCGAGTGATATTGTACCGTTTTATTATTTTAAATTGATTTGTTTTTTATTTTTATATTATCCAATCAATTATCTATTTATTTGACATAAATAAAACAGCATTAATTTAGAAAAGCATAAGTTTATTAAGTTTTAAAGAAAAGTGAAATTAATGTTAGTAAAAGTCAATATTTAGTTGAGCCACCTTTAGCCGCTATCAAAGCTTTAATTCTGCGCGGCATGCTATCAATGCAAGATTGTACTGTCTCCTGCATTTGAGGATGATGATTCCATACATGAATAATCTTTTCTAGGAGCTGGGTTTTGTTGGTAATCACATCTTTAGTCACTTCTCTTTTCATCAGCTCCCACACATTTTCAATGGGGTTCATACCCGGCCAATCCAACAGAGGTATATTTTTTTTCTGCCAAAAAAGCTTTAACAGACCGAGCAGTGTGGCAGGGAGCTCCATCTTGCATGAAAGTGAATGGTTCCCCATTTGGAAACCATTCTCTGAGCTGCGGAATCAACCGATTTTGTAATACTTCTTTGTACTGATCTTGCCTCATTATTCCTTTGACGACGTACAGACGTCCAGTGCCCTTGCCGCTGATGACTGACCAAATCATCACTTTGGTGGGATGTTTAACCGTCGGGACGACACAATCAGGATGAAACTTTTCTCCATGACGACGACGCACATACTGAGCTTTATTCTGCAAAATTTCGAATGTGCTTTCGTCACTGAAGCAGACCTGTCAAAAATAGGAAAAATATATAAACTTCCATGTTTATTTGCTTTATTTAACTGAAAATGATAATAATGTATCAATTATTGATTAAATTGCTGTATCTTACCGATCTCCAGAAGTCCACATCTTTGTCTTACCATTGTTTGGCCCACTTCAGGCGCTTTGCTTTCATTGCAGCTGTAAACTTGGGCTTCCTGGCGGGGCGACAGGCCTTAAAATCTAATTCTTTCAATTTTCTTCGAACAGTGCGCTCAGAAGCATTTACGCTAGCATCCTGGCGTTGTGATTTTATTACCTTTGTGGTAGCAAATCTGTTTTCTACACAAATTTTCTCTCTGACCGTGGAGTGAAAATTGGTTTTCTACCCGCATCTTTTCTTTCTTTTCGGGCTTAATTCCTTCCCTGACTCAATTTTCTTTTTTATGCGTCGTACACTAGCTTCAGAAACCTCCAATCTTCGTGATATTTCTCGGTTTGTAAATGTTTTCGCAATCACAAGGGCCTTCACTTCAGCTTTTTTACGTGGTGAAAGATCGCCTTTTCTACCCATAATGAAAATCGTCCAATTACTTTTTTAAAACACTGCATACAAAATAAACTAATAACTGAGTAGTATAAAACTGTTAAACAAACAATCACAGTCCATAAAGCCACAGAAACACGTCCGTACCTGACTCGGTTCCGATCGCGACTGATACAGATTTGTACTTGTTTACGTTCATGTAACACTTTGTCAACACAGTGTTGCCATATGTTAAAAATAAATACAAATATGTAGTCTACAACAATTCTTTTAAATAAAAATCAATAATATTGTAGTTTAAATATACCATTATTGCATAAAAACTCTTAAGAAACATAAAATTACTAAAAAAAATACAGTGCGTCTAATAATTTGGCCAGGGACTGTATATTATATCCTATCCCCGTTGCCTCTGTTGATGCTCTTCACCCAGGGATACTTCTGCTGCCCCGGCTGCCTAAATTTTGGTCTCAATTTACATTGAGTTACATAGTCTTATAGGAAATAATAAGATAATTCTTTAGTATATGGTTATACAAAAGAAAATGGTGAAAATTATTTACCTGGTACTCCTCCTCAACTAAATAGTTTGGTGCGCTAAAAAAATAAATCAATTTAAACTCGATATTTTAGATGGTCAATACTTCATGGTGACGGATAGTAATCATAAAGAAAATTTGAACATAGGAAAGGCTTTACACATATTTGTTCCTGATAATTAATATTTTCAGAGCACCCAAAATGGTGCATTTTAGAACTGAACGACTTAATTTATTTTTATGTTAGGTTTTTATACTTCACGCAAGAGTTTCTGTGTGACTAATAGTCAAATTTTCCTATAAAATTGCGAGCTTTCGTTTTTGGGTAAAGAATAAAAAAGAGAAAATTTGATGTATCCTAAGTTACTATCATATATGTATAACGGTTGCCCTAATAGGCAATAGAGTTCAAATCATTAAAAACACACATTAGGTCACATCTTATACGAGGCTGGTTTGAAAAGTCCGTGCAAAGTCCGAGAGATGGCACCACCGGCGCGTATCGAGGTCATGTTTGGCATTCGTGTGAATCAAGGAAGTCGAGTGATTTTCAAGAAATGGACGAAAAGGAATTTCGTGTGGTGATTAAACATTACTTTATGAAAGGCAAAACGCCTCAGGAGACTAAAGAGAAGCTTGATAAACATTATGGTGACTCTGCACCTTCGATTAGAACAGTTTATAAGTGGTTTCAAAATTTTCGGACTGGCCATATGGGCACAAGTGACGCTGAACGTTCTGGACGGCCTGTGGAGGTTACGACTCCAGAAATCATTGATCAAATCCATGATATGATGATGGATGACAGAAGAGTTAAGGTGCGTGAGATTGCTAGTGCTGTGGGCATCTCGACTGAACGGGTACATAATATTTTGCATAAACATTTGGACATGAGAAAGCTATCCGCAAGATGGGTGCCGCGATTGCTCACGCTTGACCAAAAACGGAATCGTGTGAAGTGTTGCAAGGATGGTTTGCAGCTGTTCCAGAAGAATCCGGAGGACTTTAAGCGTCGTTTCGTCACCGTGGATGAAACATGGATACATTACTATACTCCTGAGACCAAACAACAATCTAAACAATGGGTTACCAAGGGGGAATCTGCACCAAAAAAGGCGAAGACCATTCCTTCGGCCGGAAAGGTTATGACGACTGTCTTTTGGGATTCGCAAGGGATAATCCTCATCGACTATCTGGAAAAGGGTAAAACTATTACAGGTGGATATTATTCATCATTATTGGACCGTTTGAAAACCGAGCTGCAAGAAAAACGCCCGCGATTGGCCCACAAGAAAGTCCTTTTCCATCACGACAACGCACCAGCACACACCTCAGCAGTTTTGGTCGCAAAATTAATGGAAATAGGATTCCAACTCGTTTCACATCCCCCCTATTTTCCAGACTTGGCTCCCTCGGACTACTATTTGTTCCCCAATTTGAAGAAATGGCTGGCGGGACAAAGATTTTATTCAAACGAGGAGGTGATTGCAGACACTAATGGATATTTTGCAGACTTGGACAAATCCTATTATTCGGAAGGGATCAACAAACTAGAACATCGTTGGACGAAGTGTATAAGCCTAAAAGGAGACTATGTCGAAAAATAAAAAAGGTTTACCCCAAACACATAAGTAGTTTTTATTTTTGCACGGACTTTTCAAACCAGTCTCGTATTTCTAGTTATTAATTTCCAAGTGTGCCTTAATAAATGGATGAAATGATTCTATAGAAATATTTTTTAGAATTCCCGAAATTGTTATTAAAAAAATATTCAATGTACTTCCCTTGCGATAAAAATGAGTAAGTTTCGATCAAATTAACCCTTTTCGTAATGTAAAAAATAATATAATTATATATCGAAACCAAAACTTTATATTATCTATTTTAAACTCTTTAATTATTGGAAAATATGTTCCGTTTACGTATTTTTTCTATTAAGATTGGGCATAATAAACAAATCATTTTGGATTGGAAATGGGCATATAACATGATAATTTGGAAGCTCCCTCTCTCAAATTCTCCGAAATCATTTATATATATATATATATATATATATATATATATATATATATAATATATATATATATATATATATATATATATATATATATATATATATATATATATATATATATATATATATATATGTTCTTAAAATCGACTTTTTGTTTGAGCTCACACCCCAGACTTATTTTCATGTTTTTGTCAAGAATGGAAAATGGAAATAATAGAAAAATAAAAGATTGATGAGTGAGGTGAAGGAATTAGAAGGAAAAAACAAGAAACAGTTCTGAGAAAAGGACGTAATAAAATTATAATGGATATTAAGAATAAAACAAAGACATGGGAGCAATACGTAGAGCAACTTTTCAATGGACATAGATCAGAAAACTTACGGCTAAACAGGGATAAGGAGATAGGGCCAGAAATAACAAAAAGAGAAATTATTCACACTGTACACCTACAGAAGGATGGATAAGCAGTTAGTCCAGATAAGATAAAGGGAGAAATCCTCAAAATATTTTCAGATGAAAGTCCATTTATTAATCGACTGATTTTCTTATTTAACGAGATCTATGAAACTGGACAAATCTTGACTGACTAAAGTCGACTTTTATCCCAATTCCTAAAAAGTCAAAATCATTGAAATGTGACGTTTATCGATTGATAAGTTTAATGTCTTACGTTCTCAAGATATTCCTGAGAAACATCCATACCAGAATATATAGAAAATGTGAAGCAGAAACAGATAACACACAATTCGAATTGAACAGGCCCAAGTAACATACATGAATATGAAAAAATTCTTCCATCGCACAAGTCTCAGTCTCGATCTCCGAATGAGAATGGTGTGAGCGTATGGATGTAAGTGCTCGACTCTTGACCCTGGCTCAGAGAAACGACTAGAATCTTTTGGAATGTACATTTTAGACGCCTTCTTCGCATCTCCTGGGCACAGAAAATAAAAAACACAGAAGTACTGGAAAGAATGAACCAAATGAAAAAATTACTAAACATAAAAATAATACTTCGGACATATAATGGAAGTCTCAAAGTACCAATTGCTACATCTAATTAGTGAAGGCAAAATAAAGAGCAAACGATCGATCGGAAGACCACAGAATTCTTGGCTGAAGGACATGAGAAGATGGATGTGCTTCAAATGATATATTTTTAGCAGGAATTTCTAAAGTTCGTTTAGCTATATGGATCGACAACCTTCGTGAGGAGACGGCGTCGTAAGAAGAAGAGTACCCTTAAAAGAACATATAATATTAATATTTGTTAGTTAGCTCTCCTAACTCCCTTCCGACGCATATATGTTTCCCTATAAATTTCTATAATATTGTTGATACCCTATAATTTATCTACTCCTACAGCTGGAAGTCATTTCGCCAAAAAAGAAGTTGTTTCTCTACCTCGTACATACTGTACAATATTTAAGATTGATAGGTTATTACCTTATTTTCACAGTAAATCGACAAATTAAGAAACCCAGATAAATGGAAAAGATGATTTAATATTCATTCTAGCTAGGAAAGTAATATGGGTTTAATTTATATATTAAGTAGATATTCTTTCTTATAAATATTTTTAATTTATTTTGTCAACTTTTAGTGATCTACATGCAGTTATTGTATTTATTAAGTTTCGTAAATTAATTTAATTGTACTTTATAAAAACCTTTAGTATGTTAAAACACTGCTGGATGTAGGCTTTTCCCATTTCATGCCACTGCCATCTATTTTGTGCCTTTCTCTTCTACGCCCAAGCCTTGGTCTGCACTCCATAATTTTTTTTTCTATCTGTCACCTGTCCTACGGGCCACACGTTCGGGCCCCCCCTCCATTTTAAATCGGCCATCCTTGCCATTACATCCACGACTTTAGTTTGTTGTCGGACCCATCTGTGCTCTGGCTAATCCTGAAGCATATCTTTGTGTGAGACTCCATATCTCAGTTCGTAGGTAAGTGCAGGGAGAATACACTAATTGTACAGTTTTCTTTTGAGAGTGTTGGGTATTTCGAATGTAAGACTGTTATTTAACTTTCCAAATGCTGTCCAAGACATTTTAATTCGTCAAGAAATTTCTTCATCAGTTGTAGTGATTTTCTGTCGTAAATATATATAATGTTCGCCCTTTCTAGAGTGTTCTATTTGTGTATGTATCTGTGTTTGATATGATCTTTGTTTTATTGATATTGATCGTTAATCTAACTACCCTAGAGTGATAGTTTAATTCCATAATCATCTCTTGTAGCTCAGCAGGGTCATTATTTATTAAAATAATACACAGGCCACGACCTTTTAAACCCTGAGACTGGTTTTTGGTGCACTGGATCCAAATCCGACCTCAGAATTGCTCCATCATATCAGGTTTTCGAGATATCCTAACCTAAAAATACAAAAAACAAGGTTTTTCACTATTTTTGGGATTATATTACACCTCGAATTAATTTTTCTCCACAAAACTGCGGCATCTGAAAGTACTACTCTTCCCCTTCAAAATGCATTTTTAATTTTTCAGATATTTTATTTCTTCTCGGAAAAATCGTCCGTTGAAATTAATTAGTTAGGCGTTTTCGTTACAGCCATACCAATTTGGTTAAGAGTTTGTTACGTTTGCCTTTCTGTTATGTTAAATTTTGATTCTTTTAGGATTTTATCAATTTTCACTCGACGCCTGAGGTTATGTTGGGTTCATTTGCCTTCATGCTTGTTTAAGAGTGTAATGTCAAATATCATTGATGAATGGAGTATTATTGAGAAAAATTTTTTCAACAAAAGTTGTGTATTTTTGCTAAAGCAACATGATAAAAAATATGGGTTCCCATTTAAAAAATGACCTTCAAAATGATCTTCCAAGGTCATCACAATTATATCATTTTATTGCTCCTTCAACACCCTTCGACTTTTGTCTGAAACTTTTTACTAAAAGTTGACATAAAAAAATTAGGATGAGACACCGTGTATGATAACAAATAAACAATGTTACTACTAGAAAGATGATGTCTCCGAGGAGAAATAAGATATCTTTCATATGCTGGAACGAGTTTTATGGAGAAAAATTAATCCCAAATATAGCTAAAAACCATGTTTTTTGCATTTTTAGGTTAGGATGTCTCGAAAACCTGATGTGATAGAGCAATTCTGCGGTCGGGCTCGGATTGAGCGCACTAAAAACCTTTGGGAAAGTGTCGCCTGGTCTCAGAATCTGGAGTTTGATCTAATCTTGTCGGCCTGTGATATCGTCGGCGCATCACTTAAAATATTCACCGTTGATGTTTATGCCTTTACCGGTTTGGAAGAGATCGTATCGCCTTGCCTTATACCTCTCTTTATTGGAATTGGAGATTTTTTTCCCAGAAGGGGATATGCATTGTTGCCTGCGGATAGATTTTCTCTTCATTTTATGTATCTGCTGTCTATACGACAGTTCTCGATAGAGTTAAGTATCGCCCACCGCTCGATATAGTGTCAAATGCTTTTTCATAGTCATAGGTTTAGGATAATTATTGCCAAATTTTGGAAATTAAAAATAACGAATTTCCCGTTCTAAAGTGGTTTAAAAATTAAGATGCTTCCTAAAAATGTATCTCTATAATATGTAAAAGGTAGTAGGTGAGAAATATTTCTTTTAGTACTTCTAATCACATTATTTAAATATATTTAATGTTTACCGTGTAAATATTATTTAATGTTTACCATGTAAATTATTAATTACATAACATATATTGCATTTATTTTTTGCGCACATTCATACCATTACGCAGGTAATGCCAATTAATCCTTAATATATTCCTGAAATATACTTTCTGTATTTCTGAGCCTACACGTGGTATCGAAATAAAACGAACTTATTATTTATATACCAGAAACAGTGAACACTGCAGCTGTGAGAAGTTGCCAAAATTAACCAAAAAAGTGCTTTATAAGATCAATTTGTTCGCTTTAATGTCAATATTAGCACTTAAGAAAATATGTGTTGCTTATATTCCGATATTCTTCTCGTATAGAATTTCATTAAAGTTAGCAAAGAACAGAGTTATTTACATTTAGCTCATAATAGCTTTAATTTGATCTGAAAGAAATACGAGAAGGCGCTAAGAAATTCATTTTTAATGCACTGACTGGTCCTGTTATCCGATTTAATTTACGACATGATCAAACTTAAAATAATTGAAAACTATATATCGTAATTGTAAATAATTTTCTAAAAAGTACACTTAGTTTACAAGTGACACCTTTGTGCAAAACTGGTAATTCTAATATTTATATTTAAAGACGGCTAAGGCAGATGGATAGGTTGAATAATGTTTCACTTTATTGGTAAAATTTATTAACTTTCTAATTTATTGTGTGAAATCTGGAACCTTAAAGACCTAAACTTAAGCAGTAGTCATTAATCATTTTCTTTATAATGTTGGTAGAACATTAAATTATACTTTAAAAATGAAGTTATTTATTTTAAGATATTAAATGATTGAGAAGTAAAAAAATGCCATAAAAATAACAATTATATTAAGTAATTAAGGGGCTAACATATACCAGTATACTATTTAAAAATAAGGATATTTTCTAGAATGTTTCTGAAGAAAATTACTGCATCAGATGTTTTAAAATATTGGCTACATACACTCCTGGACAAAATTAACGCAACAATATATTAAATCATACAAATCTTTATAACGAATTAATTTTAATAATTTTTATGAACATTGGTTACACTAAAAGTTAGAAAAAACTTATTCGGATACTTTAAAAGTGAATTAGCTACCGAATTTCTCTATACGATTCGAATTAAAATTATTCTTAAGACCTAATAACAAAATCGTTGAAATTATGTAATAATGAAAAAAATAAACTGGGACACTAGTAGCAAAACTAATGGTGTAACTGGGACACTAGTAGCGTGTGTTGCCTCCTCTACTTTAGATGACAGCGTTTATGCGCCTAGGCATGCTTCTAATTAAATTTTGGATAAAATCTTGAGGAATTTGCTCCCATTCTGTGATAACTGCATTTTCAAGTTCCGTCAGGTTTCTAGGTGCAGGTATATGACGTTTCAGATTTTTCTTAAGGTGATCCCATAAATGTTCTATCGGATTCAGATCCGGGCTTTTTGGTGGCCATTACATAATCGGTATATCAACTTGATTAAGATACTCGAGTACCTCCCCCTAGGTCGAGCGTTGTTTTGCATAAACAGGAAATTGGGCCCCACAAAATGACCGAAAGGCATCACATGTTCTATTACAATATTCTCAAGATAGTAGTCAGCATTCATGGATCTCATACGGACAGGAACTAACTCTGTGTGAGCATCAAAGCAGATGCCACCCCAGAGATATTGCAAGGAGCAAACCTCTCTCCTGGTCTTCGCCATACTCGCTCACGACCATCTGGATGTTTTAGACTAACCCTAGTTTCATCTGTGAAGAAAACTTGTTTCCAATCATCCACAGACCAGTTTTCGTGATTTCGAACAAAACGTAACCTGGCGACTCTGTTCTCTCTAGTAAGCAAGGGCGCAGTGGCTGGTCTCCTACTGTTTAATCCAGCTTCATTTAACCGTCTTCTAACTGTTTTAGAAGAAATTGTGACATTGCGAACAGCTTCGAGTTCGTTTCTTATTATAGACCTAGTGACAGTCCTGTTTCTTAAAGCATATTGTCTTATAAAACGTTCATCTAGGTCGCTAGTGCATCGTTTTCGCCCTTGCCCTAGCCTTCTAGAAGTTCCTACTTCATTCAAGCGTCTTACCATACGACTTATTGTGGAATGATGTTTGCCTAACAAATTGGCACATAACTCTGACAATATCCCTCGTCCAATAAAACTGGGGCTCGCACTACCTCGTGTTCAGTTAAATTCCTTGTTCGATTCATTTTTCTAATTCTTCAGGGTTAAAAATAAAACAGTCTACCACAAAAACGTATTACTTTGAAAAAGGGAACAATTTATAAGCTTACTTTTAAAGAAAATCTATCGCATTATTACAGAAAATTGTTTATCTTCTAAAAAATTCTTTAAAACTATAAATCTAAACGAATTGTTTTGATTTCTGTCATGAACAACGAAACAAAATATGCATAGCCTACTATTCAAATACTCGATAAACTTTAAAACTGACATAAGAAAAAGATAAATTAATTTTCAGATTGTTGCGTTCATTTTGTCCAGGAGTTTATTTACTTACTATTTGTTTACAAACACATACAAATTTTTTCTGACTAAAATAGTGAAATTTACGGGACTTATGCCCCGGTAATGGGACAGGTGGAAAAAAAGTAGCTCCACTTCTGCCGTGATTGGCGCCTCCCATTACCTGGAAGAAAAAAAACAAAATAGCGGCGTTTAGAAAAAAAAGTATAAAATTTTCGCCAAAAAAGTGTCCGTTTTTTGCATGCCAAATTGACATTTTTGGTCCAGTCAAAAAAATCCATGGTTCATGGTACGACAAAACATGTTCTTAATATGCAAAAAAAAACTAAGTCGATACAATAAATCGTTTTCGAGTTACAACTGCACCAAATTTAAAAATTGCAGTTCTGAGAAAAACGCATTTAAAGAATTACTAACGTGTAACACATAAATAATGATCTCTTGCCGTGTACCTACTTTTGTGACTATGTTGAATTCACTGAAGTATTAGATGTTTAACTTTCACTTACGTGATGACGTCACGGCATTGGAATTTTAATACCTGCTCGGGTTTGTGTTACAGGAGCGGCATGTGTGCGGAAAAAGCGATTCACGTTGTTCTTGAATCGCTGTAAATTAATTATTATGATCATTTCCTTGGCGTTGAAACTTTTTTCTAGGGATACTTTAATGACATTGGCATAATTGCCAACAGTCCGCAAACAAATTGAGAGTATCACCACGGGCAATGGAGCGAGGTATGTTGGGTGTCACAAGGAAGGATAGAATAAGAAACATAATCATCAGACAACGAATAAAAGTAATAGAGATTATTCAAAAAAATTGCGCAATCCAAATGGAGATGGGCAGGCCATATAGCTCGAAGGGATGATAATCGATGGTGTAAAAGATTAAAAGAATAGAGACCCAGAGAAGATAAAAGGAATGAAGGTAAACTACCTACTAGATGGTGCGATGACATCAAGGGAGTGGCAGAAAATTGGGTTAACACCGCTCAGGACAGAGATCATTGGAAGTTCTTAGAGGAGGCCTATATCCAGCAGTGGATGAGCGCGATTGATGGATGATGATGACTTTAATGACTGTTAAATATTAAATTCTAGCCGCAAAAGTTATTAAATTTAACATTTCCAGTGTATTTGTTACGTATACAAATGCCTGCAAGTAGATTTTGTATGATAATGATGGTTGTTTTCCCCCACTTAGCTTAAAGCTTCTGGATGCACACTATAATTTTAGATTGTTTCCTTACTTTACTCAGTCTTCAAACTTTTTTGCTGGATAATGGTAGCTTCGACCATTCCTTAAATAAATTCATAGGAGCAGGATCAACTGCAAATGTTATAGAACATTATCGTTTAAAATATTATCAAAAATGGACCGCTACTGGTTTTTAGTTTATATTATTTCACAAACCCAGCTATTTAACAAAATTATTAAGAGACTCTCAGTAAAAGGTGCTGTACTTTTTAATTTTTCAAATTATATGTTTTTACATTTGATAATAATATGAAGAAACAATGTCACATTTGTTAGATGAATTTATTTCGACATATTTAATTATGTTTAAAACATTTTCATTTTCTTAAGTAATAAACAAAATGAAAAATAAAATGTTTCTATTTTTATCGTTGCTTAATGTTTTTTTTTAGTGTTCCGTACGAAACACTTATAAGAAGACTTCGGTGTCTGTCTGTCTGTCCGTCTGTCTGTCACATCCGATTTTCTCCGAAACTACTTGTCATAGAAAGTTGAAATTTGGCAATAATATAGGAATTGATGGCCTCATCAAAGCCGTGTAGTTTTGCAAGTTAAATTTTGACTTAAGGGGTTAGTTTTGGGGGGTGAAATCAGAAGTGAAAAAAATTTTTTTTTACTAGGCCATCGAGTGTGGTGTCAAATTAAAGCTTATAAAAACACGAGTAAAAAATGTATATATAATGTAGTACTTGGACTCACTTTTCTTTGTATTATTTTTAAAAAGTCGCGAAAAATCGCTGTGCCCTCACCTTATCTCGAAAAGTACTGATCAAAAAAGTTTGAAAAAATCCTGGAATGCTCTCCGCGGGGTGTAGATTGAACGAAAATTATCACAAGTGCATTACCTTTAATAATTTATTTGGCATATAAAAAAAAATAAAAATTTCAAAGTCATCAGTTTTCAGTATAGATTGGAAACAAACTTTGTTGAAAACTCCTTTGGGGTGTGTTTTGTGAAGTCACTGATCATTTTATACCACCGTAACAAAATTTTTTATTTTAAGAGCAATGAACGTACGGAACACTAATTATGCAAGTTCAACTTGCACTTGACCGGTTATTTTATATATGGGCATAGTACACGTGCTGCAGGTAAATCCCTAAAGCATTACATGAGCGACACGTGTGTGGAAAGAGCGGTTCACGTTGGTCTTGAATCGCCGTAAATTGTGCTCGGTCGGAAACACAGTCCTGGGCAAATTATTCCAAAGGGATGAGGTTCTCCATATAAAAGACTGCTTCAAAAGGGTTATGCGAGGAGTAATAAGCTGAACCTCATACGGATGTGAAGTATTAGCGCGACGTATATTTCTAGCATGCACCGCTCTGGGAGGAATTAGGCGGGCCACATCCAACGAACACTTTCCATGAAAATACTAGTAAAATAGGCTCAAGTCGGCAACTGTTTTTCGATGTTCCAACGAGTCAAGGTTGCTGGCCACTTCCGGGTCTCCAGTAAGGCGAACAGCTCTCTTCTGAATAGAATTCAACAAATGCAGTGTATGTTTGGGAGCAGAGCCCCAAACATGGGAGCAGTATTCTATCGTTGGTCGAATTTGAACTTTATACGGAATTAACAGTTATTTTGAAGTGTAAAGCTCTCTTTGCTCTGCTTGCATCATGTTCATGCCAAGACATATTTGCTCCCAAATTAATGCCCAGCAAATTGAGTGACGATGCTAGAGGAAAGGCGTGCCCCGACCTAACTATGTCGGGTTAAGCAACTTTTTTAGAAGAAACTGCCACCTGGGTTTTCATAGCATTCAATTCTACTTGGTTACTGTCACCCCAAGATAGAATTTAAGTTGAACGACCTCCTGCTGTCTGCGGATATATACGTGAGCAGCCAATGTTCGAGCGTTCAAAATAAAGGATGAGATAAGCGTACTGTCATCTGCAAAGCTGTAGATTAGATTCCTGATTCTTTCCAGCAGATCGTTGATATAAATGAGAAAGAGAGTAGGAGACAGTAGGAGCTCTGGGGCACACCGGCATTGATAGTGAAGAAACCCATCGATTGCCACTCGTAAAGAACACTCTTTGAGGGAACTTGAGGGCCATAAACAGAACTATTCAGACGTACCAGAAGAACATACCCTAGCCAACAATCCATCGTGCCAAACACGGTCGAATGCCTTGAATATATCAAGAGCAACCTCTCGAGATTCTCCACAGTGTTCAATTGCGTTATTTCAAACATGTGTTACATAAGTTAAAAGATCTCCTGTTGATCTGGGTTTACGGAAGCTACGGTAATAATATTGAATCCTTCAAGATATTTTAGAAGACGCTGATTGATAGTCGTTTTTATGACTTTCGATATTATTGAAAGCAGTGCGACTGGTCGGTAGTTGTTTGGCAAGGTCTTCTTGCCTTTTTTGCTTATCGGCTAAACTGTGGTACATTTCCAGCAGGAAGGAAATATTCTCTTTCTGTAGAATAGATTGAAAAGTCTACAGAAAACTGGTGTTAGTTCTCTCGCGCAGTTTTTGAGTACTATGGCAGGTATTCCGTCACCGCCAGAAGGTTTTTTGGTGGCGTTTGTATTCCCTGTATTTAGACAATGAGTGATAAGATAAAGAAAAATACTATTGTTATTTTTATTGCAACATACTCAGAGATAATTAGAAAATTGATAAATACAGAATTCTATAGCACAGCTTAAAACAGACTTCATTTTTCAAAAACTTCGTAATTTTTACTGTGACACAATATTTATTTATTTTTTTATTTTCACACGTAACTTTAAAATATGAAACTTTGTAGAGAAGTATAAATAAATTAATAACAACCAACCATCATCAATCATTTGCTTTATTAGTTTAGCAGGATATAATGTTGTGCTTTGAGAATAAAATATTTATTTTAAATCTCTTGGTTTTAATTAAATTTTAAATGATTGATAACCGAACTGGTAATAACTGGCATAAAATGACATATATAGAAAAAGGAAATGAGAAAGTTATTTATCGAGTATTTCCGTTAAAAATATATATTTTTAATTTTTTTTTAATAACTTTGTAATCACATCCCTTTACATTGGATTTTTTATTATTGTAATTAGTGAAAAGAAGAATTCTGAGATTCGTTGACGCCAAAAATCCTGAAGAGATATATTCAAAGCAAGTCCTCTAACCCGCTTCCTCACGCCTATTAAACTCTTAAACGTTTAACTATAAATACTATCATTTACAGTTTGTTCATTATTATATCCAAAAACTAGGAAAAATTCTTATAATACTATTGAAACTATATGAAATTTATCAACCCTCACCCTGTTTCACCCGCTTTTTCCATTCCAATTCCGTTCTGTATACTAAATTTAAAATTAATACGTCACTTCATTCGAGAGTTATTGTGCTAATAAACTGACAGGCAAATTGGCACCTAGCGACCCTAAAATGTATGTGAACTAATGTTATTTCTTCACAAATACAAGAGTACCATTAGCAAGGGACGGTGATGGAATACCATTATTATTACAGTCCGGATTGAATCATTTTTATGTATTCATTCAGAAAATTAATACTGTCTAGTAGAACTACAAAACAATCTCACCTCCATTAGTGCGGAAAATTCCTTTTCTGATTTAATCAGGATTCATAAGATTAAGAAATGTGAAGCGTGAATTAAAATAATAATCCTTGCATAGCGTTGTCACGGTTATGAAATATTTTGTCAAAATTTTGTATCTGTTATGTACATTTTCACACATCACGACGTTGCCCGGTAACGTAACGAATTATATAATTCGTGGCCAAATTATAATGTTTTTTTTTTTAATTTTTTTTGTTACTTACGCCTCAGAAAATATAGGTATCGCTACAGAAAAACAAACTTGTCGCCAAAAAACGAAGCCGGCTGGCTACCGTCGGATAGTTAAAATGTGTCGCCTCGAGTTTTTCGAAAATACCGCTCTAGTAGATGGTGTATTATACGAAGGCTACCTTTTAAGTTTTTACAAAAACAATGAAAGAAAAAAAAATTGGTACAAATCGTTTTATTGTTTCTCAAAATATTTTGTATGCGTTCGAACCAATTCTCGAATCATTTCGACTTTGAAGTTGGTACCTCAAAAATATGATTTTAGAAGGATTCAGCAGCTTCTTGAGGTGATGAAAATCGCTGACCACGCTTTTTTTTGACATTTTGGAACAAAAAGAAGTCGCTAGCCGATAAATCAGGTAAATACGGGTAATGAATCATTAATTCGATGTTTTCCTCCGGTAAATAATCAATTGTTTCACGTGCTGTATGAGAACTGGTATTGTCATGATGAAGAATGATGCGACATTTTCGGTTTTTTTTTTTTTCCGATTTCATCGGTGACTTCTGGCAAACAAATTGTATACCATTTGGCATTAATTATTCTTCGATCCTCTAAAGCAGGGATTGCAATATATCCAGTGTGACTAAAGAAACAGTTGATTTTTGCTTAGTTTTCGACTCGTACGAATATATTCAAATTTGGTCTTTTGTTACGATGTTGTATAAGGATTTTGCATGTCCTCGGTCGAATTTTTTGGGCGTTTCTTTACACCATTTAACACGAGCCTGTTTTTGAGTTTCGGTCAAATTATACAGAATCCATTAGGAACAGATCTTTTTCACAGCTAAATATTGCAGTTTTCGACATGCCTAAGAATGTATCTCTCTCACGGTAAGTCATATGCCGATCCTCTTTGATCTTGTTGCGCACAACATCGTTGTTTTTTTGGGACAACAACCAATTTTGATCTACCTTCACGAAATTCATCGCTGACGGAAGCACGATCATGACGAGATTCTGCAAACCAATTGTTTTGATGGTGATTCATTACCAAAAGTTAAGCGAAGCGATTCGAGGCGTTGTTGTTGAGTTAAGCCTTTACTAAGATCATAAATAATCAACGAAAAACTTTTTAAACGCTCACGATTAATTTCTGAGCTGCCACTGTCTTAACAATAACAAATGTCAAATTTTACAACAGTGGTAATGTCACATCTCAATAACGCCATATAGTGGTCGTATGTAACAATAATAGGGTGGCATCTCGGAGAAACTCGACGATATCCATTTTAACCAGCCAGCCGGCTTCGCTTTGGGCCGTAACTATATTTTTTGTACTTAAGCCTAATTACAATGTATGAGAAAGTACAACTCTTAACAAACTGAAAAATCGACCATTATGTTTAACAATTCAAATCAGACTAAATTATAAAACGTCTATTTGCTATCCTGTTAGAGATGACATGCTGACTCAGCCGGCTTTAATTTCTTGGTATTGTAGTGGAGCGTGGTGGTGAGCATTATGGGAACCACATTGATTGGTGATACAGCTTGCGTAGCTAAAAAAAAGTAAGAACGAAATATGTCTAATATCCCTGAAAAATAGGCACTGGCGTCCGATAACCCAGTATATGTTCTTCTACGTTTTTTTTGTTTAATTTCGATCCTTTTAAAATCTCGTTTTATAATTGTAACTAGCCGGGCCCGCGGCTCCGCTCGCGTGGACTTGAGTCAGTACTATCGTCACTGCTTATTCCTTATATTACCCATCGTAATAAAATATCTCCCATTATTTCCCCTTATCTCCCAATATTTCTCCTTATCTCCCATTATCTCTACATAATTTCCATTATCCAGGCGTATCTCTGCTCATCTCCCATTATTTCTCCTTATCTCCCATTATCTTACCTTATTTCCATTATCTAGGCTAATCTCGACTTCTCTCACAATATTTCTCCTTATCTCCCATTATTTCTCTTTATCTCCCATTATCTCACCATAACTCCCATTATCTAGACTTATCTCTGCTTATCTCCCATTATTTCTCTCTATTTCCCATTATCTATACTTATCTCCCATAACTCACCTTATCTCCCATTATCGAGGCTTATATCAAATTATATAGAACATACGTTTAAATTTATAAAAACACGTAAATCGGATAAGTGGTTCTCGAGTGATAAGCGCATTAACGGACAGACAGACAGGCAAAGAGACGTTGCATTTTATATATATTATATTCTTTGCTACATGATATTGTTCCATATTTAATGCTTTAGGGAGTGTATTGTAAGAGAACGCGTTAGCGGCAAACTTTTCTCCGACCTGATTCACTATTATCGTCACTGCTTATTCTTTATGTCACCTAACGTAATAAAATATATCCTTTAACCTGGCCAGAAAACATACGTATGTTTAAAAAAAAGCACGTAAATCGAATAAGTGGTTCTCCAGTGATATGCGTACTAACGGACGGACAGACAGACAGAAGGACAGAGAGACATTGCATTTTATATATATTATAGTTATAGATTATTATTATTATTATATAACCTGGCCAAAGAATTTATGTATGAATTTAAAAAAAGACACGTAAATCGGATAAGTGGTTCTCGCGTGATAAACGCACTAATGAACAGACAGACAGAGAGACATTGCATTTTATATATATTATAGATTATAGATATTCTCTGCTACATAATATTGTTCTATATTTAATGGTTTAGACTGTGTATTGCAAGAGAACGCGCTAGCGGCAAACTTTTTTCCGACTTCATTCACTATTATCGTCAATGTTTATTCCTTATGCTACCTATCGTAATAAAATATAGCCTATAACCTGGCCGGAGAACATATGTATGTTTTAAAAAAAAAAAAGTACGAAAATCGGATGAGTGGTTCTCCAGTGATAAGCGCACTAACGGACAGACAGACAGACAGAGATACGTTGCATTTTATATATATTATAGATGTAATAAAATATATATCTATAACCTGGTCAGAGAACATATGTATGAATTTAAAAAATCACGTAAACTGGATAAGTGGTTCTCGAGGGATAAGCTCACTAACGGACAGACAGACAGATAGAGAAACGTTGCATTTTATATATATTATAGATATAGATTATTATTATTATATAACCTGGCCAAAGAATATATGTATGAATTTAAAAAACGACGCGTAAACCGGATAAGTGGTTCTCGCGTGATAAACGCACTAATGGACAGACAGACAGACAGAGACATTGCATTATATATATATTGTAGATTATAGATATTCTCTGCTAGATAATATTGTTCCATAATTAATGGTTTAGACTGTGTATTGCAAGGGAACGCGCTAGCGGCAAACTTTTTTTCCGACTTCACTCACTATTTTACGTCACTGCTCATTCCTTATGCTACCTATCGTAATAAAATATAGCCTATAACCTGGCCAGAGAACATATGTATGTTTTAAAAAAAAAAAGTACGTAAATCGGATAAGTGGTTCTCCAGTGATAAGCGCACTAACGGACAGACAGACAGACAGACAGAGAGACGTTGCATTTTATATATATTATAGATATCGTGTTGTCTATTTAAATTCTACATACCCCAGCTCAGTCTTAAAAGTGTTGTAACATAAACTTGTCAGTTTCGAATTTATTTTAGAGTTACTGCGTGACCTGACCGAGTTTTCTAAAATATTTTTGTCCATGGCGTCCGAAACTGACATTATTTATTTAAAGCCTAACTGACACGCCGTCGAGACTAACGTACATAACGAAGAGTAATATTCGGTGCACGTTTCGTGCAGAATGAAGTGCTAAGCCGAGCGGCTCCTTGCCATAAAATCGTAACTTGATTTAACTCTTTTTGGCAAATGATGACTACTGAGTCATAATCCGAGAAATTTATTATGATATTGGTCCGACGTTATGTAATACACCATATTACAAAAAATGTGGGACCTAAAACGAAATTAGGTTTTAGGTGTCAATTTTACGCACTAAAAGTTGATTGTTTTGTCAGATTGCGTAAACAGTTTTATCAACAAAGCGATTATTATTTTCGACAAAATGTCCCCTCTTTTATCAAGTACGCGAGCATTGCATTTCCTTTTCTTTCGCCCTAATCGTTTTAATGGAAGAGGGTTGAAGAGAGCAAGTCGATAAATGTAGAATTTTGATGCTATAAGAATCGTTTTACTGCACTCATTTTTGCTTTTATATAATTACACTCCATTATTTTGAGACAGGTTGTAACTCTGGCCCAATCTAACTCGCAGTTGACGCGAGTCATACGCTAACGTCAAAAAATTCGGTCGTTCTGTACACTCCAAAAATCGCTCATCTAAATGTATTAGTTTTGATTTTGCCACTTGCATCGCATCGCTCGCCCCGACTGCGACAAGACGCTCACATAGCAGCATTCACCATTTTTTCCCTGTATGAGGCTTCTGATGTTATACAGGGTGTTACGAAAATCATTTAATACATTGAAAGCTGCCAATCACTGCATTCAAATCCACTGCGAAAAAATAATTATAAATATCGCTCCTCCATAACTTTTCAGAAAATTGGCTCTGAAGTTTTATGGTTTTTTAGCATATTAGAAATTCAGTGTTTTAACTAAAGAAATTGTTACATATAAAAGCCGAAATCTGACCTACCTATCTATATGAATCATTCATATTTCAGTTAAAACACTATTTAAATTTTATTATAGTTTCATTAATGATACCATAACGTGTTAGAAATCCTTTTCATAACTATCTGCTAAATCCGGTAGAACCTAAAATGTCTTGTAAATTGTAAAAATAGAAAAATGAAAACCTTTTTCACATAAAATAAGTATCACAAAGTTCTCTATTCTTTTTTTAAGCGTACAACCTTCTACCCTAAATTTCTTAAATTAAAAACTTTACCATTTACCGACAAAAATTATGAGTTGTCAACTGTCGCGACAAAAGATATTGCTTGAATTGCGCTAAATAAGCTTTTTCAGTAATAATATCATGGCACTGGTTTTCGTTCGGATCTATGACATCATTACTTATGGTTACCTACTATAGTAGGCATTTGATCGTTTTTTTTTAAAATTTCAAGTATAAGAATTTCTTTTCGTTTATTTCTAGATGCGATTTTTTTTACAAATAGATTTAGGTTATGTTGAGACCGGTTAATGATTAGTTATTTTTCTTTTTTCTGTTATATCTGAATGACAGGTTAGTTACAACTGTAAAGTTAAGTAAATTAACCCTAATAATTTTTTTATAAAATTTTTAACAAACGTGTAAATTAAAAAAAGAAAAATCTATTTGTCTTAAATAATCAGGAGGCTTAATAATAGATAGTATTATACACTATAGAAAAATGTAATGTAAATTTGCTGTCTACAACAAAACAGTAGCACAGAACATGCCCTGCACATATCTGGGAGTACAGCTATCGGGCTAAAAAATTTACATCAAGAAATGCTCAATCAGGCAAATAAAGCATCGAGAATATCTGGTTGTTTGAGGGACTCAATATGGAAAAATGCCTACATGTCCACAGAAAGCAAAGTGTTCAAACGTGTGCAGCAGAAACAAGAGCAGAAACATCTAAAACAAAAAGCCTCATGAGAGCTACAAAAATGAAAACAGTGCGCACTATCGAAGCAATAACCCCGAAAGATCAGGTACAATGCACAACTATATGAGAAGAACTCAAGATTTAAGACATCGTCCGTTTCGCGAGATCAAGACATCGATATTGCAGGGATTACATAAGTAGGATGCCAGCTAATGGCTGGCGAAGTTGGGCAAAAGATGGAAAACCAGAACCCTCTTGGTGGACCACCAAAAAGATGGCACGAAAGCTGGACATCTATGTCAGGAGAGGCTTCAGAACAGACGAACCAAGACCTTGTCTTATAGGAAGAAGAAGAAGAAAAATATTAGTAATTTAAATAAACAATTTTGGAAGATTATTTTTTGGGCATACGATTTTTAGTTACTAGCCACAATAAAATATATTTACCTATATTTTCTGTTCCCCAAATTTCCCTCCCTTTTTAGTTAGTTCATCACTTATCGTTTTTCGCAGGTTCAACCAACCCCCACCACTTTTTCTTGAATTTAATAATCGTATACCGAATTTTAGTAACGAATGCGTCGATCTATGACAGTCTTGCTTTTAAACCAAAAATGTATAGGTTTTAAACTAATTATGAATGTTTTCAGTACTTCTGGAAACAAATTCAAAATATCCAAGACTGAAACACTGGTGGTTCACTATATGGACAAGTATAGAACATCTCTAGATATTTTATTTACCCAGAAGGTAGTCATGTTTGTTGCCAAAGGTATGTAGGTAATGTAGGTTTAGAAGAACTGCCAGAAGTTACTATAGAGGAAGTCAATAATGCACAGAAATGCTATTGGAGGCCGAAGAGGACTTAAAACAAGAATTGGTCAAACTTTTGAACATGTGTCTAGAAACTGGGAAAATACCAACATTGTGGCACACATCAGAAGTAACACACAAAGAGGGAAGTCAAAAAGTTACTGCCCGCTTAACTTACTATCTCATATTTATAAACTTTTGACTAAAATCTCCCCATAGATTAAAAAATAAGTTAGATTCCTTCCAGCCATGCTAACAGGCTGGTTTTTAGATCCGGCTATAGGACATGCGATCACTTACAGACAATGAGAACTGTCCTAGGGAAGAGCAATGAATACAGTTTCGAACTCTACATAGCCTTCATAGACTGAGAGGGTTTTTGATTCTGTCAAAATGTGGGCAATCATCAACGGCTTGAACAATTGAAGAATTAATTCTAGATACACTACCCTACTCAGAGATATATATGAAAATGCAAAGATTTACATAAAACCTAGTACAGAACAAATACGTATAGGAAGAGGCGTAAGACAGGGAGATACAATATCCCCTAAGTTGTCTATTACAGCTCGAGAAGATGTATTCCTTCAACTAGATTGGACAAGGAAAGGCCTAAAGATAGATGGTGTGTATCTGAGTCATTTAAGGTTCGCAGACGATATTGTAGTCATCAGTAGTAATCCACATGAGTTACAAGAAATTATAAATGAGTTCAATTACCATTCAAAGACAAATAGTCTTAAGATGAATAAAAGTAAGACAAAAATATTAACCAACACTAATAACAACATAGTAATAAATTGAGAAGAAACAGCTGCCGAGATTGTTAAGGATTATGTGTATCTCGGGGCAAAAAATTACTACGACGAGAGACAGTGTCTCGGATGAAATTTCAAGAAGAATCAGGCTTGGATGGTGCGCATTCGGGAAATTAAGTTATATAGATAAAGCCATCCCAAATAAGTTAAAGGCCAAAGTTTACGCTCAGTGCATCCTACCCGTAATTACAAATGGCGCTGAATCTGGCACTGAAAAAAGCCGATATATAAAAACTAGCTCGGACCCAGAGAGCACACGAAAGACAGATAATCGGGATAAAACTTAAGGATAGAAAAAGAAACAAGTGATTACGTGAACAAACGAAATTAAAAGATATTATAGAGCATGTAACAGAAAGAAAATGACAATGGGCTGGACATGTAGCATGCACGACTGATGATTGATGGACCAAGCGAACATTAGAACGGAGACCACGAGAACAGAAAAGGAGTCTAGGAAGTCCCAAAGTAAGATGGCCGGATGATACACAGAGAGTTGCGGGCATTGGATGAATGACAGCAAATAAATTAAGATGGAAATTCGGGAGGACGGCTTATATCCAGCATTGGATAGAATTAGGCTTATAGTGAGTGATAGAGCGAATTAGGTATAGTGCATTTTTAATTTAAATATTTTGCATAATTTTTATTTTGTATAATGCACCGATTTTTTTTTACATAATAGAATGGAACATTTAAATGCAAATCTTATTTTTATTCTATCGATGCTTTAACCATTCCCTGCATAACTTTCGCTGTCACCGATCAAACGATTTATGCATTATGAATAGTATATCTACAGCCGAGGTTCGTATCTTGCGTTTGATCCTCGCGAATTTTTATTACGGTACCTAATTTAGTTGTAATAACGACGTTGATTTAGTTACTTCTTTATGTTGAGGTATGCTTGATAATAACAGTTCTTTAACTCAAGAAATTCAGAGTATTTAGTGTTTGTTAATGAACTGTTTGAATCCGCGTAAACTTTATTTAAACACCGTGTTTCCGAATGGTTTCATAAGGTTAGTTTTTTTTTCTAGAAATATTAAGCATCCAAAATTTGTTCTATATTTAATCATACTTTAGGGAATACTTACCACAATACGTTGTAAAAATATGTTTTGCGCACAACTTATTTCTAGTTACTTTTTTACTGATATTACTTTTTAAGCTCAACAAAATGACGTAACCATCATTTTAAATATTTGGCTGAAACAAGGATAGGTTTTTGGTAAATATTAGCGATTATTATTATTATTATTATGTTAATAATAGTTTTTTGTATTTTTAGCTTGAAAATCCCGTTAATTTATCAAAATATTTTACACCAAAAGTCATGTTTCTTTAAGGAATAAATTTACATGTTGCAACATTAATAACAGGGATCAGACAGGGGTGATTTTTACCAAATTCTAAGTATGTCCAAATTAAGAAAATAGAAATAGTAAAAGTTGTTACGTGATCCAAGGACTCATTTCAATATATTAACTATATATGATACCCACTGTATAGGTTAGTGATATTTTTAGAACAAATTCACTGACTCTTACAATTGTTAGTGGTTGCTTAAAATCCTACATCGATGTCAGTAAAAGAAAAAGGAATGAGTAAAACATGTAATATAAAAGAATAATACTTCCAATAAAATATATAAGTCGGCAAGAGGGGTATAAAAACAAAAAATATCTATAAATAATGACTCGCTAGTTCGTCATTCGCAAAAGAAGGTCAGATCAAGCACTGACCTCGGGTTTTATAGTCAAGAGCCGCTGGGGTTACACTATTATTCTAGAAGAAACGTGCGGAGAATAAAAGTTTTTCGGAAACAACATTTTACTCTCGCAGACAGGAGTTTTTATAGGCCACAAATTACTTTTAGTGCGTTCAAGTTTGCGCATAGTGTTTTTTAAAGTGTACAGATTTGCCTAATAAAAATAGAACCTCGAAAAATTTTAGGACAACTGTAACAATGCGGAGCCCTGATAATTTTATCGTTGATAGTCCATACGTTCAACGGTTCATCGGAATATCTTAAGTATTGTCAATTTTTATTAAAAGTTTAGAATGTCCCATGAATAAGTT